>WYDI02177045.1:2245-391511 GCA_009867235.2 Psittacus erithacus | reverse complement strand
GGCACCCCCCCCGCTGGGTGTTGGGGGGCGGGGGGCGGGAGCGGGGGGGTGGCGGGGGTGGGGGGGGGGGGGGGGGAGCAGGGGGTGGGGGGTGGGGGCAGCTCTGGCTTGAAAATGAGCACCGAAGGGGAGTGTGGCAGAGAAGAGTATTAAATCTGAGATTTTGGGTAGATGGGTGGTGGGTGCTGTGGCAAACCGTCCAGCCAAGGGCCACCCGACGCCAGGGTGCTCCCACCCCTTGCAGCGCACACCATCTGGTCTGGGGGGTCCGATATCTGCGCCGAGAGTTGGGGGGATATGAGGCGGTGGGAGGTGGTACCGATCCTTTGCATCCACAGAGGCTGGCGGTGGATGTTCCTGGATGCCTGGGAAAGCGCAGCTTCCCGTCCCAGCATCCCGGCGAATCCAGTCCTGCGCTTGGGAGCAGAACCAGGGAAGGGAAAGGGGGAAAAAAAAACAGGGAAAAGAGGAAGGGAAAATCTGAGCGTGCACAGGGGGAGGGCACGGAACGGGAGGTGGAGCAGTCCCACCGCTCCGCCGCCGCTGCTGCCCCCGCCGGCCTCTGCTCTCGCCTCTCTCCTCCATCCCTCTCTGGTTTGCTTCCCCGCCGGCCGGGCCAGCTCTGCGTTGTCGGGATGCGGATGTCGGCGCTATCGCTGCTGCTGCTGCTGCTGTGCGCGGTGCAGCTTTGCGCGGCCGCGCTCGGCAGCTCGCACCCGCAGCTGCTGGTGGAGCGGAGCGGCTCCCGCAGGCTGGGCAAGGTGAGAGACCCCCGACCCAAACCCTGCTCCTTGGAGGTGTGTGTGTGTGGGGGCTGCTGGGGGGCGAGGAACAGCCTCAGTGGTGCGGGGTGCGGGAATGCTGATGCGCTCCATCCTGGTGCGTTTTACGAGGGATCAGCAGCGCTTTGACGAGTGTTGTCCTTCTGCAAGGTCGATTTGGGGTGCGCGGCTGGGCTGGGGGTAGTGGGATCCCATGGACCTGACCATGTCGGGGGGGGAACGACCGTGGCTGCAGGTTTGGGGTGAGCCCCAGAGGGGATTTTAGAGCTAACGAACTGTTTGGAACCAGAACGGTTTCGGGCCCAGCGGCCTCTTCCTTTGGCTGAGCTTCCCCGTGCCTCGGGTTTCATTCCTCCTCTCCGTGAGGATATTCCGGCTCACCAGCTCGGGCTGCTGCCTCCTCGTTCCCACGCAGAACTGGGCCGCGCTCATCAACAGGCGCTGATTAAGATACAGCTGATTAAAACGCATGACTCTCACACGGTGCGAAGGGGAACCTCTCTTATTTTCCAGGAAAGCTGATGTTGCCCTAGGGCAGAGGGAGCCGGTCAGGAAGGCTGGAGGGGCTCTGTGTCACAGCAATCTGCATTAGCTCCTGTGGAATCTCTTTACCTGTAGGTCTGTGGGCAAGGGTCTCCCAGCTCTTGCTAAATGTCAGGGCGCAGCCTGCCCCTTGTCCTGGCTTGCCCTCAGCCCCGTCCTGCCCTGGGCTGGTGAGCAGGACGCAGGATGAGCTCCTGCCTGCAGTGCCCGCTGGGGCTGCTGCCTGGCACCAGGTAATTCAGCCTCCACCGGTTCTGCGGCTGCTGAGCAGGCAGGGGAAGCCCCACGGCATGGGGACACGAGCTGCCCCGGCCAAACCTGCTCGGGATGCCTCCTCCATCCCAGCCAGGAAAACATCTGCCATTAGGCTGGAGCCTGCTCCAGGAGGGAGCTGGAGCTGGTCTCTTGCAGCGGGTTCAGGGGTGGATGTCACAGGTGGGTCCTGGCATCTCCTTGCATTGGAGCTTGGGTTGTGAGAGCAAAGGGCTCCGGTCATGTTGCCAGTGATGGCTGAAGAGTCTGGTGGGACGCAGAGGAAACAGGGGAGATTTCCCAGCATGGCTCCCAGCCCAGCCAGGACACAAGAGTGGGGTCCCCCCTGTCTGGGTTTCATCCCCTGCGTGTGGATTTTCTTTAACCCAAGGGACAATGCTGCTTCCCTGGCTCATTTAGACTGAAGCAGCTCAGGATCAGGTTCATTCAGGCTGGGACAGAGCTGGCTTGTCTGTCCCCTGAGCATGAGTGGAGATGGAAATGTTAAGCCATGTATAAAACACAACGTGAGCGTGACTCCTGCTCCTGCATAGAACTAGGTGGCTGGAGCTGGTGGATGAGGGCTTGCAACAGTCGGGCTGAGCTGGGGAGGTTGTGCCAGCCCCACGGTCACCCCAAGGCACAGCATTCCCCTGGTTGGCCACCCTGCTCTTGTTCCCCCTTGCTCTGTTGCCTTTGCTCTCACACACCTTGCTCGGTGCCATTGACTTCTCGCCTTGCTCATGTACAAAGTGTTTAGAGGCTGAGCTGATGCACATTTGGAGATTGCAGCCTGGGAACCCCATTTAGGTGTGAAATACACGCAATGGGGCTGGACTGAGAGTTTCTGTGATGCCCTCAGGCTCAGAGAGGTGAGAGTGTGAGAAATGAAGAGGGAAATACTCATTTGGCATTAGAAGGGTGGCTCAAGGTCATTTTCTGGCTGTGTTTGTGAGTAGGTATTTCAGGGGGTCAAGAGTCCAGCACTGGTGACAGCTTCTGCAAACCCAGGTCAAGCTTCACCTTGGCTCTAACTCCTCCTGTCCCTCGGTGCTGCAGGTTGGTGGCTTTGCCTGGGAGAACTGCGGTGACAGGAGGGACCCTGTGGTGCTGCAGAGCCTCTCTGTGGCACCTGACCCCATCAGCATCCCGGGGAGCCTGCGTGTCAGCGCGGCCGTCAACAGCGGCAAGACCATGGCCTCCCCTCTGAAGGTACGTGATGGAGATGCTGCAACAGGATGAGCTTCCCGAAACCACTGGCAGCTGGGAAATGCCCAGCAGTGGGTATGGGAATGAGCAGTCATTGAGGGGATGAGGTATGGAACGGTGCAGGGCTGAGCACATCAGGCTGTGTAAGCCAGAATGGGGCGATGGGCAGGAGACCCACAGTGGGAGCAGACAGCCCAGTGGGAAGCTCCCAACCTTTTCCCAGTGAGAGAAACCACTTGAGCTGTGTCACGCCCTGGGAGTAATGACTCAGGAAGGGGGTGCTCCCGATGGTCACTGTAGCACTTGTTTTTGGGTGGCCAGGCTCAGCTGCTCCCTCCATGGACATGCCATGGCCCCGCTGTGGGAGCCCTGAGTGCCCTGCACTGCTTTTAGGGGACCTTCTGGAATGAGATGGGACATGTCTCTCTGCCCAAGGTGCATGAACTGTCTTGAGCAATGCCATGGTGCATGTCTGGGGCTGGGGCCGCAGGGAGGGTGCTGTGGTTTTGGGGTAGGGCATGGAGGAGGTGGGAAGGAGCAGGGCTGTGAGATGCTGAGAGGTGTTTGCTCAAGAGGGCAAGGTGAGGTTGGAGGAAGAGAAACCTGCAGGCAGAAAGGAGCTGAGAACAGGAGGGGAGACAGAAGGGCCCCATGAACACCCCAAAGAGTTGCACGAGCAGGAGCCGAAGGAGTTGGCTGGGGAGGGAGCAGGCTGGAGCAGCCATGGGTGCCTGTGCTGCTTGTACCAGTGCTGAACGCCTTCCCTCCAGGCAGTGCTGGTGGTGGAGAAGGCGCTGGGAGACCTCTGGATCCAACTACCCTGCATTGACCAGATGGGCAGCTGCACCTACAACGATGTCTGCACCATCCTGGATGAGCTCATCCCACCTGGCACAACGTGCCCAGAGCCCCTTCTCACCTATGGCATCCCCTGCCACTGCCCCTTCAAAGCGGTATGTCGGGAGCCCCCACTGATGTGATGCTGGGTACCACCGTGCCCTTTGGTGTGGGGCTGGGGGGCTCAGCTGATGCCTTCCCTACATTTCCCCTCTCTCCACAGGGCTCTTACTCGCTGCCAGCCAGTGACTTCGTCCTGCCCGACATGGAGCTGCCTTCCTGGATGACCAACGGCAACTACCGTGTCCGAGCGGTCGTCAGCAATGGTGGGGAGGAGCTCGGCTGTGTCAAGCTGGCCTTCTCGCTGCAGTCCCAGTGAGGGGCAGGGGACCTCCTTCTGCTCCCCACCATCTTGTCCCCTGTTCCATTCATCCCATTGCACCCCAGCCCGTCCCTGTGAGGTGCATCCCTCCTGCTGCCAGGAGGAGGCAGCTCCATACCTCTGCTCGGTGCTCCTCTGGCTGTCCTGCTGTCCCTAACCCCATCACCAGGGTGTCCCCTGCCCTGCACAGGGTGGCCTTGGAGCCTAACCCCAGCCTTTCAGCATATCCTGGGGGTACTTGTCTTATACCTGGTTTCTCTTTTCCTTAATCCCATTAGGGTAATTTTAGGCAGAAACATTCCAGGGAAAAGCAGTATTTCTTGGAGCAGTCCATGGGGAGAAGGGTGTGTTTGTGAGTGCTGGGGCAGGCTGGAGGGATGCAGGGTTAGCTGTGGAGGATGTCCCTGCTTGTCCCCACCACCTCTGGCCAGGGCTGTTTTGGTCCCTGCAAAACAGGGCTGTGTTGCAGAAGCGTCCTCAGAACAGGGACAAGTCCCCCTCATCTCATTTTGCCACTGGGACTGAGCCGAAGCATGACACTACCCTGGGACCACCCTTCCAGTGCACCACAACATGGAGCAGGATCCCAGACATGGGATGGACTGAGATGATCATGAAGACCAGCAGCCTGGTTCCTATCTGGGGGCCCTGCAGCCCATCTCCTGACTGTGACTGGGTGCTGAGGTATGGACAGGCAGCATCCTTCCTGCCTGCAGCTCCTGCCTGCCCATGCTAAGTCCCATGGGGCAGAGGTGTGGGTGATCCATCAGCCGCCCACATCCCTTGCTGCCCCTGCCTGCTCGCATTATTTAACCTCTCCATAGGGCTGGTCTTCCTCCAAGCACTTTATATGCCTTAACTACTGCCGGGCCGCCCCACTGGGAGGTACTGTGCCACACAGATGTTCTCCCATCACCTTTCTGTGCCCTCAACTCGCTTTGCTTCATCCTGCTGCTGGGTCCAATGGGGTAGTTTTGCCTGGAGAAGCACTAACCCTCTCGCCCCGCTCCCCACTGTTATGCACTGTTATGCAGTGCCTGTGCCAGGGCCGCATCCTCCTTTTGGGCAGGTTCTTAATAAATCTTTTTATCAGGAAGTGGTGCTGATGCCTTTTGGTGCTGGGGGTGACCTGGGGGTGACATTTGTTTGCCTTAAAATAGCAGGGATGTGGTTTTGAGCATATGGGGGAAGCAAAAGCAGTGTTGGGGCTGGGGTGGCGGCAGCAGTAGAGGATGCTGCTGCCAGAAGAGCTGAGTGTGAGCATCCCTGAGGCCAGCTCCTGTGTGAGGGACACGTGGGATCTGCAGGCGCTGCTTTTGGACACAAGGACTCAGTCCATGTCCCCCTGGGTGTCTCTGGGGTGTTGCTTGCCCCAGTGACCCTCTCCCCATGCTGCTTGCCAGTCGGCCTTGCTCTGTGGGGTTTAGAATCACAGAATGATAGTACAGCTCCCGGATTGGACCTCGAGAGATCATCCTGTCCAGCCTTTTTTGGGGGAAAGGGAGCCGAGGTGAGGTTATTTAGCACCCTGTGCAGTTGCATATGGAAAACCTGCAGTGAGCGGCGCTCTACCATGCCATGGAATCATAGGTTCACAGAACACATTGGGTTGGAACTGGGGGGATGAAGCGCTTCTCCGTTCGTCGCGGCGCACCCGCAATCCCCGCCGCGCCCACCAGGAGGCGCCGCTGTACACCCAACGCGCGCCCCGCAGGCGGCGCCGCGGCGCCCCTCGCCCCGCCTCAATCCTTCACCGCCCTCCGTGCGCAGGAGCGGGAGCTGCGATCAGCTGATCCGGCTGTCACGTGACGAGGGAGCTGCCCGGCGGGGGTCCCCGCTGTGCGGGGCGCAGGCGAGGTGCGGAGCCGGGGCCGGGGCCGGGGCCGGGGCAATGGCCATGGCCATGGATATGGATCCGGTGCCATGGATCCGGTACCGGAGGCTTTGGGCCCGCGGGAGGGCGCTGTCAGCGTGCGGCTGCTCGGGGATGCGCGCAGCGGGGCCGGCAGCCCGCGGCGTGCGCTGGGATGCGGGGGGGGGGAACCGGCGTCCCGCACGTGTGCGCGGGGTGCGGGCAGCGCGAGGGGGTGCTCCGGGGTGCAGCAGCGAGCCGGGGAGGTTGGGCGCGCTGATGGGACTCGGGGGGTGTCGGTGGCACTCCTTATGCACCGCAGGGTGTGTAGGAGGGGTTGGTTGGAGCCTGCGGGGTGCCGGCACCTTGCATGGGTGTGCAGGGGTCCCTGGGGTGCTGGCATCGGGTGTGGGTGCTCAGGTGTATAGAAGGGCGCTGCAGCCTGCGTGGATGCAGAGGGGAGGTTGGGGGTGCTGGTGGTCCATGTACGTGGCCGTGTGTGTGTGTATGCTCTGAGCCTGTGCGGATGCAGGGGATGCTGGCGGCTTGCAGGGGTGCCTCGGGGTGCCCAGAGCTGGTATGAGTGTATGGGTCTGCCTAGATCCTGCGTAGGTGTGAGGTGCTGTGTGGCATTGTGGACAGGGCGAGGTGCAGGGAGCTCTGTGCTCTGCAGGGTGCAGGCATGCTGCTTGATGGGGATGCAGGGCAGGAGCTGTGGGACCAGGAGGTTTGTGCCAAGCAGGCTCCCTTGTGTCACGCCGAGATGGGTTACAAGCAGTGCTTTGGAAGGAAAGGGTTCAGCGCATGTGATGGGAAGCAGCAGGGAGTTCTGTCCTGCGGCCCATTTCTGGAGGATTTTGTGTCACAGCGCCTGCTCCGCTGGGGAGAGCTGTCGGAATCAGCAGCAAGTTGCATCTTGCTTTTGACTAGTGGCGTGGGGTTGTCACTCTAAAGGACAAGTTGCTGTCGCCTCCCTGCCCCAGCCTTCCTGGGTGCTTCACTCACCATAATGAAACACCTCATGTGCATGAGGGTAAAAATGCGCATGGAAGCGGCCAAGGAGTTGGGTTTAAAGTGGGAACCGAATGTGGCTGCTCCTGTCTTTGCTCTTTGTAATGCTGAGAAAATGTTGGGAGGGTTTTGCTTCAGTTTGAAACGTTTGTTGTGTGGATGAGACAAGTTTTGCAGCTTCTTCTTGCTGACTGCGGGGGAGCCGAGTGCTCGCGCCCTGCTGCTATGCAACCTTTAATCCAGACGCAAGGCAAGTCATAATGAATGCATTTCCCTGGCTCTTCAAAGCAGAAAGCTTGTGGGAAAAGAAAAACAAACCACGAGGAGCAATCAGGCAGATTGATGTGACTGTTTTATCTGAGAGCATCGCTGTTGGGTACTTCAGATAATGCACAGACCATCTCCAGGGAGGTGTATCCATACCTGACCCAACCCTGGCACCCCTCTGCCTGCTGCCCTTGCCTGCTACCAGCTTGGTGCTTGGCAAAGCCTCCCAAGTCTCCTCTGGCTCATCACCGATGACAAATAGCATCTAACGCTTTCCTTGTATAAACTAACACCGCCGCTCTTCCCAGTCCCTGTCTCAGCCTGCCTGCGGCAGAGCCGGTTCAGGACATGATTGCACATCCTGGCTGTGAGGGAAGTGGCGGGCAGGATTGCTGCATGTGCTGCCCTCAGCTGTGAGCAGGCTCAGCTCTGTGGGGAGGCTTGGTGCTGCGCAGGATGGAGCAGCCCTGCTGCCTGCTCCACGTTGCCTGGTGCTGCAGGAAATAAAGCAGCATCCTGTGGGTGCTCGCGTGACCTGGCGGGTGCTGGAGGAGCCTCTGGCAGGAAACGAGCCCGTTTGTGGTGATATTTCCCTGCTGCTTCTGCTTGGCCCCAGCCTGGCTTCCCATCAGCACAGAGGGACTGAGGCTGCTGGGGCAGAGGTGATGCCTGGGGCTTGACACCCCAGGAGAACCCTGGGGCAGGGGTTGAGTCACCGGGCTGTCTGGTAGGAGCCTGATAGATAACTTCCCAGCCTTTGGTGTGCCTTCCTGGTTGGCACTCGGGTGCTGGGTGCTGCTGGGGGCTGGAGGAAGCAGAGGCTCTTTGTGGGAGGCTGTGCAGAAGCAGCAGGAGCTCTTCAGGGCACGTGTGGGAATTAAACCAGCTGAAGGCAGGAGGCGGCCTTGGTGGAGCTGGTGTGGGTGCTCCTGCCTTGCAGGACTCTGCTGGGGTTCTCCCTGGAGCAAGAGCTTAAACCATGGCAGTTATGCAGATGCCTCATTCCGGGAAGCCCATGAGGCACCTGTGTGGTTGTGAAACCCTGGGGATGGGTGCTTTGCGCACGGGCTGTACTCCTGCCTGGTGGAGCACAATCAATATTTTTTATTCTTTTTAATAAAAAGTCTTTAATTAAAAGAAAAAGAGAAGTTGGAAAACTTCCCTTTCCCTGGCTCTTTCCTCTTCATCCTCTTGACAGCCCCAGGTCCCAGGGCTGGGGACACGCTGCCAGCATTTCCCCCCCTGCCTGTGGCTTTGTTGTCACACTCGCCACCCTTAGAGGAGGGGGACACCAGGACACTTACCTGACATGCAGCAGGTTGCATCCAGGCCCTTCCTGCGGGATCCCAAGCCTGTCTTTCCTGGGTGTGCCCAAAACAGGGGCACAGGCCTGCAGGAAGAGCCAGTGGGAATGTGCCATGCACCCTTGACCTTAGGACATGCCAGCTGCGTGATTGCCTGGGTGGGAGTGTGCTGCTCCATAAAAGCCCTGGAGGAGACCTTGCTCCAGCAGCACAAGCTGGTCTCTGCACCATGGCTGACCCCAAGGAGCCTGCGAAGGAGGGTATTGAGCTGGGCACCCCTAATGCTGCTCCCTCCACAGGGACCATGTCCACCCGGCGCCTCCGCAGCGAGGACTACAACGACTACAGCTCCACGGATGTGACACCGGAGGGGAGCCCCCCTGGAGGCATCAATGGGTTTGCTCATCCTGAGTCCTACCAGCGCTTCGGGGAGACCAATGGGACCACGTGAGTGATGCTTCCCTCCTGCCCAGCACACGGAGAGGGTGGAGGAGGCGATGGTGGCTCCTCGTTGGCTTTGCTGGAGGGTGATGGTTTTATGGGGAATCCTCCTGGGGATAGCTAGGGCAGAGTTGTCGTCCTGACTCCATAGTGTGCTGGCATCAAGGGAGCAGCTGCCTCAGTATTACTGTCTGCTCTCCGGTAAAGCTGGGCTTGGCAGCGGTGGGCAAAGTTCAGTGCTTTTCCCAATATTCTCCCACTCCATGTTGGTTCAGTGGGGAGCTGTGATGAGCAAAGACCATGTCCAGCTTCAGAGGACATGTGGGCATGTTGCAGCCATGCCCCGGGGGCTTTCTTCTGCCTTATTCACCCAGGTGGGCAGGGGATGCTGTTGCTGACCCCTTCAACTCAGAGATTTGTGCTAAGCTCATGCTGGGTTTTGCCTTGGAGCTAGTTTTGCAAATGCCCACCCGAAATCTGTTTGAATCTTTGTCTCCAGTCCTTGCTCAGTCCCACTGGGCTCAGGGGGCAGGATCTGAATCACTGTGTGTATTCCTGCAGCAGCTCAGAGCTGCTGGACCCTGAGCAGGATGAACTGAGGGCTGAGACTATGCAAGGTCTGCATATGGGAATCTGCCAGTGACCATCTCTGCATCTTCTCTCCCTCAGGTGGTACCAGACCCTGATCCATCTCCTGAAGGGGAATATTGGCACGGGGCTGCTGGGGCTGCCTCTGGCAGTGAAGAACGCCGGCATCCTGGTAAGGCAGCGCTCAGCTCTGCTGTGTGGGTGCTCGTGGGGCAGTGATCTCAGGGCGCTGGGCAGCTTGCATGGCTGGTGTAAGGACTTGACTCCCTGCTGAGATGCCTCTTGGTGCTCAGTTTCTTGTGAGCTTTTGCACCCTGGGCTCCATGGTTTGCCCTGTTTGCTGCAGAAACTGCTCGCATGGCATCTCCTCACCCTGGTCACGGCAGGCTCAGAACAGCTTCGGCCTTGGTTTGTCTCAGTCAGTGTGTGCTGACCATGCTGTGCACCTCCTGAGGGTTCTGCAAGCACTGTGTGCATGTGAGGAGCCTCATCGCTCAGTGGTTAAGTCTGGTGATGGGAGATAGCACCGTGCTTCCCTCTGTGGGATTTTGTGTGTGCTGCCTGAGCTCAGAGCTGTGTTGAGATCAGTGGATCTGATGTGGCTTTGCTGCTTGAGGGCTGAGGTTGTATTTGGAGGTCAAACAGCAGCCCCTGGCCGCTGTCAAAACTCCCTCCGGCTTCCATCCCAGTGCTCATTTCCAATGTGTCTGTGTTACGCCCCAGCAACTGCCCCCCATGTGAGAGGCGGGGGGCACCTCACTGCTCTGCTCCGGGTTTCCTTGCCCAGCAGTGCAGCATTTCCATTGCTCAGGTTGAAAAATCAAGTAATTAAAAGGGAAAACTTCCTTCCTCTGTCTGGACCATGACCTCTGCCACCTGCGCAATGGGATGTGCAAGATAGTTTGAAAAACAACCCTGGAAGCGCTTTGCTGCACCAGACTGCCCCAACTTGCTTCTTTTGCATCATTCCTGACAAGCTCATGGCTCTCTGTTGGGTCCTGGGGTGCTGGTTCCTGGGAGCAGCACCTGAGCAATAGTTCAGCCTCCAGCGATGTTTTGGCTCACTGAGCCTGTGGAGTTTTGTTTGGAAGTCAAACGTGTTGTGCAGCTCTGCCTTTGGCCATCAGAGTGCAGCCTTGCCCCTGTTTTCCCTGCAGCTGGGTCCTCTGAGCCTGCTGGTGATGGGAGTCGTGGCTGTGCACTGCATGGGTATCCTGGTGAAGTGTGCCCATCACTTCTGCTACAGGTAAGGAGCACCGCCCCTCCTCGGACCCACTGCTCCTCCAATTCTTTCCGTTCCAAGAAGTCCTGTGGAGCCTCCCAGCAGCAAGTTCCCTATGTTGAAACCTCAGTGGGGAGCCGCTGCTGGGCTTTTCACAGGAGCTGTTTACCCATTCGTGTCATCATTTGCCCTGGGCGCCAGCAGGCAGGGCTGATGTGAGATCTCTCTTTCTTTGGACAGGTTCCAGAAGCAGTTTGTGGACTATGGAGGTGCCATGATGTATGGGCTGGAATCGACTCCCAGTGCGTGGCTGCGGACACATGCCATCTGGGGAAGGTACCTGTTCCCTGCTCCAGGCATGGGACTTGTCTTTAAGGGAAGCTGGGACAGAAGAGCCGCTGGTCTCTGAGCTGTGTGAGCAGTTGAGCACAAGAGCCACATCATGTTTTATGTCACACCTTGGTGTCCCCCAGGGGGTAACACTGAGGTCTTTGACCCAGTCCTGTCCCCAGCCAGATGTGACTTACACTAAAGGAGAGGGAGAAGGAAGTCTCTGCTGCATAACAAAGGAGTAAATAACATGTGTTGCATTGCTGGCGCTGAGGGTGTCTAATAGCTGGGGGTGCCACCAGCCCTGTGGTTTCCCACATCACATCATGCATATCATCACATCATAGCACATCAGATGCTGGAAACATTCAGCTCTTCCTGTGTTTGAGGGGCATTGTTGCCAGCTATGACAATTCAGCAGCAGACCAGAGATGCTAAACCTAAGAAGACTTTTCTCCTGAGGCTGGTCCTGACTCTTTGAAGGGGATGGGAAGGGGAGATCAGAGAGCCCTAGGTCTGTGAGGTTAGATGGCGATCAGTCCAGATCATCAAAGAGAGGTGAGCTGATGCCCTTATCTGCACACCTGAACCTCTGGAGAGAGCAGTTTCACTGCAGTGTTCACGTCAGCCCCAAGCAGCCCAAGTGTGCTCTCATTTCTGCATGGCCTGGTTAACAAATGGTCTTCTTTTCTCTTCTAGGCGCTTGGTGGGACTTTTCCTGATCATCACTCAGCTGGGCTTCTGCTGCGTGTACTTTGTCTTTCTGGCTGACAATCTGAAGCAGGTTAGGTTTACTCCTTCCTTTGGGAGCAAGGGGAAGGCGAGAGGGTGTGTGGAGGTGTGTGGAGTATTCTTAGCTCCTGTGTCATAGCTGTTGTTCTCCACCAAAGGTCTGGTTTCCATAGCTGATGCTGCTCATGAAAGTATTGCCTGGGTGTTTTGGAGGATCAGAGGTTTTCCTGTTCAAACAGGGCAGTTTTTGTCTGGGAAGCCCTGTGTCTTTGTTCCGTGTGCAGAGGCACTGGAAACATCCGTGTCCTGAGGGGAAGCAGGGGCTGTTCCTAATGAGGGAAGGCAGGAGAGAGGTGACACAGGGGACTCTACCTGTGATGTGCTGCCCACCTCTGTTAATTGCTGTATTGATACTCTGTGTAGGTGGGTGACGTATGGATACCAGGACCTGCTGCCAACCCCTCTTCTCCGTTTCCTGCACCCGTTTGCATTCCAGTTTCTTTCCTCATCCCATGGCTCTGAAACTTAATTACATTTGTAGGGAAAGAGTTTCCTTCCGCCAGGAGGAAATAAACAGAAACCCTGAACTGCTTGGCTCCTGTGCTGTGAGAAACTGGGAATGAGGAATCCCTGTTCCCAGCCTCCAGCATCTCAGTGCCTCGCAAGTGCTGCTCAGCGTTGTTCCCCTTTGTGCTCCTGCTCTGCTGCAGCAGGGGCCTGGTTGCTGCCACACTGCTGCTCTCACAGCTGGGAAACCCCTTGGCTTCAGTTCTGGAATTCTTTGAGTGGGGAATATTGCTTGTTTCTTCTTGTGGTGTGGACTGGTGTGTGAGATGGGAGCGATGGTGCGGGTGGTACCTCAGGCGAGATCGTTGCTGCTGTGCTGGGTAGGGCTTTGGTTTGGAAATGGCTTTGGAGCAAGCTGTGGAGGGGCAGGGCAGGCTGGGGCTCTGTGCTGCCCTCTCCCATGGAGAATGCTGGTATGTACAGAAGTTCTTCAGCCTCTCCTCTGGGGCAGGACATGGTCCAGAGCAGCTTAAATTAGTTTGCAGGTAGCCCTTTGCTGCAGTGGCCAGCCAGCACCTTGTACCCAAACCAGCTTGGTTGTGGTTGTATTGGTGATCCACAGTGTGCCTATGGTCTTGGGAGGAATGGCTCAGCCACCTGGTTCCTGGGGCAGAACTCTCTCTAGAGGTGAGCACATAGCGTGGAGTGCCTATGGAATGACAGACCTCAAGGAAAGGATGATTTCCTATGAAGAAAGCAAAGTTGGGGTCAGCAGTAGCTTCCAGATATCTTTGAGTGGGAACAGGGAACTGAGCAACTGAAGGGGTTTGTGCAACGTGGTGAAGCAAGAGGAAAAGGACCTTTGAGGAAATAGCACTTAATGCTATTCCTCTCTTGTCAACTGGCCTTGTGGGCAGCACAAACCAACCTCTGCCCTCGGTGCGCTCGGCTGCCAGGTTCACGTGCTCACTGAGCCTGGGCTCAGGCAGGTTTTGCTGTCTCAGCTCAGATGCTGTGGCTCATCCCACCTCTGATCCTCGTGAGGTAACAGGGATTTTATTCAGAGCTACTTCAACCTGTGCTGCTCTGGTTTTAATCAACTAGCTGTGCTTGCAAGTGAGCTAATGGGGTAGCATTCCCACCCACTGGAATGGGCTGCCAAGATCCTTTCACACCTGCACAATGGGTTTCATCAAACCTTCCTGTGCTTCCCCAGGTCATATCTACAGCAAATGGGACCACCAATGACTGCAGCTTGAACAAGACAGTGGCTGTGACCCCCACCATGGACTCCCGACTGTACATGCTGTCCCTCCTGCCTTTCGTGGTGCTGCTCACGTTCATCCAGAATCTCAAGGTCCTGTTCGTCTTCTCCATGCTGGCCAATGTGGCCATGTTTGGCAGCCTTGTCGTGATCTACCAGTACATTGTCAGGGTAAGTGTGTACGGCTCCCTCTGTCATTTCTGTGCTGTCTTGTGTTTTGGCAGGTGAAGGGAACTCAACAACAGGGTGTTTGCACACTGTGGAATGATGCTCGTTCCCATGGGCAAAGTGGTTACCCTCTGCTCCACAGGGTTTTCCCTGTGGTGTGGGGCTGTGTTGGGGAGCGATGGGAGCAAGCCAGGTCTTCCCCATCCTGCCATGTCTGAACTCTGCATGGGCTCTTTTCCAGGACATTCCTGATCCCAGTGGCCTGCCTCTAGCAGCAGCCTGGAAGACTTACCCTCTGTTTTTTGGCACTGCGGTCTTTGCTTTCGAAGGCATCGGGGTGGTAAGTCTTGGCGTGTGGCAACGGGGCTGCCTGCACAGGAGGCTCAGCCCATGCTTGGGCTTGCCACAGCCCCTGTGTTGCAGCTGTATTTGCAGATGAACTTCTCTGACAGTAGCTCAAAACGTGCATGATGCTGTTAGCTTTAGCCTCCAGGCTGTCTCCTGGGTCAGACCCTGTTGCTGGAGGAGCACATGCTCCAAACCTCAGGAAGCTGGTTGCTGCTTTGAAGGTGGCTGTATCTGGCAGTAGATAGGGCTCTGCTGGGAATCGCACTGGCAGCTGCCTTGGGCTCTGCTGGCTGACCTGCAGAGGAGGGATCATCCTGAGCCTTGTTACCAGGCTGGATCCTAAAGCTCCCTGAGCGGGAGGCCGAAAAGCATGACACAAAGAAGTGTAATCGGTTCCTTCCCACCCTGCTGTGGAGGCTTCAGGATCATCCTTCAGGAGCCATGTGGCCCCAGCCTGCTGTGGGGCTGGTTTTGCGTAATACATACAAGATGCTGTAAATAGGGCGCTGTGTCTGTGGAAAAAAGCTGCTGGGTGGGTGGGTGGAGAGCTTAATGGCTCCCTGAGCTGCTGTGGGTTGTTTCCGGGAGCTCCCTTCAAAGGAGGAAAAAATGTTTTCATCTCTCAATATAAGCTGACTGTAAATGCAGGGCTGGAGGGGTCCCAATCCATTATAGGGGGAGTGTTTACTGAATGCTGTGCCTGGGGCAGAGGGCCCTTGCTGGCAGTGAGGCACAAATGCTCTCTTCCTTCTGTGATTTGGAGGAGGAGAAGCAAATAAAAGCTTTTCTGGTCCTACCTCCTCACCAGCTCTGTTGCTGTGTCTGTCCTTGAATTCCTGCCAAGGACAGGACAGCTATAAAAATGTTTGCTGAAGTCTTATATTTGGAAGCAAGTGTCAGTAGCAGAGAGGTGAGGGACTTGCTTCTGTCCTTCCTTTTTTATTGTCCTGTTTGGCTGAAATCTGTCCAAACTTGATAGAAGGTGAGAAAGCGTCTTGGTCTTTCCAGGTCTAGGGGTAAAGTAAGACACTGTAACATGATGGGCCTGTCCCTGTGGGCATGGCTGGGCTGTTTTGGAGTGCAGAGTGGAAAGTAGCCAAGGTATGGGGTGGAAGATGTTGCCCCAAGATGCCAGGTACTAATGGGCACAGCTGCTGCCAAAGGGAGGGAGCAGGTCCCTTCCTTAAGGCAAGGGCATGAGTGACCCTGCTGAAGACTTGCCATGCCAAGTGTGAAGGTCTCAAATGGGAGCACAGAAGTCAGATCTCCAGTACATGGGCTTTTTCAGCTGGGTTCCATGTGTGACCATCCCATCCACTGGCATAGGGAGCTATGCTTGGCCATGAGGCTGCCCCTCCTGCTCTCTGGGGCTGAGGGCTGTAGAGGAACAGGGGCACCATGCTGCTGTTGTCATCCTCCTCCTCCTTCTCCTCTCCCAGGTGCTGCCTCTGGAAAACAAGATGAAGAACCCACGGCAGTTCCCAGTCATCCTCTACGTGGGGATGACCATTGTCACCATCTTGTACATCAGCCTGAGCGTCCTGGGGTACCTGCGCTTCGGGGCAGGCATTCAGGCCAGCATAACACTCAACCTGCCCAACTGCTGGTGAGTCCCCATGGGGAGTGCAGGGGCCAGGGGTAAGGAGAAAGGGAGGTGGGGGAGCAGCAGGGGACATCACTCCTTAGGAGAAGTGATCTGAATGAGCTTCGGAAAGGATCGACCGTGCTGTATTCAAGCTGTCCAAAGGAGCGTGACAAGGGTTGTCTGATGTATAGGGTGAAGAGAGGCTCATTGCTGTGGCATCTGAGCTTGGTCTTGGCTCTGCAGCTCAGGCTACTTCCCTGGGATCCCTGCTGGTCCCTGTCTGGGTAGGTGCAGCTCCTGCCTTTTTACTGGAGCCTTGTGGCATCTTTTTGGGGGCTAAGCAGTGTTCTGGCTGGGAGATGTTGAACACAGCCCCTGTGCAGCCATATCAAAAGGTGGCTGATCTGTGCAAACCCACTTCTCTTCCCCAAGTGGAGCACTTGGAAAACTACCCCAAAGCTGGGAGCTCTCAGAGGGGGTGAGATGTGACGTCTCCATGTGTGGGCTGGGATCTCAGTGTTTGTAGCCCTGAGGCTCAAACTCCCCCTCCTGAGCTCCACGTTGTGACTGGATGCGGCTCATCTGGAGCCAGTACTTTGCCTGTGAGCGCTGGTGCCATGAGGATACCCCTTCCTGCCTGTGGGTGCCAAGCTTTGCAGCTCCCCAAACCTGTCTGTGATCCTCTGGGATCTGGCAAGGCCTCTTGAGATGCTGGAAATACACATGGCCTGACCCTAGACCTGCTATAACCTGGAGGGGTTCTCTCCTCTCTTGCCAGGCCTGGTGGCTCTTGCAGCAACTGGATGGGCTTTGTGCTGGTCTGTCCCTGGGGCTGAGTGGTTGTTCAGTATCACAGCTCCACATTCATCCCAGAGGAGAAATGCAAGCGGGTTTTCTTGCCTTTAGGACAAGAAGTGTGGAGCATGCAATTATTGAGAATGCCTTTTCCAGCGTGCTCCACCTGGGATTATATGAGGAAATCCTGAAAAACCCATCTCTGTTGCTTCTTACAACACACACTGCTTTGGGGTGTCTGTGGGGCAGGATGTGGTGCTGACAGGCAAGGAGGAGCTGGAGAGGAGCTCTGCAGAGGTTCCACTTGCACGGCAGCACCTCCTGCATGTGGTGTGAAGCTGGGGCTGCAGGGTTGGCTTTGATGGCACGAGGTTTCTTGGAAAGCCATCCTGCAGCAACAGGGTTTCTCTGGGTTTGCCTGGGAGCATCTGAAGTTCAGCAGTTTCTCTTTGATGTCTCTCCTGGCTTGAAATCCTGCAAGAAACCAGAGTGAGACTTGGAGCTGGGAGTGCCTGTCCCCCTCCCCAGCCCATCGTCTCTGCTGTTAGCCCACCACCTTGCACCGTGACTTGCTGCCTCTTCCCCATTGCTGAAATAGATTTGGTCAGGACTGTCGTACTGCTGGGCTTCCATGTGCTGACCTTGTAGCTCTGGAGAAAGCAAGCATTGAAAAAAATAGAGCCTGTTTTTGCTTTGATTATTGCTAGGAGGGTTTCTTTCGATTTGAGTGCACAGACTCCTTCATGCTGGGTCTGTGTGGTGACTGAGCTGCTGGGTGTTGGTGTGATAAGGAGGTCCTGCTCTTGCCAAGAGCCTTGCATTGTCCCCTGTAGGAGCTAGAGCTCTGCTGTGTCCCTCTTCTCAGTGAGGATGGATGGGGCTGGTGGGAAATCTTGCCTGTGTTGTAGGGAGATCTGGGTTCTGCCATTCCAAGCACAGTAGGTGTGAATCCTGTCCTCTCAGCAAGCTGAAGCGAAGTGTGAAGAGGATGAAGTGCTGCTGCTTCTCCTGAAGGTGGAAAGCAGGTCAGACCCAGGTCTGCTCTGCAGGGCACCAAGTTGTGCCACAGACTAATGACATCTGCTAACCTGTAATGCTGCATGGGGGCTTCTGTGAGAAATCTCAGCTTTGTTTGCTCTAAAGGATGATGTTCCCTTAGAAAGAGAGTAATGGGATTTCTGTGACTTGCCAGGCTGCAGGAAGCTCCTATTTCAAATGCATGTTTCTAGGAGTATCCATACTTTCTGTCAAAGGACTTTTCTGGAAAACAAAGCAAAACCCACCTGTAGGTGGGTGAAGACTTGCTCTTGAAATGAGTGTTTTGGCCATCCTGCTTTGCTTGTGGTTTCTTTCCCAGCAGTAATGGTGTTGGGCTGCAGAATCTGGTCATAAGGGCTGTTGGTGAGAAGTGCTGGGGTTTGCCTGCAGTGTTGGAAACAAAATGAGAACCATGGCACAGATGCTGCATCCTTCCTTGGCTGTAGGCATTGCATGGAGGTCTCTAGAGCAGATTTGATGAGTGTGTCAGGAATCGTTGGGTTACAGGGTGACTAAGGGCTTTTCCAGCCTCATTTCTCCATAACCGCAGCTTCCTCAAATAAGGAGCATGTTGGTTCCCAGTACCCAGCTCTAACCACAGCCTCCACAACACTGTACTGCTAAGCAGGAATCCCTCCTTGCATCCTCAGAAGCGTTGGTTCACTGCATCTTCTGAAGAGGGAAGAGATGCTCTAGTGAGGGGGAAGATGTTTGGTTCCATATAACCAGTTGAAGGTAGGTAATGACAGAGCTTGTAGTCCAAGGAGGGTATGCCATTTCTTGCGGCTTGTTGGAATGGCTTGGTGTGGCCATCTGGGTTAAGTAAGTAGTTGCTGTGGTTGGTAGAGCAGTGCCTCTCTACAGCCCTGCATGGAGAGGCCTCTTTCTCCCCTTGGTATTTAAAATGCCCTTTGAGCTTGTCATGGTTCCTGATGGGTAGGTTTGGTAACCAGCCTTCCTCTGTAACTTTTTTAATAACACCTCTTAATCGTAGATTGCCCTGGAACACTTTATGGTTTTACAGCATCACTTTATTGAAAGTACAGCTTGAAGACATGCAGGTGTGACATAGAGGTGGCTCAAGGGTACTGTGCTCTCAGATCGTGTGTGGCTGTCCGGGTGCACTCTGGACTCTCAAGAGCAAATTTATCTTAGGGAGGGTACTGCCCACCAGAGATACTGAGTCTGCCCTCCTGCTCAAAGCAGGGCGAAGTTAAATATTGAATATCAGTAAGGACTGAGGTTCCCCACTTCTCCAGGCCCTTGTTCTGGTGCTTAACTACCCTTTTGGGATGCAGCTCTGTCCTGTTTTCGCTGGTTCTTCTGCTGTGCAGCTTTGAAAAGAGCCTGTCTCTGTCTTCTCCGTGCCTTCCTTACAGGTAGCTGAAGACAGCAATAACATCCCCCGTGATACTCTCTTCATGCTGAATGAGCCCAGGTCTTGCAGCATCTCCATGTGTATCATGTGCTCCAGCCACAGCTATCTTAGTAGCCTCCATTCAATTTGCTGTGTTAGGAATCTCAAGACTGGACACGATATTCAAGATGCAGCTTCACAAGCTCCTAATGAGAGTAATCCTTAACCTGCTGGCTATGCTTTTTAGCATAGCTCGGTCTGTGATTGACCTTAATCACTGCAATCCTGCTGCTGGTTCATGGTCAGTTTGCTGCCCATCAGGACCTCCAGGTCCTATTCTGGCCAGAGGGGAAGCTGGGCCTTTCCTGTGTGTGGGATTTTGTGTTTGCTTTTGAACTTCACCCATGTTTAGGTCCTACTCCAAGGTATGTCAATCATTCCCTCTGATTCAGTCTTGTTGGGAATTTGCTGACAGCGTGCTCTGGGTTGCTGAGGGCTCATCCAGATTCACTGATGAATATATATCCATGATTGCCCCTTGGCAAATCCCTAGTGGCTGTTCACCCTGTACAGTATAAGGTGCCTGGAAATGGATGTCAGAAGGACTTAGCCCATACTTTTCTGGAGATCAAGGTGAGGCTGATTAGCCTGTAGCTTCCCTCATCCTTCTTGAAGGCAGATATGATTCTTCTTCCCAGGTAATAGGACCTCTCTCTGATTACTCTGCTCTTTTATAGATGATAAAATGACTTCAGGCTGATGTTGGGCACAGTCTTGAATACATCTGATCTGGTCCCATTCACTTAGGTGATCCCTACCTCCATCCCCTGTGATTGTGGGAAATGTTTGACTGCACCAGGCTCTGCCACTAATGTTCAAAGTCTTCTTGCTTGTGAGTACTTCTGTGTTTTGAGGCTGCTATTGTAGCAGCTGTATGCTGAGAACCAACATACAGAAGGGCACTAGCTTGGGCCCAAAGAAGTTAAAGGGAGCCAGATACGTTCCTCAGCTTGGATCCACTTCATATTTACCCAAGTGGTATGGGCAGGACCCGTGTTTGCTGCTTGGTCAGCATGTCTTGTGTTGGGGAATGGGTACGGCCATATATGAAGTTACTGGATATCACTCCTCTTTTGGAGAGGCTTTTTCAGCTGCTGGGGAGCTGAGGGAGGAGACTGGGCTGGGAGGTGGCTTTTTGGCTACCTATGACAGGCTTTGTCCTGCAGCTATGCTTGTCCACTGCTGCATCGCTGTAAGATGTGGAACATGGTGAGATGAGACTCAGGGTGAGCCTGAGTGCTGTTTGCAGCTTGTCTGCACTCTGCCTTTCTTCTGCTCAGCCCAAACTGCTCTTTTAGCTGTCTTCCCCTCAAGCATGTATCATGCAGCATACCCGAAATAGCTGCTCTTTCTGTTTTATGGAGGAGGTTCAGTTGCAAGTGATGGTGGCGATGTTTGTATCCCATTTGCTCTGTAAGCCCAGACTTACCCCAGTGTTTCTGTCCTCTTCCTCCTCCTCAGAAGCCAATCAGTAATCAAAATCTGTGAAATATTCATGGCTGCAGCTAATCCTCTTTAAAGATATTCTTCATCTCCTGTTGTAACAGAATTCTTTCTGGTTAGAACCAGAATCCAGCTGGTTACAAATAGGAGAAAAGAAAGCTTTTTTCTTCTTTCAGCTCAGAGGCTGGGTAAAGTTCACGGTGAGGAACCTCTGGGAATAGCTGCAGCTTCATTCTTGGTCACTGGCCGGAAATCAGGATTGCAGGCTCTTGCCACTATCAGTGCTAGTGGGTATTTAGGTGTTGGCTGTGGGGAGCAATCATGAAGAAGGCCACCTTGTGGCACTGCAGACCTTGCACAGTGCAGCCTGCTCAAGTGGAGAGGATGATACACAGCTACACGTGAGCAAGGTACCCGGAGGTCTTATTTTGTGCAGCCAGGGGCAGTGTGGCAACATGAGCATCTAGAAATGTAGGTGGGTGCCTTAACATGTTGAGGATCAAGTTAGGCTCCTGGTCCCTTGGCCAAGGACACCTCATCTTTCCCTGTGCCTTGGAATGAGTCGGGAGCAGAACAGTGGTTTGTTGTGGTTGGTTGGTTATTAGTTTTGTTTTTCAAAGAACTCTCAGTATCTGTGTCCATGAGTTTTGCAAGGGGAAGCAGCACTTGAGAGGCTGCAGGCCCACCTCCTGGCCTGATGATTCCTTACACCAAGACTAAAAGCCTCTGATTAGGTGTAGGGACATGTGTCGCTGCGGCTTGAAGGTTGTGCTCTCTCCTTGAAATCTCTTGCTCAAAAAGGGGTCTATGGACTTGAATGCATCACCCTTGATTTTCCAGTAGGCTGTTCAGGAGGGGAAGACCATTGTCACACAAGAGTCCTTATTGGCTGAGCATTCACCTTCTGCTTTCTGCTGTTGATGCCACAGGGGCTGGAGCAGAGTGTGTCTCACTGGGTCTCCTCCTTCTTGTTTGCAGGCTGTACCAAGCTGTCAAGCTGCTCTTCTCCTTTGGGATTTTCATCACCTATGCTGTGCAGTTCTATGTGCCTGCTGAGATCATCATTCCTCCCCTAATCGCCCGGGTGTCAGAGCGCTGGGGCTGGCTGGTCAACCTGCTCCTCAGGGTGGCCCTGGTTGGCGTGACCTGTGAGTACAAAGCAGCTTGTGTGAGCTCCCCTATGAGGACGTGGGACCTCCTTCCTGCTGTGGGCTGGTGATGCTAAGAGCTTTCACCCCTTGCCTTGCTGCCTCTGGCCCTGCTGCTAAAGCCCTTACAGCAGGGAGTCTCTTGGACCTTGCTAATACAAGCCAGTGGGCCAAGGTGGCCCCCAAGTAGTTGCATCAGGGTTCTCTGCTGCTCTGTATGGGACCGGTCTTGGTGGAGGAGTAAGCTTTCCACATCATTTGGTGCCTGCAGTGAAGCTCTGGTGGAGCACGCTGCTGGGCTTGAGCCTGGTGGACTTTTGGAAAAGGCATGGAGCAAATCAAGTTCAGAAGTATTTGATTTTAGCTGGCTTTGATTCCTGAAGGCTTAATCCTTGCTGTTGTCAGCACAGCTGAGATGCTTGATTGAGCTCTCTGGCGTCATCTGCTGAAAAAGAGCTTTTCTCAATGGCTTGGTGCTGCTGATGCACCAGGGTTGAGCATCAGGGACCTTCCCTGCATCTTAGCTGGCTTTGGTTTGGGTTTGAGAGGAGCATGATGCTAACTAAAGAGCAGTGGAGCTGGCTGTGAGCAGCGTGCCACTGGTTTCTGAGCTTCCACTAATGATGGGCCAGAAGTGCTGCGTTGACAGAGGTGGGTAAAGCCCCATCTCCTCTGTGCTGAGTTTCTGAAGCACCTTCTGTTTCAATGCCTGCAGCTGGAGGGGCAGTGCAGGGATGAAATCCTGTTGTGCTGGGCCACGTGCTCTGGCCACCCCAGTGCTGTGGTTGGGCTTGGGGCCTCTCTTGGAGGGTGTTGGAGTTTGTGTGGCCAGGGAAGTGAAGGCTTGGAGCGATTGGATGGCTTTAGGCACTGGCAGTGGCTGTACCCTCCTGTCGGTGTTGGTGGAGGGATGCTGGTTCCTTTGTACCTCCTCCCCTTACCCTTCCCTGTAGGAAATGGCTGTGGCTGTTACTGAGGATAAAAGCAATTAAGGGGGTTGCATGAATATTCATCAGCTGAATGCGTGGCTGCAGAGTGAGCCTGCATTGTGGCTTTGGCTTCCAAAGAGAGGATGCAATCTGGTATCTTTTAAGCTTAGACTTCAAAACCAGCGCACTTAAAACCCCTTTGAATTAATACCTGTGGAAAGCACAACCGTTGCCCCGGAGGCTGTGGGCTGCAGCTGGTACTTCATTCAGCTCTGCCTTATTTAGAGGGGGGTTAATAGTTTTGTTTGCTTCCAGTCCAAAGAGTGGTGTGGGGTGGGATGAGGATGCTGCTGGTGTCGGCTGCTCTGCTCTCCCTGCAGGCTGCTGGAGCAGGGATGCTGCTTGTAGCAGAGACCTGGCAGAGCCCTCCTTTGGCCCTGTGCAGGGCTGAACACTGGGGTAAACTTCCTCTAGGTCAGCTTAGTGGGGACCTTTGCTGCTGTCCCCCAAGGTGGAGGGAAGGCTTATCCAGAAGACAGCAGGGCTGGAGTGTGGTGTTGTGCAGGAGCATCTCCTATTTGTGTCTATGCCCGCTGTCAGCCTTCCAAGCTTTCCATCTCCTGTGGTGCTGTGGGTGATCTTTGGCTCAGGGAGGCTCCAACAGCCTGTAGCTGATTGCCAGGGTGAAAACAAATCCCTCTAATAAGGAGCCCTGAGATGTCCCTTCTCCAACGAAGCAGTAGCTGCCACGTTTCTAGGTGTCTCCTATTTCTAAGCAGAGCTTTCAAAGCAATAAACCAGTATTTGGTTAAATACTGAAGTCTGCTTTGCTTGCAGAGGATGCTCTGCAAAGCTCTGGTTGTCTTTTCCTCAGGCTTTGTTTGACTAAAAAGCAGCAGTGATGCTTTCGAGTGCTGAGGTTGCCTCGGATGAGGAGCTTGCTCAGTGTGTGGTGCCAAGGGACATTGTGGTGGCAACTGTGGGCTGGTTGGAAGGAGAAGGCACCATCTCTCTGTCCTCCCCTGGCCCCGAGCAGGAGCAGAGGGAGCAGAGTTTGCCCCAGGAGCAGAGGGAGCAGAGTTTGCCCCAGGAGCAGAGGGAGCAGAGTTTGCCCCGCTAAGTGCAGAGCTGTCAGAAGCCCCCCCGAGGGATTTTCCTTGGCTGCAGATTTTACCTAACAAATGTTCTCCCCAGGGCTGTGCCGTGGGCGCTCTGCTGCTGGAGCAGCTCTAAACACATGCAAACCACACTGATGTATTCAGGGTGGGAGGAGAGGGCTTTTTCTCCCCTTCTCCTGCTTTTATGGGGTTTCTGAGGCTTTACAGCTCCCAGGTGTGGGGGGCAGGAGTCCTGGCTTTCACAGAGGGGCTGGGGATGCTGTGGCTGCTGTTCTGCCAGCGGCATCTGTTTGCTGGGGCACCCATCCTGCTCAGCCCTGGAGCTCACTGGTGCCCAGGGTGTCAGGAAGAGTTTGGTCTGCACGCTGTACTTCATTAACTCAGTTCAATGGCTCAGTTGCTTGTTGGGGAGGAGAAAATATATGCAATCCCATCTTCAAAGCTCCTGTGTCAGGGAGAAGGGCAGAGGGAGGATTCAAGCAGATCCCTGCCATGGGTTTTTGCTTACTTTCACTCAGAGAAGGAGGGTCTTTCCCATCTGGGAGTCATCAATGCCAATGTGATGTCTGCTCCTTCTCCAGGCGTCCTGGCCATCCTCATCCCACGCCTGGACATCGTCATCTCGCTGGTGGGCTCCGTCAGCAGCAGCGCCCTGGCTCTCATCTTCCCCCCGCTGCTGGAGATTGCCACCTACTACTCCGAAGGCATGCACCCCCTTGTCATCACCAAAGACATCATCATCAGCGTCTTAGGCTTTGTGGGCTTCGTGGTGGGGACCTATGAGGCGCTGGTGGAGCTGGCAGCGCCTGCGGCTGCCGTGGTGAACGGCACCAGTGCCATGGTGCAGTGACGGTCCCCTGCCTGCTCCGGTACCACTCTGGGGGTGCAGGGGCTCCAGGAGATGCTGGTCTCCTGGGAACGGTCTCCCCGCTCCTCACAGTGGGGTTGGTCTGAGAGAGAACAGGGCTGCACTCCCCCAGTAAAAGGGTCCTGTGCTGGGCTCTTGCTGTGGAGGTGGGATCTGGGCTGGGGCAGTGCCTTCCCTGGGGCAGGTGATAGAGCAAAACAGCCCCCTCATCCCCTGTAAATAGTCGCTTTCAGAGGGGAGCAATCCTGGGGATGTTGATTTTGGTTATATATTTTATTCTTAAATCCCACCCTTTCTACGTATCCCCCATCCCTTCAGTCAGGATGGGATCGGGGACTGCTCTGTTTTGTGCCAGTTTGTTTACTGTTGTTTTCTTTTTTTCCCTGAGCACTTTATTTTTACAGCAACAGAGAAACCTCAGCTCAGGTTGGAGAGTGTGGAGCTGCCTCCTCACCGTGTGGGGAGTGTGGGCAGAGCCCGAGGTGTGGAGCATCCCAGGGACCCCAGCTTTCCTGTGCTGGGATCCCCAGACATGGGCATTGGCTCCTGTTTCCAGCTGCCTCAGGGCCTGGAGCTCAGCACTGGGCACATCCTTGGCATGGGAGGGTTTGCTGAATCTATCCCATGCTTTCAGTAGAAACACTTCTTTTTCCTCACGTAACGCACAAGTGCAAGGCTTTTGGAAGCATTAGAGAGCCAAGGCATGTGGGCAGCAAATGGGCTTTGCCACAAGGAAGGTCCAAGCTGGTTGCCATTAGCTGGGTGTCCTTTCCCTGTGTGGGATGGGGTGTCCTCAGGAATCACCACTTACTGCCTGCACACCACTAAAACACATCGCCTTGTTCACAGTGCACACATCAGCTGTGGCTGCAGGCTGATACTGAATGTCAAATCACACTCAAACCCCTTATTATTTTTACTGTTACTTGCTCTACATCCTCTGCCTCTGCTCCAGCTCCTGTCTTCCAGTAGGATGCAGCTCTCCAGGGCTTCTTCCTGTGCTCCTGTTGCTTCTTGCATTGTGGCTGGTGCATGCCTGGGGAGTGGTCCCCATTATACTGCTGCTTTCCTTCCTCAGTGAGCCCAGCTTCCTCCCTATGGAGTTTCATTGCCTTTCTGCTGGATTTCTTTGTTTCTAAGACAAGAGAACAAACGCATCCTCCATGGGATGTCTTCTAGGAGTGCAAAAAGGTTTTGGCTGAGCCACCCCTGTGTAACCCTGTGTCTTGGCCAAACTCCTCCCTTCCAACGCAGCATCTTCAAACACCGGCAGCATGGTGGTTTCCTTTGGAAAGCCTTTATCCTTCATCCTGCCACAGCCATGTCTTCCTGGGGGTATGAATATAGCACTACCAGGCTGCATTCCCATCTTTGGTGGAGGATGAGTGAGGCTTGGGGTTGCTTTTGATGTCTGACCCACTTGTGGGAGGAGAAGGCTGTGCTGAGCAGCATCCCTGCAGCCTGCCTCCACGATGTGTGGTGTTTCAGTGTTTTGCACTGTCCCCTTTGCTGGTCCTGCTTTGGGTGCCCTGTGTCAGGGTAGGTCTGTGCCATGCTGCTGCTCCTTTTCCAGCCCCTCACCTGCTCACTGTATCTCTCAGGGCTCACTTTGTCCCCTCAAAGTCTGTGCTGGTGAAGGTTTCAGCGTGCTCCAGCATCGCTTGGTCATGAGCAGAGCAAAGCTTTAAGTCAAACCCTCCCTCTGGAGCAAACACTCAGGTCTGGGAGGGGGCTCAAGGCACGCCATGGACTAAAGTGCAATATTCACATCCATCACTGCGTCCTGACCCCGGTGTGGCCCCGGGGGTTGGGTTTGAATGCAGAAATGTCACCCTTGGCAAAGCAGGGGACGTTTGATGCTTGCCCCCTCCTCTGTTGGGACCCTACAAGAAGGCTGGACACATCTTGGGGGACAGCTGTGACCCAAGGGCATGTCCTCAGCCTGGCACTGGGCATCAGTGGGTTTGCTGGCATCCTGGCATCCAAACTCACTTTGCACTCGGTGGTGAAGGCCTCATTGCCAAGGAGACTGGGATATCACAGCAGCATTAAATGGGTTTTGCAATTCTTCACTTTATGGGGGTGTTCAGGGGCTGTTTGGAGATGGGGCCAGATGTGCTGGTGGGGCACATGGTATGAAGGGCTCTGCTGAGCCAGGAGGACCTGGCACAGGACCCAATGGACACAAAAACTTGACACTTGCATATTGTAGGCTGCTCTGTAACCACGGAACTTGTAGATATAGAAATGATCAATGTACATGTCTCGTGCCTATGGATATTGTCAGTGTACAGTGTGTGTAGCTGCTCAGTGGAAGAGCTGGTGCTGCACCTGAATCATGTATCTTACTTTAATCAATAAATATGATTTATTTTTTATGTGGAAACGTGCTGGGATGTGAGATGGGGGCTTCTCTTCCAGGCACAAAACTATCTGGCAGAGCCTGGGCCAGGAGTGGAGCATGCCCGTGATAGCATCCAGCATCAGTGGCTGGAACATCTTAAGGTCCTTTACAACCCTAACAATTCTGTGATTCTAGATAAGCGTGGTTTATCCTGTAATTCATGCCACTGTGGTGTGTTCTTAGTGGGGCTGTTTGGGAAATCAGTGCTAAAAAGGGCAATGTCTTGAAGCTGTGGCAGAAAAGTCTCCTTAAGGCATGCAGGGTGATGGGGAATGTGGGCCTGAGAGGGGACTTCAAGTCAAGAAGTTTCATGAAGAATAGCCACAAGCTCACAAGCCCATCCTGCAGAGCGAAGCTGAGTTGGGGACCTGCACAAGTGCAGCCAATTGCTCCTTGCCCTGGCTCTAATGTGGGATTAACCCCAGCTGCGGTGGGAGGTTTGGCCATTGCAGGTGATGCTCGTCCTGCAGCAGCGGTTCAGGCAGGAGGGAGGCTGTCCTGCCATTCTCTTCTCAGCCTCTCTGTGTGATGAGCCCCCCTCAAGCCAGCAGGTAAGATGTTATGGTATCCTTGGGGTATTTAGGGGAGTAGGATGAGTGCTAGTGCTGCTTCAGCAGGAATGCAAGAAGGAACGATTTCTGATTTATTCTGGTCTGGCAAGAATGAGCAAAGAGGAGGCTTTGCACATGTTTGCTCATGGGAGCAACTAATGAAGGACAGGAGAACTGGGGCTGCATGAATTTACCATGAAGGCTGTCCCACCCTGTTGGCTGTAAGTGCTTGGCTGCCATGGGGCAAGAACACGGTTTCCCTCTTGGCTGGGAGGAGGTCTGTGTGCAGACCTCTGTGTGCACCTACCTACTGCACCCAAATAGTGGTTTGGGGCTCCCAGATGATGCTCTGGTCCTCATGAGCATGAAATTGTGCAATCCTCCCTCCTGCTCTGTGTGTTAGTGCTCTGAGGGGTTCCTAATTGTACTGTCTGTATGATACACTTAGTAACTGTGTGCCCTTCTGCCCTGGCATGGGGCTGGCCCTGAGGGGTCCTCAGGGCTGGGACAGTTCCCCCTCATCAGTCAGTGATGGGGTTGCTTGGCACTGCTCTTGGAAACTGAGATGGATAATGCTCTCCAGCTGACAGCAAACCCTGTCTTGCTGTCTTGGTACTTTGAAGGGGCTGCCGGTGTCCAAAAGAAGCTGTTCTTCCCTGGACAGCCCTTGGCTGTCCTGTTGACAGGGAAATCAACAAGTTACCGAATAAAATCAGTGGTAAAAAAAATCCAAACTCTTTTAATACTTTCCAAAAGTCAACAACAAAAAAAGTTACATCAAACAGCCGACCAAAGAAAACCTCTCATGAAGCAACGATGCATTTCCAAGCACAAGGACACACAGGCAAACCCACGCTCAGCAGCCTCGGTGCCCTGTCTCAGCCATGCAGTGCTGGTCAGTCTTTCTGGGATACACCAGGGAGCTCCAGCTGGGTGGCAGGACAATGTTCTGCTGTGGTCAGCATGGGACATGACAACCATGGGACATGTCTGTGCTTGCATCCTCAAGGCAGGATCTCCCTTATTCCCGAGAGCACAGCCTGCCTGGGCAAGGGTCGTGCTTTGCTGCTGCCCTGGTTTGAGTCTGTGGGTGGTTCCTGGTGTGATGAAGCTTCTTGCTTGTTTTTAATACAGAAATGGACTTTTTTTCTTGGACTTCTATTGGCCAAGTGAGGGATGTGCTGATGGGACCAGCTGCATTCCCTCATCTCTCTCCCTGCATCAGGGAGCAGACATGGAAGAGGGTTTGCACCAGCTGATCCTTTCCACCGGGCAAACTGTTGGCTTGATGCAAGCCCTCAGAGCCAGAGCAGGGAAGCTCTGCAGTCCCACATGGGGCATTCCCAGGCTGTGCATCACTAGTCCTTTTGCACCTTCTCCACCATGACTGCTGCCACACCTGCAGTGCTTGCCCTCCTCCTCCTCCTCATCCCTGGGGCCAGGGAGCCTGGGGTGGGAGGAGGTGGCATGCTGTGGTCCTGCATGGTATCCGAGGAAGTCCCCTTGTCAAGGAGGCAGGTTAGTCATTGGCATCCCAGGAGCATCCTCTGTGTCTGGACAGCGGCTGGAGCATTTCCCCTCCATTTGCAGCAGGAGCACAGTGTGGGGAAAGATCCAGCCAAATTACACCCCAGCCATGCACGGGGAGATGCTGTGAAGTTGGCGGGGGGGACACATTAAGCCTCCCTTCAGCAGCATGTACCAGCCCCCTGCACACTGTTCTGTACGGAGATGCTCTTCTCATTCCGAGCATGACCTCCCTGTTAAAACATCACCTCCTCACAGCTCCCATAGTCGCTCTCCACCATATCAGAACCCTCGTAGTTGGGGGGTGGCAGAGGCTGTGCTCGGATGCTGGGCTGGTGACCCACCTCGCAGTCTGCATATGAGGGCTGGGCCACGCTCAGGCGCATGCTCACCCGCTTGTACCCAGGGTCGGGCTGATACGGGACCCCCTCGCCCTGCACCAGTTGCGCTGGGTAGTAGCTGATGGCCGTGTATTCGTTCTGGCACTGGGAGGCTCCCATGTCCCCGGGGCCGAGCGGCAGGAAGTCCTCCAGGTTCTGGTTGCTGTAGCGAGGTGGGATGGGAGCCCGCTTGTTGCTCTGGTCCAGCGGGAAGGGGAAGCCTCCGTAAAGAGCGACCGGTTCCGTGTCTGCTGGTGGAGGAGGAGGTGGGGGAAGAGGAGGGTGGGAGGAGGATGCTGGGGGGCCTTGAATGATCTCGTAGTGGGAGTATTCCTGCACATCTGATGACAGGTACCGGGGGGGCCAGTAGGTTGTTTCTGCTGGGTACACTGGAATGAAAGAGAGTTGTGTTAGCTGCAGTTCAAGCTGTTGTTTTCCCTCTCCTGCCCTCCCGCTAACTATTTCTGTAGACTGAGCCTGCAGCAGATGTGGCAACCAGGGAAGAGAGATGTGGGGACAGGGGAGTTGTAATTGCCGCTTTGGGAATCAAGGGGACTGCTGTGCTGAAGCAGCGTTCCCACCTTCAGGCACCCACTACTCCAACACCCAAAAGACACGCTTATAGTGCCATTCGCATGCAAGAAGCTTGCATGATGCAGGGAAAGGGCAGAGGAAGTGATCCTTTGATCTCTCCTTTCCTTGTAGTAACTCTTGTGACCCCTTTTCTAACAGTGTATGTTGGTGATGAATTCCTGCATGGAGAGAAAGCAGTAACCTTGCTGTCCAGAGCCACACAAGGTGTTTCCTTGAGGGTGTGATCACTGTGCCTAGAAACTGATGAAAATGCCTCCACAAAAACTCACACTGACTTTTAGGACCTAATTTTTTTTCTTCTTAACTTAATAATTCTCTTTTATGGAGTTTTTTGACCCAGGATGTGCGGGAATCCAGGCTATGCATTGTTTTCCTTGCTTACTATATACGAGATGGAGGAGATTAAAGCTGAAAACTGGGATGTACTGGTGAGCCAGGAGGGAGGAGCCAATAGAGGATCCTACAACAGGGCTTGGGCACCATTTGCCTGTGCTTTTGCCTGGCTTTAACCACCACTGTTGGTCCCTCATCCTTGCAAACCTGAGATTCACTTCACAAGAGGAAGAGGGATGTGTAAGAGCAACAAAAATCAGTGCTACTGACCCATCTCCTCCCTGGCCCAAGTGCACTTGATGAAGGACTCGTTGTCGGAGTTGGAGGGGGGTGCAGCAGGGGGCAGGTTGGGTGCCACACTGCACACGATGGTACCCCGGTGCTTTGGGGCATTGGCTGAGTTGAAGGTGACGAACTCGGGGGTGCTGGTGGGTTTGCGCTGCTCCGGTGTGCCCCGGTCCAGGTTGTTGTGCGCTGCATCACTGAGGATGTTGAGCTCGATGGGTGGCACAGCTTGGGTGCCCACACCTACGCTTTTGGAGAACTCGCTCTTGGAGAGCAGGTCGGGGTCCTCCCTTGCCACGGGCTTGTGTGCCTTGGCCCGGTGGCGATAGCGCTTGCGGATAAGCACGAAGGCCACGGCCAGGATGGCCACCCCCAGCACACCGGCCACAATCTCTGCTATCTCCTCAGGGCCCACTGCCCACTGTGTGGGCACGATGGCCGGGGTGATGATGGGCTGCGTGCAGTAGTCCCCTTGGTAATCTGATGGGCAGATGCAGTGCACCGAGCCCTGGGTGCTCACGCAGCGCCCGGAGTTTCGGCATGGGTTGTCTTGGCATTCCTCGGCCAGCTTCTCGCACCTGTAGGGAGAAGATGGAGAAAAGCAATGTCAGCCTGGAGATGCAGCTAGAACCCTGGTATCTTATTCAGGAGTCTGACTTATACCAGCTAAGGATGCTCCAGCCTCGTCTGCTCTCCCTCCCTAGGTTTGTGCTACCTGCCTCTCCTGACAGAGGACTATGATGCCCGAGTACAAAACGATGCTTTTCAGAATATGTTTTAGAGATGGTTCAATTTTTCAGTCATATGCAACAAATTAAAACGGGGGGTGTCCTGCCTCAGAGGAGTATTTGGACATTCTAGGGATAACATTGCATAGAGAGATGCTCTCATCCCTTTAAATTAGGGAGCACAGGGTCACTCTGGGGTGTGCTAACCTCTTATGACACCTCATTTGTCCTTCAAGCTCTGGGGTCTCAGGATCATCTGTGAATGTTTGCAGGTTGCAGCAAACAGTAGGGGAAAATCTATCCTGAGAAGTGGTGATGGGCGCCCTTGTTGAAGGCTTTTTTGGCATCTTAAGGATCTGCAGAACTGGGACTGAATTTCTGATTCTCTGTCCTGCTCCACCCCACACAACCTAAAAGTTCCTCAGCAGTACAGGGAACCTTTTCTTCCACCAGTGATGGTCTCCCGCTGCTAGGAGGATACGCAGTGCTCTGCTGGTTTTCCTTCCTTTTTATCTTGTTACTGAACAAACTCGCTGAGGTTTGGTTTCCTCTTTTTTAAGTAAGGGGACAACCGGCGGTTTCACACTGCCACCTAATGCCCAGTTTCTGGTGGACTACACGCTTTTAGTCCGAGAGCTGCGCGAATAATTTGTGCCTCTGCACTGATTCAAAGGACCAGCGTTCATCCTGGCTAAATGAGGCAGAAGGATGAGCTGGATGTGATGCTGTTTGGGCCTGTGCTGGGCATCCCTCATCATGCTGGGCTGGAGGCAGGACAGGGCGCTTGGAAGGGCATTCAAAGCGCTTGTGAGGAAAGTCGCCTTTTTTCCTGCGCTGTCAGAGGAGATGGGCACAGACGGGCAGTGACCACTTGATGGCAGAGCTGTTTAAGTCCCGATCTGCTCAGCTCTGCCTTTAGATACTTCCCTGCTCCAGTGCTCAGGTTCATGCAATTTGCATCCCAGTATCTGGATCCGGTGAGCTCCATAAATGTGCAGTGGTTGTTGGCAGAGGTCATGTTTACACCCACCATGGGAGATCGCCCATCCCAAAGCCTTCCTGGACCTTACCTTTCGCCCAGGTACCAGTCAGGGCAGTGGCAGGAGTACCCCGTGGCAGAGAGGGTGCAGGTTCCCCCATGCAGGCAGGGCTTGGACTCGCAGGGACTGTCCCCGAGCTCACAGCGCTCACCGGAAAACAGCCCAGGGCAGATGCAGGTGTAACCTGGAGAGGGTGAGAAAGTGCCCTATAGACACCATATCCTTATGGATGAACTAGCAAGAACAGGAGGACCAGTGCCTGGTGCTGATGGCACACACAGAGGGCCCAATCCGGCTACCTAAGCATGGGTACTTGCTGCTGCAGAAGGTGCTATGGGGCATCCAAGCCATCCATATGGAAGGCTGGTGGGTACATTATAGGACCTGAAGTGGCTGCTGGAGGCTGGGTTACCACTTTGGGGCAACGCAATGGCACTAGAGAGCTATTTAATAAGCAACAAGTCAACCCTGTCCTCTCCTGACACAGACCCTTTCCTACCAGGGATGCACTCAGGGCACAGCTTTAATGCATGGAGAAGCTAGGGGACAGATTCAGCTTAAAGGAAGGGGAGCCTGGCTGGCTGATTCATGGTTTCTGACTCTGCTAAATGCAATCCTCTGTACCTTATTGTTCTCTGAAGTGTTTAGTCCTGTGAGTTCGCGTGGTATGAAGCGCCTGTCTCAACATGTCAGGTTTCTCTTGCCGACAGGAGGTGTCTGCTCACAGCCAGAGAGAAACCCTGCATAGCTGGGGACTCAGAGGGGGCTGCTGCTGTTTGCTTTTTTGGCTGCTGTTTAACGTAGCCCTAAGCATGGGAACGTCCCTGGCTGTGCTGAGCTCCTGCTAATTGCTCGGCTGGTGGTGCCACACGAGAAGTTCAGAGATTCCACCTTACAGCGTGCTTGAAAAGTGCTATTCATCGACAGGTTAAACATCCCTGCTTTAGAGAACAGGGTGAACACAGACCTGTTCCCACATGTGTGTTAGCGGCTGTACAGCAAGGATGTGCTGATGCTCACGCAGCAGGTGCTGGACATTGCCTATGGGGCTGTGTGTGCCTAAACACGTGTTCCTGTGTGCAGGGGTTCACACATGTTGGCCCCTGTGGTCCTGAGCGCTGTGGTTGATGCGGTGTTGGTCTGGCTTTGACCCTTCCCGCATGGATGCGTTCTCATGCGGCCACGTGGCGCACCCGGGCTCGCCTGCACAGACCTGTCTTTGCCTGTGCAGGTAATCCCATACCTGAGATCCCTGCGCAGAGCTTTGCATAACCTTGTGCTGTGCTCCCATGGTCCACAGGAGTGAGCCTGCAGTGCTCAAGGCAGGCAAGGACCTCATAGACTAAATGTCCCTTGAGCATCCCCTTCCCTGCAGCAGTGCCCTGCATGTTTCTGCCTGGGGCCATGTCCCATGGGCTCTTTCCTGGGCAGAAGTTGATCACCTTGGAAGGAAACTATGTAAAGAGTACTGGATGGTTATTAGATTATTAGTGAATGAATGGTTTCCTCCTCCCTGCTCCCGTTGTACACCCTCTACAAAGCAAGCAGGTGATGCCTTGACTTAGAGCAGTGAAGAGTTTTCACCTCATAGGCTTTTGAGCCCCTTCCATCCCAGCCAGAGGGGTTTTCAGCGTGGAGGGTCTCCAGGCTAAGGTGAGGTGTGATGCCAGCCAGGCTAACTGTTCAGTACAGATGTACCTCGTGTCAAACAAGTTCACCTGAACCAGGCAGCTGCTGAGTCGACAGGGCTGGGAATCTTGTTCCCAGAGGCTGCGGGCAGAGCAGGAGGAGGTGTGCTCCCTCCTCTGTCCTCGCTTGCTCGCCAGGCAGGGTGTGGGATTTGGCAATGGACCCAAAGAGCACAGAGCTCCAGGAGGAGCTTCTGCCCCATGCAGCAGCCTGGAAAACACCTCTCTGCCCCAAGGAAGGGCCAAGCTGCACACAGTATCCATCTTGATAGACCCTTTGAGGCAGCTGGCTGCAGGGAGCCTCCCTGATGGGAGGAATGGGGCAGTGATGAGGTTGTCTTGGGCAGAGACTGGTGTCAAACCTCTGTTGAGCACATGCACCCTGTGTTAGCCTGAGACTCTTGGATTAGAGCTTATGGTTTTCCCATATCCCTTCCCATAGCCCTGGGGAGTCACTGGCTGCAGTGGGAATAGACCAAGATCTTGTCTTATTCCTGCCCAGATACCATCGCTGCATGATCCCATCTTGCCTGATTCCAGCTTCGCTAAAGGCTCCTTAAGCGAAGAGGATGCAGAGGGGTGGGTGGAATTTCTATTTGCATCTAAGTTTTTGGCAGTGCTCTGCTCTCTTAGGTCATGCATACGCCTTAGAAACACCTTCCTACCCTCTGGGCCATGGTCCCATTTGTGAGAGCCAGGATGATGATCCTGTATCCCCCAACTGCTGCTGCTCTGAGTCAGCTATCACTTGAGGTCCCCCTGGACCTCTGATTCTCCTTGTAATGAATAGGTTACATCTTCCCCTCCCCTCACTACTTATTGCTCTCTCAATGCTCTGTGTGGGATGTTCACATACCTCCTCCATGAGTTTCGGAGCACATCCCGTTGTTGAGGCATGGGTTGCTGCTGCAGGCACCGGTGGGGGAGCAACACTGCTTTATCCCCACCTCCTCCACGACTTCCTTTGATTGCCCTTTCCCGGGCAGGAGAACCACTTCTCTGCCATTGATCGCAACCACGTCCAGGCAGCCCCTGAACCCCCACATGACTCTCTGGGACTGGGGCGAGTGCCGGAGGCCCCCAAAAAGCAGGTCTCGTCTGCCCCGGGACACACTACAGGTCGCTGGCAGCTGGAGAGAGGCGTTTCCAAGGCCATCAATGAGCAGGCGAACGGATGTGTTCTTCACCTCCAGGAACACCGAGTGCCACTCGCCATCGCTCACAAAACGTGAGGAGGAGAGGTTCCCAGTGTAGTTTCCCTGGCAGCTGTACCCAAGCTGAGGCACTCCATTAACCATCTGCAAAACACATCCCAGAAGCTACAGTTAGCTGTGATACAAGTACCTGTCTTCATGGAGGCTTTCAACACTTCTGTGTTCCCCTCTCTCCCTGCCTAAGCATCGAGCATTAAGATGAATCCCAGCTTTCAGACTCCAAGAATAACCAGCTGCCCAAATCAGCCCCCTTCACTTATATTAAGCTATGCGTGGGTCAGTTAAAACCTGTTTAAGTGACTGCAACCTCCTTTATGTTGCAAAACACCTTCATCTCTCTGGCACAATTTCACCCATTGTCCTTCCATGCAACCTTTGGCCGGTGTGCAAGGAGGGAAACTGATCTTTCCAGATAACAAGGTGCAGAGCCATGTGATCATAGTCCTTCTTGCCCCTTCTCCCCCCTTCCTCAGCCTAATCAGAGCCCCAGTATTGAGACTATTCATCACCAGTCACAGATGGGCTCTTGTTCTGGGCCACATGGTGTTTATTCTGTTCTCACTGTCTTGTTAGTAGTGGGGAAGGTGCTGGAGCAGTTGCCCCTTTGGCATGGATGAGAGTGCTGAAAGGACATCGTTGAGGAGGAGCACTGGCAGCTATTTCTGGAGGAAGCAAGGAAGAATTGAGAGGCAGAGAAAGGAATTACTGTTGTACCCTGCTCCTGACCAGCATGCTGGAAAGCCAAGCCAAAGCCGCTGATAGGTATTGCAATCTTATCCTTGATCTTGAGTAGATAGGAGGGAGACAAGATGTTGAGCTGCTGAAAGTGAACCACACCACTGTCTTCTGCATTAAACTGGGGCATCAGTAATTCTTATATGTGGCCCAAGATTAATCTTTAAAACTCATATGGAGGAAGGGGATAGGAAAGGTGAGGAAAGGCTTTGTTTCAGGGTGAAGTCAGGGGTAAATCTCTCACTTTTTTCTCCCCACTGCTTTGTTGATAAAACCTCCCTCTTACAGAAACCACGAGTGTATGGAGAAGGAGAAAAGAGATGGAATGAAACATTCATGGAAAACCTGCAGAGCTTGCTATGTAACATCAAGCAATTAACCCCAGGCAAAAGATCTTCTTGGGGGTATTAGAGTCAGGGAGGAGTGGTGATGCTCGGTACAGGCTAGAAGAAGAGTGATGATGTGCTGCACTGAACTCTAGGGGAACCTACATATGATATGATGGGGCTGCTCTGGAGGAGTCAAAGCAGAGCAGGACAACAGTTAGCTCTTAAAGAAGACCACGATATAAATAAATCCCAGGTGGAGAAGACAACAACTGTTGAAGGAAGGAAGAATTATGTGCAGCTGGCACATGCCATGAAAGGGCCCCAGGGCAACATGTGTGTAAATCTCTTTGCACAATTGGCAAGCACATCGGAGAGCTTTGTCACTTCTCTTTATCTGCAGGAACATGATTTCACTTCAGATGGGTCTGTAGATTGGGCTTATCAATTTTTGGGGCTGGGAGACAGCTGAGAACTCGATTCCCTGGAGCAAGAACTGACAGGTTGCCAAGTCTTTCCCAGCTTGCCTGGTTTGCCATCCTCTTGCTGCAATCTTATTTCTGCACATCAGGAGAGCTTAGTGATTGGAAGGGTGATGGTATGCATGCCCTTGGCAGAACTCGTCCTCTTCACCACGTCTACAAAACATAAGTTCTGATTCTTTCAAAGCTTTGGCTCATGCCTGGAGTACTGCAACCTACAAAGCTTAACATCTTGAGGGATTCCTTCAGTTATCTTTCAGGCCTGATGGTCTAGAAAAGGTCTGAACCCTGATATATTGCAAATAAAGTAAGTCAGGGAAGAAATCATTCACAGGCAACTTTATGGTGACTTCATGAATGTTTCCTATTGAAAAGCTCGTGGAGACATCTGGACCATGGCCACACTGAACTCCGCCAGTAATAAGTCTTTTCTCCCTTGATACCGTGTGTTAGGTCTGGCTCAGTAGAGCTTGCTGCCATCTCAGCCTTTCTGAGCATCATCTGGAGTTCTGGACTCCTGCTGGACTGCTTGGTGACTCTCCTTCCCAGAGATGAGATAGAAAGCTAAAAACCCTTCTTGAGAAGTTTTTCTCATCAGCCCCTTACAATACAGCTTAAAGTTATGCTTGGAGGGTACAGGATATAGGGGTGATGTTTCTCTGCTCTTGCTCTTAAGGAGCTATGGCTGTGGCCACAGGAGCTTGCAATATGTACTATGAGCAGGTCTCTGGGTTCAGCTGCTGTGCAGCTCCCTGTCTGTGTGAGTCTTTTATAACAGCAGAAAGAAAAGTACTTCATTCTCCTGTGAGAAGGGATGAGGGAATTTGGGGCCAGTATGAACAATTCCAGGTAGGTTGCAGTGTGTATAACTCAATGTGATTAGTCTCAGAGACAAACCTCTGTAAGCTGGTAAGTATGTCCTATGACCTTGGTCTCCAGTTAGTCTGAATTTAATTGAAGAGGAATATACAAAACCCCTATTCTTTAGTCATCTGCTTCTTTCCTCTTGTTGCCAAAGTGGAAGAGGGAGATGATCTTTGAATGCTGGACAGACTCAGTGTGCAGCCAGAGGGAGGAGAGCAATCAGACTGAAATGTTCCTGGCTCTGTCGGTGTCTTAAACAGTAAAACCACCTGCAGAAAGTGGTTGAAAAGAGTGGGGGGTTGAGAAATGACATTTAAGGCTCCTGTTTTTTCTGTTCTGTCCATTATTGTAAAGGACCTTTAATCTGAGGTCCACTTGATTAGATGCATGACCTGACTGGCATATGTTCTGATGCAGGTAAAGGCTGGTAATGATATTCCCAATCTCAGAATTCCCTTGTGCCCTCCTCATCTCTACCCTGCTACCCCAAGCCTCTAGCCCAGTGTGGCTGCCTCCTCCGTGTTGGACTGGGCCATGTTGTGGGCTGGGAAATGGTTTGTATGTTCAGTGGGAGTCTGACTCCTCTCCTAAGGTTTGGGAAGGAAGTTTGCCTTTTGCTATAGTGAAAGCAAGCTGGTCTGGGAAAAGTTCCACCTGGTAAATTCTTTGCCCTTAGAGGTGTGATAAGAGAGAAGGATGGAGAAGTAAACTGTAAGGAAAGATGATGATGTAGATTTATGATATTGGTGCATGCTGCCTTCACACCAGAGACTAGCACATGCATTCACAGATATAAAAAAGGTTCACTAGCTGTAGTTTCAGCAATTGCCAGACCGTGCTTGGTTCTCACTTGGTCTTCCCAAATCTCATATTTTAGCTATATGAATTACTAACGGTACATATTATTGCATCTTATTTCTGTGATTCCCTTCCCTGAAAGAGTAAGGTTTCTTACAGTGCACATTGCGGTACATACCTCTAAAACGGCATGGTCAGTCCCGTTAGCGTAGAACACGACAGCGTGCAGCTGGTGGGTCTTCAGGCGAAAATGCATGTGCCAGGAGCCAACGTGTGAGTGCTGGTACCAAATGTAGCTGTGGCCCCCAAACCTCACAGCTGTTCCTGTAAGGAGAATGAGTGAAAGGTCTCATCTTTGCCACGCTTTGACACTATGGATTCTATCAAGCCTTGCCTCTTTTCCCAGCTTGACATCCTAACTGTCCAGGAATAGCCCCATCCACAGCAATCCATGTGCTGCTGCACTGCATCTCCCACAGCTCCCATTTGGAGCTCCCTGTATTTAATCTATGTACTTAACTGTAAAACAGTCCTGCAATAGCAGCCTGATTATTTCTGTCCTATAACACCTTCAAGGTGCTCTCAGTGTGGTCTACAACACCCTTGGATTTCCTTATCCTTAATAGGTCTTTGCTTTATTCTGTGGTACCCCCTACCATTCCTGCCCAAGTGATGCTAACCTCTGTTCCTGCTCCCTCCATTTATTTCTTGAATTATACTAGAGTGATTACAACAAATATGCTTTATCTGGCTGTCCTTGAATCTGTCAGTCTGTGCTTTGTTGAGCCTACATCAACACAGGAGCCCAGAGATCGCTGAGCTTCATTACCTGCAAGGTATGAGTGACTTTTCCCAATGAGACAAATGCTGCTGCTATTAAATGCTACAGGAGATTAATTTAGAACAAAACAAAAATCTATGTGAAACTTTCAAGCTCGGAGAGTCTAGATTTGTCTTTGAAATTGCAGGAAGAGTTATTGGTCATTGGGCAACTCAGGAAGTCCACGTGCTCTATAGTGTACTGAAGGAAAACACAATATGCCCAGGTTTATGAGGCAGGACAGCTGCAGGAAGGATTGCTCACCATTGCAAGAGCAGATTTGCTCCAAGCTGTGCCGTGGGGTGAGAACACTGAGTCGAGCAGTGCTGTAAGTAGACATCATGCCTGGATCCAGCTGAATGGTTTCCTTGCAGACGCGGTGGGCGCAGTCTGACCCATGACATGGCACATGAATTGCTTTCTTCATCCGGAGACCAACAAGTTGGTCCATCTCCCCAGCCGACACAGTGATTTTATTAGCGAGGACCCGAGGCTCATACAAAGAGCCGTGTGGCTCTCCAACAGCCAAGAGCAGGTCCACTCCATCAGAGGTAGCTGCAGGCTGTAAGCTGGCCATGTGGATGTTCTGGCGTCGGGTGACAAGGATGTTTCCCAGAAATCTCTGCAAGTTGCGCCAATGGTCCCCCACAAACTCCTCAGGAGAGAGATGTCGGAAGTGTAGCACCACCGCCTTGTCCAAGGCCTCCTGCGTGAAGCACCACACGTGGACATTGACGCTGGTGGTGGCTGTGAACGTACCATCGCTGACTGTCACGTTCAGAAGATAGTGGCCATGGGGAAGCTTGTCCCCAGCAATGATCTTCCCATCTGCAGCCCCAACAGAGAAGAGTCCCTTCTGGGGCACTTCTGCCACCAAAGTGTACATGAGCGTGTCATGGGGGTCTCGGTCCGTGGCATGGATCTTGCCCAGAACACCACCTCGGAAAGCTTCCTCGTTGGTGGTGATGAATATTTCCAGGGGAAGGGCTGAGGGGGCATACTGACTCTGCTCAGTCACTTGGATGTTTATAAACGCAGATGAGGACAAGGGAGGGATACCGCTGTCGGAGACCTGTCAAGAAGAACAGAAGGATCTGTTATAGCCGCATGCTGACTTACTGTCACCTCAACTGACTGAAAGGGCTGATGAGGTCTTGTGAAGGAAGAGTGCCTTGCAGGTAGCAGTGGGTGGAAGCTGTGAGGCAGCGGGCTGGGAATGGAGAAGGAATGGGAAATATTGGCAGCATTGTTGGATCTCTGCCCAGGGAGATTCCTCCAGCATGGAGACTGATCAGGACCTTCTGTCAGTGGTGGAGTCACACTCATTTCCACGTGTGCTCATCATCAGCTCAGGCACACCTGAGCAGTTCTGATTTCCTGAGGATTAATCATCTTTAGAGAGGTTGCCAATCTTTGGGGATCCATCCGTAACTGAGTGTACAAAGCTACAAAGCAGTTATGCACATCAACACATTTGCTCACCTTCTGGGCTATTTAAGCCCATCTCCCACCTGTGACAGTGTCTGTCTAGCATGACTTAAGGAGCCTCAAAATAGAAAATGTGTATAATCAGATTATAGAATAAGTTTCTCCCTAATCTTAGGCAGTTGATGGTTGAGATTTATAATATAGTAGTACCTAGCTCTTAGAGCAACTAGTATTACTGAAGAAGTATGTATTTTACATGTTGTTATCCTTTTGTTTTGCTACTATTCTGACTGATAACACTGAAAAAGAATTAATTCACTCTGCAACAGTAGAAATCCTCTTTGAAGAGGAATTTAAACAGCTTCTTAAATGACAGGGATAATTGGAGAAGGTTTGCAGGACCACATCCAGGTCTCACTTTAAACTGGAAGCTGCTAGAATGATGCTGGGAAAAGCATCTGAGAAAACTGACAAAGTGTTTCTCATTATCACATTGTCTGATTTTATCAATGCAGAAGCTGCCCCCTGCTTCTTGTGTGTAAACTGTGTGGAGAAATGAGCTCTGAGGCTGGTTCCAAGGGGCATAATATGTGCCTGGATTGGATTTTTCCTAAGCCAGAGATGTTTGCATCCAGCTGTGTGATCCTACTTTTGTTACTACTTAATCTACCTGGGGGATCCAGATACCAGGGCAGCAAGGCAGGCTCTACCTGGACTTGTAGTAGGTACTGTTCCTTTATTCTTCTGTTCAGGACAGATGATGTTACCAGCAGACCATTTTGGGTGACATCAAAAGCCTTCCCGTCGTTGCCCTGGGTGATCCGGAATGAGTATGGCGGTCCATTTTCTGGGGAGTCTCTGTCACTCATAATCAGCTCCAGAACGCTGGTACCCACCGGAGCATTCTCCTGAAATGGAGAAAGATGTTAGTGAAGGAAAGCAAGCAAAGAGAAAAGAACCCACATGGAAACAAATCCTACACCCCATGTGCATCTCTGCGTGTTACACACACTTGAGGCTTTTGCCAGCAATGGCAGAGACCAGGTGGTGGCAAGGAAGTGCCTTTCATAGCATTACCTATGTGGTAGCTAAGCATAGACAGTTGAACTGATGCCCTTTCTTTCCCCTTGAGTCATGCTAGCACAAGTACAGATGAAAGCATGTTTTGTCTTTCTGAGTACGTATCTTGAGTCAAAGCAACAACTGGGCTGCATCTAGCAGACATGATGATGCTTGACCATGTGCTTGGGCCTGCTCTTTGTGCTGTGGCATAGACACGGTCAATTGCAAGGGAGAAAGGGGCTGCACGTCAGGCTTGGAAAGTGTGAAAATCTCTGCACTCTCTGTACTGAAAGGACAGGAAGTGCCTGAAACCATTGGAGAGAAAAAATGGCATCTGTTGGCAGAATATCTGCCCCTGCAGATGCTCCCAGGTCTTTGTGGCAATAAGCACAATGCAACAGCATGCCTTATTGCTGTCTCATCCCTCTGTAGCTCGTGCATGAGTACCTTACTACCCTGAGATGGACTGGGAGAACAAGCCACCTCCTGGCTTACCTGCACCACCACACTGTAGTTGAGCTGGAAGAACCGGGGAGGATTGTCGTTAACATCAGACACGTGGACACGCACAGCAACATCACTGAACTGGGCTGGGTGGCCGTTATCCATGGCTCGAACGGTCAGGGAATAACTAGGGATCTGGAGGATTTGTAGTGCATGATTACTTGGAGAAATGGAGGAATGGTGGGGTTTTTATGTTGATTTACTCTGTTGCAGCTTGTGAAATGCTTGAGGCCATGCATTGCACCATAACAATAGCTTTGCCCTTGGCTAAGGCTCTGCATCCATTAATGTCAAAGCATTTTGGAAAAGAAAATCAACCTCACCATAGTTTTGCAGAGAAGGGAAACAACTTGCCAAAGATGGATGAGACCAAGCTGGGTAAACATCTGTCAATAGTGGTTTGAGCTGCTACTGTTTTATGAATGAAATTGTCCAAATGACCTTTCCATCTCTTACCCATACCTGTTTTCAGTAATGCTCTGAAGCAGAGAAGCAGAAACCAACCATGTTGGTTTCCAGTTTGGGACTAACTCTCACCCAACCAGCATGAAGTACCAGTGGAGCAGACCAAAGCCCAGAGTTGTGACCACTGGAGGTTGTATTGCCTTTGCTAAAGCCCAGCCTTCCTACAGCAGTATCTGTGAGTCTAGAAAACGAACGAATGAAAGCCTTGTCTTCTGCTCACAGTACTATGAATAGATCATTCAGAAAACAGGAGGTAACTGAATACACTTTGCTCCCTCAGTCTTTTGGGGTACATCTGTTTTAGCCTTCCTGTTCCCATTCTGTTGAACTCACCTCCTCCCTGTCCAGATGCTTGGCAATGCTGATTTGTCCACTTTTGGGTTGAATGGCAAAGTGTCCCAGTGGGTTCCCTTCCACAATTGAGTACGTGATCTGATTGTTCATTGCTCCATCCAAGTCATCAGCTGACACCTGTCAGGAGAAAAAAAGCTAGGATCCTTGGCCAAATAAGTCTTTGCCATGGAGGAATGGGAGCAGGACCCCACTTGTTATCTAAGGATATTGGTTTGAACTTGTCTCAATTGAAGAGGAAGAAGGAAGGTGGCTTACATAAGTGTCATTCATTAGGTTTTTTTCAAGGCCAAACTCAGCTACAACAAGGAAAAGTAAAGTGCAAAAGACGAGTAAATAATGCATAGCACAAGTAAAACAATAGGTAAAGGTTCATGATCATACAGTGAGGATGATTTCTCCAACTGCAGCATCCTCCCGGATATCAGCAAAGTAAGGGTCTTGAATGAACTCTGGCGCATGGTCATTGATGTCGGTTATGTTAATCACCACCATGGTGACATCGCTGAGAGAAGCTGAGCCCTTCCTCGTGCCCTCAATAGATAAGTAATACTCATGACTTGCTTCAAAGTCCAAGCTGCCATTTATGTATAAGGCACCTGTGTGGGCAGATGGAAAGAAAAGGACAGAAGATACTTTGAATGAATGGCACATAAGGTTTCTTGGAATACTGGAGATGTATTGAGATGAATGTCAAACTGCCAGCTGAGAAGGTGCTGGCTAACTTTGACCTCCTCTGGTTAAGTGAGAATAGTGACAGCCATGGCATCCTATAATACAAACTCTAATTGAACTGATTCTGTCATAACCTGCCTCGCTCTGGTATCAAGTGAAAGAATCTTTAATTCTGGAATGTTACAAAAATCTTGGTTGGGAGAGATCTGGGACAAAACAGGATGAGAGTCCGACAGTGCTATTGAAAGCCGTGACCAGAGCAGTAGTAGACAATCACTGAGCTGTGTCATAGGTAGGATGAAAAGTTGTGTGATGTAGATGCGGAGTTGTACAGGAGAAGAAGATGTGGAATGAGATGCTGTGATTTGTGAGGCTAGAGATGTAATGTTGAAAGAAGGTTTTTAATATCAAAAAATGAGAGAAGAACAGGTACTGAAGACATAAAGCAGAAGTGATAAAAAAGAAGGAGGTGACAGAATGTGCCTGTGTATTTTGATGCTTTTCTGGATTCAGCACTGAAACCGTCACAAAACTGTTCTCTGGAAATGATATTGTTCTATGTCTTGTAAGATGTACAAACTAATAGGAAGATTGGTGTGGAAATATTAGCAAGAACCTTGGGGGCAGAGAAGCTGAGGAAGGTGCTGTGGGTGAGGATGCTGCAGCCAAGAGCAGAGGGCCATTGATGATGCAGCCAAGGACTTATTTCAGGGAGCTAACATTGGCCTAAAGATAACAGTTCTTGTCAGACTGCTGTGCAAACAGAGCAGTGCTTTATGTGGCTAGTAAACCTGGCTCAGCACCTGCTCATGGTCAACAGATTGGGATTATCCACATTCATTGAGCACTACCTAATAAAGCTGCCTGTTAACCTGGGCTGCAGGTACCTTGTGGGACCAAGATGGAGAGGCTTTAAAATGAAATCACCTTCTCCTACATTTTGAAGTGGAAAAATTTCCCTGTCTGGTTCTCCATGTATTCCTCATTCCCACGGACCCGTCTCGTGTTCCAGACATATAACAGGACTCTTTTCATTGATTTTAGTAAGATTTGGATCGCTGCTTAAGTGACTTAGCTGACAAAATTTAGGGTAGAAGGCTGTATTCCCTACCCTTGTGGTGGGCAGAGGCAGAGAGGAGCAGGCGTGCAAGCCAAATGGAGAAGAACCAGAGAAGACACATACAAAGACAGCCTTTGATGTTGGGTCAGCCTGGACCTGGTTAGGCATGAGATTGTCTTACCTGTGTTTGAGTTGAGCTGGAACTTCCCATGATCATTGCCATTCACAATTTCATACTTGATCTCCGTGTTTTCTGCATTGTCCCTTGTCAAGGCTGACAAATTGAGCACCTCTGTACCCACAGCCACGTCTTCTTTTACAATGGCCACGTATTCAGGAGCCAGGAAAACCGGCAGATACTCATTTAGATCCACAACGGAGACAGTGACAGTGCCAAGAGCAGAGAGGGGCTCCGGGGTGCCCCGGTCGGTAGCACAGACTGTCAGCTCAAATGCTGAGTGCTGCGAATCCTTCAGAGGCTTTTCCAGACGGATCACCCCTGTGGTTTCCTCAATTGAAAAGTGTCCATTGGCAGAGTCAGACAGAGAATAGACCACCTCAGCGTTGAGACCTGGAAGGATAAGGGACAGGGTGCACTAATTCGGGGGTAGGAATGCTGATGGGTTTATTTATTTATTTTTAATATGTTAAGACTGTGTGCACTTAATGACCTTAAATTCCTAGGGAAAATGGATGCTGTATGAACATCAAGTGTGTCCCTGCCCATTTGTAGGTACTGACATCTAGCCACCCTGACCATCATCCATCAGTATCACCTGTGTGCATTTAATGGTGCTTCCCACTTTTAATTTCCTTGATTTTAAACATAATTTCCCTTCATATCTGCTTCCAAAGCAGATAAATAAGATCTTGCTTCTCTATCAGTCAGTCTGCTGGAGAGGTTTACTGAAAGTTCCTTTTTTAGGAGCCTTATCTATGGTTCTGAGAATCCTTTTGTCTTCATAAGGACCTCTCCATCCGTATCATTTACACTATCCAGATTTAAAGCTCCTTTTTCCTTATGATACTCATTCTCAACCTCCATCTTTACTAAAGCTTCTGTCCAGTTTGGGTTTCAGACAAATTGTGTGTGATAGTTTGCAATGTGAATCAGTTACAGTCACTGAGCATGTGCTCAGTCTGTCTTTGCATGTTTCTACAGATATTGTACTACCCTACAGGGTCGCGAAAAAGCTGATGTTAGCTTGCTATTCAAAGACATGTCAGCAATGAGATCCAGGCACATCTTTGCCAAGGTTCCATCATCTATGCCCATCGCTGTAGCCCTTCCCTAGGTTTCAAAAGTTTCAATTCAGGATGAAAGATGAACTCTACTAAAAAGTAAATCCCATTCTGACTCACCTTCATCAAGGTCTCTGGCAGCAACCACGGCGATGGGTGTCTTTGTTGTGGTGTTGTCAAAAACAGCCACAGCACAATGACTAGGGAAGAATTTTGGTGCATTGTCGTTCGTGTCCTCTACAATCAGTGTTATATCTGCCTGGCAGGAACGGCCTCCACCATCAGTCGCTTTGGCAACAAGATGGTACATAGGTTTCTGTTCACGGTCGAGAGGTGCGGATGTGGTCAGCTCCCCTGTTGGAAAGAATAGGAGATGGTCTTGTCTCCTGCAACTGCAGCTGCAGCCTAGGAGAGCTCAGAGAGGTTCAAGTACGCTGCCTCCCTGGCTGAACGGTGGGAGACAACAGACAGGGTTTGAACACCGTCTGTAATCCTGCTAATAGCAGTGATGTGTCCACACCACGTTGCTCGGGGCTATTCTCGGATCACTGCCAGCCACTGCCCTGGCAGGGCTTGGCATGGGGAGTCCTACAAGTTGGGCTGAGCTCCATGCAAGAGATGCCAGCATGGGATGAAAGTGCTTCTATATAAATTATACTTCTAAATGCCTTTATAAACCCCACTGCACTAAGCTTTCTGCAATGGAATGAACCCCAAGTGATCTCTAGAATGATCACCATATCTCTTTGGGCAAATACACTGTCCAAGAACTGATAAAATGTTTCTTAGAGTTCAGAACTACTGTCTTTGGCTCAAGCCAAATACTTGCTGATCTCTCCTCCTTGAGACCTGGCTGTTAGGAACAGTGTCTGCCCTTCATTTTAACATGCCAATATTTGTAAAGAAAGCCAGCAGGAAGATGCACAGCTCCCTCTCCTCTATATCATATTGCAATAAACCTGCCTGTTTGCCATTCCATCCTAGCTTGGGAGACCTGGAATGAGCAGTCCTTTTGTCTGCTCAAGAGCAGGTAAGTGTTGAGCCACTCTTGGGAGTGGGTGAGGAAGAGGATAAAAGCATCCTTTGCCCTGCTCTCACCTGTATGTGGGCCCAGCCGGAACTCCTCTGCACCAGGGCCATGGAGGCTGTATGTTATCTGGGCATTGCTGCCGACATCAGGGTCAGTTGCTGATATCTTCAAAATGAAAAGACCCGGCAGAGCATCTTCAGAGACTCTCCCAGTGTAGAATATCTGGTAAGGACAAAGCTGTCATTGGCTTCTAAGCCATCTCCAAAATACCTTCATCCCATATAGGGGAGAATAGACTAGCAAAAGCTTTGCAGAGAAGGATGAACCATGTGGTTCATAGGGGAGCACAGTGTGCCTCACTGCTGGCTGCTGGGGTGTGGACCTGGACCAGTGAGCTCATTTCACACAAGCCTTTGAATCTCCTTTGGGAAGTAACCACATCTGTTCTTTCTCACCATGGGTAACATCCATACCAGCGATCAGCTCTCTACAGTAACAAAACTCCTGATGGGAATCTCTCAACTTAGCAGGATATAAAACTCAGTCATTTACATGCCCCTACCCAGGAGGCTTCCTGGCATAGTTTATCTTCAAAAATTATCCTTCATAATGCTTAGGCGCTCACTTACTGCTGGCAAACATGCTTGGAGGCTAGATTTAATGTTCTCACTTGACGTGCAGCTTAATTAAAATTGCTAAGTATAATCAAAGCAACAGGATCGTGTGAGAAGAATTATGACAAGCAAACCCTCTTAACATGCTCTTATTGTTCTTTCTTCCTTACTACTGTGTTCTCCCCTTCCCAGACGCTCCGCTTGTGCCCCCAGTGTCCCAGGACATATGTCTTACCTGGCCACACTCAGGGCTGTTGTCATTGATATCCAGAACAAAAATTTCTACTTCAGTGGTAGCCTGAAATTTCCCATCAGAGGCCATAACCTTGAGGAGGTATTTCTCTGTATCTTCTCTATCCAGAGGCTTCTTGGAAGAAATTGTCCATTCTCCCTCGATCTGGTTCACTGTGAACTGCCCCAGTACATCTCCGTCTAGAAGGGGACAGGAGGGAAGGAAAAGAGGTGTTTAAAGTGCTGAAAATCAGAAGTGGTAAGGAAAGGGGATATAGATGTGTCCACTGCTGGTCCCTTAGAAGATGTGGAGGGCTTGCAATGGTGACACAGAAAGGACAATGGTGTTGTATCAGGCTGGTGAGGAACATTTGGTCTTCCTCACTGCACAGCTGAGAAATACCCTGCCTGTTTCTGTTATTCACTATCTGCATATTACACTGGAAGAGGGAAACAACTCCTGATGGTAAAAATGTCTCTGTAATGTTCTGCAGACCTGCATATTCATTGCTTCAAAACCACATTGTCTCACCTTCCTAAAGCGTGTCAGTCTTTCTTGGTGCATGTTCCTAAAGGGATCTGAGAGTTGCAAATACCCTGAGACATCGGTTGAATCTTACTGTTACAGCACTGTGTATAGTTGTACTTCCTTTTAACCTGCAGATGTATTTAATATATAGCTACTCTTTCTGGGGCTACTTTTTCATTCTGTAAGAGCCAAATGATGAGAGACAGGGAAATCCAGACTAGGCAGGCTCTCTGGTCCACCAGATTCATGCTGCTCCTACTTGCGTGACACAGAGCAGATTTTAAATGGGTGGATGCTGGCCCTGGAGAATCCTTCTCTTCTGGCAAGGATCCGGTGTCCTCTGCTGAACCCATGCTATTGCGCAGAAGAAGGGAGCACATTAGGTGATGGGAGGCAATGAAGGGAGTTGGCTGCAGGGCTTGTTTGTGTTAGACTCTGAAGGGCCTGGTACATAAGGGTCAATTAAATTCGCTCTCTTTCTGCTTTGATTTACACTGTGGTGATGAGGTGGTGAAACTGGAGGCACAATGAGACCTCTGCTAGCTCTTCTTCTGATGCTGGGACACTCCAGCCTATGCTCAGATTTAGTTTCTGTGTATTTGAAATCAATGCATATGAACAACAGGGACCTAGGTTCTGTGTTCACATGTCCTTTCTTTTGCTGCTGTGCTATACTGCAGTTGTATTCATATGTTTATGGGTAGAGTTCGACCTGTGCTTGTAAGTACCTAGTAGAGGGAGCGCATGGTATTCACCACTAACATAAGTGTGCATTCTCTCAGGTTTAAAGTAATTGGAAGTTACTACTACTTGTAAGATGGCAGAAACGCAAATACATAAATGGATGAAATGTTTCCTCCCAAAGGCCTGCAAATAGTTAGGCATGCCATAAACCAATTGAAAGCATCAGCATTCTTTCTCTGTTTTGGATGATTACAGTAATAGATAACAGGCTGCAGCATGATCTGGCTAAATGTTTTGACCCTGAAGGGTCTGCATTTGAGTTTGAACGAACATTTTAATTTGAAATATCTGTTCCAGGTCTGTGAAAGACCCTTTGGGGTCAAAAAGTGCCATAAAATCAAGCTTCTACTTGTGCAGATGCCCAGCAAACATTCCAGTGTAACTTTGTTGTTGTTTTGCAGCAGTGGTCAGTTTTAGCTGGCACAATTGATGTTTCATGGATGTAAGAGTCATCTTTTAGTATTTCTCATTAGCCAAAAATGTCACTAAGATTGACATGACAGTTTCAAATATCCATGAGTATGCAGAGTGGTTAACTTCAGCCTTCTGAGGTCTACTTGTTTATTAAGTCAGTGTCAAAGCAGCTTCACAGGAAAGGCATTTAATACCAGAAAGTTATAAGCATCCTATGTGCATATATATAGTTATTAAGAAATGAAGGCAGGCTGCACATGTGTGATGTGTGAACTGACTGCACTGTTTGCAGGATAAAAAGCTGGGTCAAAGAACTTAAATACAGATTGTAGTATCTATGTGAGAAAAACCTTCCTTTCTGCTGTACCACCGCTTCTGTCTTTCCAATAGGTATTACAATTACACCATCTTAATTATTCTGCTGTTAAGAAAGTGTAAATAAATGTATTTACAGTACTGTGTAATTACTTATACATATTCATTTATTTATTTCCAACTAAATAGGATGATTCAGTGGTAAGATACTTATTATAATGATAATTCCACCCACTGCAGTTAATTACTATAGAGTTTTGGATACCCCAGACTCATTTAACTGTCATGAACTCATGACAAAGCTCGGGCTTCATCTCCTGCTTCTGATAAGACTGTCAGTATAACACTATTTCTGTGCCTATATTCTGTCAGACAAGGTATCAAATCCTTGCTTTGAGCTAATACTCTATTCTTCATCACCGAATACTTAAAGCCAGGTAAAACTCACCAGTTATGTAGCATGTGACCCGGCGGTTGTGCTCGGAGATGTCTGCATCGATGGTACTCAGTGTGACAACCACTTGCCCTGGCTCCGCGTTCTCGATTACTGATCCTTTATAGAAGTCTGAGGTGAACTGTGGAGCATTATCATTGTCATCAGAGACAGTGACCTCCACCAGGGTTTGGGAAGAGAGCTGGACTTTCCTGCCATGGTCAGTGGCCACCACATAAAACCGATAGATGTCCTGATCTTCGCAGTCCAGCTCTTTCAGTGTGGTGATCCACCCGCTCTCACCATCAATGGTGAAGAGTCCTCGGAGGTTGCCAGATTCTGCTTCCAGACTGTAGGTCACTTGTCCGTCACTTCCCATGTCCTGGTCGATAGCTGTCACCTGAATCACTGTGGTTCCTGATGGCATGTTCTCCATGACAAAGGCTTTGTAGGGATCTGCCTCAAACACAGGTCTGTTGTCATTGACGTCCTGCACTTGGATGTTCACAGAGACCAGAGAGACCAGCTCTGTCTCCTGATGTGAGCAGTGAGCCATAACATCAATCTGGTACCACTTGGTGGTCTCATGATCCATGGCCTTTTTGACTTTCAAAGCCCCTGTTCTTTCATCCAGTGTGAACACCTCATCCTTGTTGCTTTCAGTAGTGGTTCCCTTCACCAGGCTGTATATGATGGGATCCTCTGCAAAAGCTTTGACTGACCCAATTTCTGATCCCTCTGGAAGATCCTCAGATGCAGAGAATGTATAAAGGGGCTCAGAAAACCTTGGCAATGTTACCTCCCTGGGGACAATCTGAAGATTCACTGGGACAAGGGAGTTCCAGTGAGGGGGTCTGCCATCTTCAGCTTTCACCTTGAAGTTAAAGGCTCTGTTTTCTAAACCAATAAGACTCTCCTTGATCTTAACAACCCCAGTGGCAGCATTGATCTCCACAAGGTCTTCTGCCACATCTTCCACAGAGTCAACAGAGTAAATGACATCAGCATTTGCACCTTCATCGGCATCATAAGCCAGTACCTGGATGACAGGAGAGCCTTTACTTACATTGGACTGGATGGACAGTGTGTACTCAGAGGCTTTGAAGCGAGGTGGATTGTCATTCTCATCTGTAAGGATTATTTTGACAGTGCAAAATGCCACCTTCCCACCTCCATCCTTAGCCATGACTTTAATGGCAATGACTCTCTCTGTTGAATTTTCCCTGTCCAGTTTTTGCAGGGTGGAAATACAGCCTTTATTGTCTATGGAGAACTTCTCATGGGCAAGTTTATTTATGATGGTATAGTCTATGGTGCCATATGGGCCACCGTCTGGGTCAATAGCCAGCAGCTCTATCACTTTGGTACCTATCTCAGCGTTTTCTGCCAGCTCTGCCTCGTACACGTTCTGCCGAAAAGAGGGGCTGTATTTGTTGGCATTAGTGGTGTTGATATACACAGGCACAGTGCTCTTGAAAACTCCATCTGAAGCAGAAACTCTGAGGTTGTAAGATGACTCCAAGTCCTTTTTGCAGCGGTTGAACATGGATATTATTCCCGAAGTGCTGTTGATAGTGAAATGCCTATTGTCATTGCCTGAAAGTATCACATACTCCAGTCGGTTGGTGTCTCCACTGTCGGGGTCGAGAGCTTGGACTTTTATCACAATGTGCCCACATGTAGCCATTTCACTTATCTTGGCTTCATACTGAAGCTGGCTGAACTCAGGGGGGTTGTCATTGATGTCTGTCACATCTATGATCACCAGGGCATCGCTGCTAAGTGGAGGATTCCCATGATCTGCAGCTCTTACTTTCATGCGAAACTGCTTATTTTTTTCATAATCAAGTGGTTGAGCTGTTGTTATTTGTCCTGTGCTGGCATCAATATCGAAGAACTTGGTAGCATCTGAACCATCATCCAAGATCTGATAAGAAATCACTTTGTTTCTGCCTGAATCATTATCAGAAGCAAAGAGCTGGATAACAGGGGTTTGTGCTGGCAAACTCTCTGAGACAGATGCTGTGTAGATGACCTGAGAAAATATGGGGGGGTTGTCATTAATGTCCTCTACCTCCACCTCTACTCTGGCTTCTGAGTAGGATCCTAGTGCTGTGTCTGTGGCTCTAACTGTGAAGGTGTGTTTTGTCTCTAGCTCATAGTCCAGCTGACCTGTGACAGTGAGGACACCAGTCTTGAAGTCAGTGCTAAACAGTTTCAGGGAGTCTTCTTCCACAATGTTGTAGATGAGGCGCAAGCCCTCGGGGCTGCGAGCCTGCATGTGGAGGACGGATGTGTACAAGGGGATGTTTTCAGGCACCTTCACTCGGTAGTACAAGCTTTGGAACAGAGGGTTGGATTTGTTCCTCACGCTGATCACAACCTCCTCTTCAGCATGAAGGGGAGGCTCGCCTTTGTCCTTAGCAATGACTCGGAGGTTGTATTTATTTAGAGCTTGATAATCAAGAGGCTTCTTAAGTGAGATGTCTCCTAGGTAGGGGTCAATCCAAAAGTATTTGTAGTCCTCTGCAAATGAGTAGGTAATAGCTCCATTATCCCCTATGTCTTTGTCTGTTGCTGTCACCTGAAAAAGTACATCACCTGGCTCTGTGCCGTCCTGCACCGAGGTGTAATACGGCACATTCTCAAACTGCGGTGGATTGTCGTTGACATCCTCTACGTAAACCTTGACGGTGGCTTGGGACACTCTTGGTGGTTTCCTGTTGTCCTTCACTTCCACAGCAACCTCGTGCATGTCTTGCGTTTCGCGGTCAAATTTTACACCCTTGGTCTGGAGCACTCCAGATGCCTGGATCATTTTGAATCTTTCCTTTCCATTCAAAAGCGAATAGAAAAGTGGTTCATTTAGCTGATATCCCTTGACCCCAAGAATGGTGAGAGTCTTCTCATCGGTACAGTTCTCCATCACAGTTGCTGTATATACTTCTTGATCAAATTTTAAGCCTTTACCTTGTGCTTGAGTTAAATTCAGCTTAACCAAAGCAGTACTTTTATATAAGCCATCACCAGCTCTGACCGTGAGTTCACGGTAACTTCCCAGGCCAGTAGCATTAAGAATGGAGATAAGACCTGTCAGTGGGTGAATATAGAAAGCATTATCAAGGTTCCCTTCCACGATGCTGTAGGTCACCTCTGAATCTGCATCTGTTGCCCGCACTGACAAGAGCTCCATCCCTGAGTGGGCAGGTAGCAAGACAGAAAGCTCATAAGTGTCTTTGAGAAAGACTGGAGGTGAATCATTCACATCTTTAACATGGATTGTGACCTTGGCTGGCTTGGATGCAAATAAGCTGGGACTCCCACTGTCATGCACATGTACACTGAAGTGGAAAACTGGGGTAAGCTCATAGTCTATGTCAGCACGACTGGTCAGTGTCCCCGTGCTGGGATCTACTGTGAAATATTTCAGTGCCTCTGGTTCCAAAATCTCGTAGACCAGCAAAGCATTGGAGTCTTGATCAGCATCCGTTGCATGGGTCACAAGAGGAGCATTGCTTTCATCCAGAACCATACTTTGTGATGGAGCATTCTCCATGATCCAGCCAACGAAGGAAGGTTTAACGAAGATGGGCACATTGTCATTCTCATCTATGACATAAATAAGTACCACTGTGTCCATAAATGCTCCAGCCATGTTGGTGCCACGGACTTTCAACTGATAAAAAGATACCTGCTCAAAATCTAAGCTCTTCTGAGTGGAAAGGAGGCCGGACTGATAGTTCATGGAGAACACTCCATCTCCATTTCCATCTTTTATTTCATAGCTGACTGGTGACAAGCTTGTGGCTGAAACCTGGATAAGAGGAGAGCCAACAGCAGTGGATTCACTGATCTCTGCGATGTATTCGGCCTCTGGAAATTTTGGAGGGGTGCGATCAGAGGGTCGGATGCGGACATGTACTGTAGCAGAATCTTTAAGCTGGGGGAACCCCTGATCTTCTGCCTTTGCAATAAGAGTAAATCGCTCCTGCCTGGATGGGTCCAGTTTCTGGGCAACTGTAATAATTCCAGAATATGGATCGATGCTAAAGAAACCTTCCCCATTACCTGCAAGAAGAGGAATCACAAAGTGAAGAATGTAGACACCCTTTGTTTTTTCTCTACCTCTTTTCCACAAATGCTCCTGCCTTCAGACCTAATTAACATCTGCTGCTTTCACTGGGAGACAATGATCTTCATTAATTTCTAAATAATTTTAATTCTAAGAACAATGAACCCATTGAGATCTATGCGATAACTTTTAATTCAATCAAAATGTAAATCAGAGATAAATACCCTTCTAATTTGAGCATATTTAGTGGTGGCAGAGCATGTATTGAAGCTTTTGCCTTGTGTGCAGAACATGGTAGCACAGACTGTACTAGTTCTTTCAAGCCCTGTCATGCTTATAATTACCAATACTTCAGGAGCAATTAAACTCCTCAGTCCTTGATCTAAATTGCAGTGAGAAAGATGGAGCAAAGGATGGCTTGTCTCCTGCAAAGAATTTGCTTGCTAAACAGGCAGTGTGGCACAGCCATAAACATTTTCTTAACCTTTAGAATGAATGATAAAATACTTGCCCACTGAGCTTGTACGACCCAAAACCACCATGAACCAATCCCGAGAGGGTGCTTACCATGCCTCAAGAATGTATTTCTTGGTAGAAATGGTGGAAGTGATGATGACTGTTGTGGGAATCGGAGTGCTTTTGTCTAACAATTGAATAGGGATCCATCCCTCAGTTCCCATGGATGAGAAAAGAGGATTTTAAGTTGTTCTAACTCGTTGCTCTTCCTCTTAGAATAGTGACTCAACATGGAATTGTGTTCTTAAAGAAAGATGCTAGTAATATTTCATAATGTGAAAATTACCTGCTCGCTCTATATTTTCTCTAGGATAGGAAGGAAATCACATTTAAGAACTGTGCAGCCATTTACTGTTCATTGCAACAGCTAGAGAAAGCTGGTCAACTCTCTGGCCACCCACTAGAGCATGGAAATGCAGGCATGTTCATAGCCTAAAGAGTCTTGTTGCATGCCTCTCACCTGCCTGAAGGGAGTAGTGGATTTCAGCGTTGGCTCCTTGGTCCTGATCCAGGGCTCTGACTTGTATAACCTCTGTGCCCACCACTGCTGAGTCCAGCACTTCTGCTTCGTAATGGATGCTGCTGAACTGCGGAGGGTGGAGGTTGCAGTTCTCCACACGGATGATGACTCGAACAAAGTTCCTCTTGATGGGGACCTCCTGGTCTCGTACCTGAAGGACAGAGGAAGAGCAGATACGGGGTCACACTCAGAATAGTAGCCTTGCCTGAGCAGGCTTCCAGGTAGCTCATCAGGACTCTCACAGAGAGTGGTGTTTTCCCTTTGAAGGGAATGAGCCTGTAAGTTTCAGCACAAACACAAAACGTGAAACCAAACATCAACAATTATTCACTGTACTTTCCTGCATAAGAATCCAGTGACTCTCCCAGGAAAGTAGCAGGTGAAGAGCTCAGCACTTGCTTAGAGGGAAGCAGGGTGTTACCTAAATTTATCCAGGATGGTTCTATAGTAAAGGTTAACACCCTGCTTTCCTCTTCCCTGTTGCTCTAGACAAATCCTCCCTCAAAGACTACAACCCGTTTTAATTTCCCCAGCAACCCATATATCCTGGCCAAGCTGATGGACTCAGCAGGGTGTGCCTAGGACTCACCATCACTGTTAGGGTGTGCTGAGGCATGGGATGGGAGCTGAAGCCTTCTGCTGTTGTGAGGACCCCGCTGCTTGGGTCCAATTGGAAAAGTCTTGTGCTTTTGGGGTCCACGCTGCCATGAATGGTGTAGATGAGCCCCTTGCCTTTATCCTTGTCTGTTGCACTGACTTGAAGGATTTCTCTCCCTGAGGGGGTATCTTCAGGAATCCTTACTTCGTAATGGCTCTCCAGGAACTGGGGACGGTGCTGGTTGATGTCAATCACATGGATAAATGCCTATGGTGGGGGACAGCATGATGACAGCAGCAGAGACATAGAAGCAACCTGACTTATGCAGCCATGTAAAATCTCAGCTACCAGTTCCTCTTGGGTGTAGCCATGCTCTTGTGACCATCACAGCTTTCTAACTCTTGGGGCTTTGCCATGCATAGTGACTGGGAACCTTTTTATCCTTCTTCCCAAAGGACACCTGCTGTGCCTTCCCTTAGTGAGTTTCAGTTTGCTTCCTCTCATTTTTTAATGTCTCCAGTCTGGCAAGCCATTCACACTGAACGTGCCTGCACTTGGCATCACAGCCTGCCATGAAAAGTAGCAGTTGCTCAGGGCTGGTGCCAACTTTGCTGGCTGGTGCCTCCACACCAGCCCTCATTAATTACACACCAGAAAGCTGGCAGAGGGGGGGTGTTTGGTAAAGGCAGCGAGGGCTGGCATGTCTTAAGAGCAGCACATGCAGCAGGTATGCAGAAGCAAAGTTTGTAGTCTATAATTTTTAGCCAAATCTTCCCCTTTGTGTTTAACAGCAAACCCCTGTGAATGGCCAGCCTGAATCCTGCCTGCAAAGTCACCAAGTTTCTTCTGTCTGGTCTCCTACCCTGACTGTCCTGACCCCCCCTATTGATGCGCTCGCTACATCTTAGGAAGCCCCAACCAACTGTAATAATTTGCTTCCTTTGGCAAACCTGAACATGCCATGGGTGTTTTGTACAAGGAGGTTTTCTGACATCTGCTAGCAGACTTGAGTGCCAAAATAAATGTAGGGATGAGGTGGCAGGGAATGCACACAGGGCAAGGTGGGGCTTTGTTTGTTTATTTGGAACAATACTTGAAGATAGTGGAGATAAATAGCCATCCCTTAGCACTGGGTTTCACAGGAATGGTAGCGTTCCTCACTCATCATCCCCTGCAAACCTCCGCAGTGAATTCCCACGATAAGCATCACTGACGGGTGACTCATGTTCCATGTCTTCCTGTGCAGTGAGGGCTGGAGTTTTGGCTGCTGCTTGTGTGTGGAGAAAACGGTTGGTGAAAGATCAAGCCCTGAATATCCCTCCTGAGGGTAGGTAAAGATGGGCACATCTCAGCAGCCATTGTAGCTGGGGCTTAGAGACATGCCAGAGAGCAAAGTGCTTCCTTCCACCAGTGCTTGCTTTTCATGTGGCAGCTCAGAGAACACAACAGCATCTCTTCAGTTGCGCCGTGTGGTCCCTGGACCTTGGTGCTGATATCTAATCAATGTTCCACACACTTGGAGCAGCACAGGACAGGGCCTGACCTCATCTCTTGCAGATGTGTCTGTGCTGGCTTTATATATGAGGACAAGTCCCAGGAACACCCTTGACATGGTACCATGGTCCCAAGCCTGATCTAACTGCATATGCATTTTCCTTACATCTCAGCATGTTATCCCAACCATGTTATGGATCAGCCTGAGCTAGTGGGAGCAAGTTGAGGTCTAGCAGTGTGAACTTCCACCCCAGCTTGGCTGGTGGTGTGGATGTGTCCTTGTGTGCTGGCTCTGATCAGCAAGAAAGGTGCAGGCTTTCCTAGACCATCTGTGTTTCCATCGACATAAACCGAAAATCTTAGCTTGGTAGTAAGGAAAGGTTTGGGTCACTGTGTAACGTAAGATCATAGTGTGAGGATATTCTTGTGCCTGGCATCTGATCCAGAGCTCAGCAGAGTCAGAAGAAAGATTCCCCTTGGCATATACTTACTCTAAATGGAGTCTCTACTAAAGAAAAAGCTTTACCTGGGTTTTGATGGTAGTGGACCCATCAGTGACTTCTACTGTTAGGTTATAGCTTGACTTCTTCCTTGCATCGAGGGCTCTCGCAACGACCATGCTGCCTGTACTCTTTTCAATGTCAAAATCCATGTCATCGTCACCACCTGCAGTAAGGGAGAAATGAGAAAAGGAAACAGGGGAGCAATTACAGTTAGATTTCTGTCTGGAGCAAGCTCCAGGTGGAAGCGATTCTAGGAGCTGCCTGGAGATCTGAAGGATGAGGATCTCTCCTCCAGACACCATACACAAACCACATAAGGAGCTCAAGCCCAGACATGGATATGTGGCATGCCAGGCAATAAACTTTGAATGGGGATGTGTAGGCATTCACTCTAGCTGTACCTCTTTGGCCACAGCTAGGTTGGGAACAGTGCCATAGAAGTTTTTCCCAGATCTGGAAACTCAATATGAAATGTGATAGATGGACACAGGAGACAGGGAGGACATGGAGAAGCTGGACAAAGAGGTAGTCACAGATGGTGACAAAGGAGTACGAAAGGGAAGATGAGTGAATTAGAGTCAATGAGGAGGAGAAGAGGCAAGGACGCACATATGCATATGATGTCCTGGCTAGATTTTCAACAGGCATGTTTGATCATTGATTTATTTGCACAAGGTCTCCAGCTAAGCAGCATCATGTGGATCAGGGACCTGCAGCGCTGAACAACGCTCTTGCTGGCTTCTAATTCAAGGTCACACTGTGGACATATCAGCAATGGTCTTCATTGGCACAGTTGGGTGCTTAGGAGCTACCTGAAGAAGCCCAATACTGGAACAGTTGGGGAGGCAGAAGGCGCTTCCAGGGTGAGCAGAGCCTGTTGCCTCCAACCCAGATGGCTGCATAGTACAGGGAACCACAGGCCTGAGCAGCTCAGCAGCAGAAGGCTGTCCCTCACACTACTGCTGTTCAGCCCTGGCACGGAAGCTCCTTTCTCATGCCTTGCTTGCTCATGGCCTGCTAGTTCTCTATTGCATGTGAAATGTGTTCTGAGATATGGAGATGTAGAAGCAGTTTTCTGTATTTATCTCAGGTTTCAACTTCTCCCTTCCCAGCTATTGGATGTTCTGGGTTCTGTTTTATTCTCTTACCAGCTGGGAAAATCTTGGATGGTTGTTAAATTGCATATTGAAGTGGTTTCCAGCCGTCTGGACCACCACTTTCCTGCTTGGAAGAAGATAGAAAGAAGCAGAGACAGGAAAAAAGAAACCCATGGGTGCCCTTCCCTGGGAAAAAAGAGAGATGATCCCTTTGCATAGTGCCAAAAGGAAAGAGATTAAGATGCTGATGATGCACCATCAACCCCAGTGACAGAGCCTTTGTGCTCTGGGAAAGGCGAGCTTTTGAAAGAGGTGTGAAGGCTCCTGGATCTCTGCATCATCTTCTTGGTGATGCTTTGCTTCCCTGTTAGGGAAAATGTAATCCTGTTCTCTTCCACCAGTGCAGTAACAAAGACAGCCATGAGTAGCACTTGGTGTGCTAGGAATTGTCAAAGATGAGTTTGAGCACACAGGCAAACATTCAGCAAGGAAATGATGGGACAACATTCAAGAGGAATATACCGTTAGTTCTGCAAACCCAGGCAGACACTACTAATGCCTGATAAGCCTTGCACTGATGTTGTCTGCTGCTTGTAGCACTGTATCTCTTGTTGCTTAACTGTATTTATACACCATTATCCTTCCCCCAGCACAGTAACAGGAAAAACTGTTCACTCACCTAATTACCGCTTTGTCTGACAGGGCAAGCCCTGCAGGCAGTGTCAGGGAAAGGCAGTGCGAGGCAGATTGAGGCACCACTTCAAAACAAATTACATGAGCACAATTGGCCCTCCTTAGTAGGACCAGTTCTGTGCATTTACTGCCTAAAGAGTCCTCTGGGGTGACAGCCCACATCCCCTCTGCCCCAGCATCCTGTGTATTAGAGGAGGCCCTAAAGCTGCTTCATGTTTCATGTCTAAGTCATCTCTTGGGATGCTGTGAAGTGGAAGGGAGAGCACCACCATTTAGGTCAGACCACTTTGTTGAGGAATCCTTCCCTTTTGGCTCCCTGTTCAGACTATGGGATAGGGCATGTCTGCCATAGGTAGATACCTGGCTCCTCACAGGCTGCTTTACCACAAGCAATAGTGCCGCTTGATTCCCAGGAGGAGCTGGAACTGGCGTGCCCTGCCTTTCACGTGACACTGGCAAGTCCCACAGTGTCATTTGAAGACTGTGTTAGATAATTGCCCTTGGCATGAGCAGCTTTATCTATGGCTGTTGAAGCCTTTTGGTGTCTGTGAGAAATCTTTTCCTGAAGCTCACCTGCACCTAGAGCAAACAACTTCATTAGCTCAGGCATGTGGGTGCTGAAAGCCAAAGGGAGCTGGGGCAAAGCCTGCCAGACACCGCTGCCCTGATTTCATTTCTGTGTCTCACCTGTGATATTAAACCAGACTTGGCTGGGGCCCATTTCAGTGCTGATCACTCCCACCATATGGTTTACAGGATCTGTTTCCATCACGGCAAAGTTAAAATGGGGCTCATCGAAAGCTAGTGGCTCTGAGGAAGGGCCGGGCCGGGCAACCCAGCTGATGTGAAGCCGCACATGAGAGGATAGTGGTGGGCTGCCACCGTCTGTTGCCTTGACCTGCCGGGAAATGCACATGCAATCAGGATTTAGCCCATAGGAAGCTGCTTCTCCAACCCACCAGGAGTTTCAGGTCTGAGTGTGGCCAAAATCCCACAAAACACATCCTGACCCAGTGGCCCATGCTCTGGCTGATTCCAAGGCAGAGCCATGCAACCCAAATTCCTTTTGACCGTCAAGCAGAGCTGCCAAGCTCAATCCACAGCAGTGACCTGGATGACATGTCTTGTTACAAGGACCCACAGAGCGTGGGAGGGCTTTAAGCCTGTATCCAAGCCCCATGGCCTGATCAGACTGCCAAACAGAGGCAGCACTGAAACCCAAAGACAGTTCAGGTCTATGTCAACATCCCTACAGGATCATGGATCATTGTGCTCATCTCTGAGTAGGCTGGGCAGTTAATTTTAAGCTTATTTTCCATTCTTAATAGCTTCTTACCTTCTGTATTTCCCATAATTCCCTCCTAGTTTCTCTCTCTGTAACCCAACTCTCTTTAAGCTCTTCTCCCGCTGCTGCATTTTCTCTATCTCTTTCCTTTTATATTCTCTGTATCACAGCCTTTCTCCTTTCCCTGCCCACCCATCTCTTCCCTGTGTTTCCCTCTCCTCTCACCGTGAGTATGTTGTATTCAGAGGCAGGAAAAGCTTTCCTGGAGAGCACCATGCCGGTGGTGGGGTTGATGGTGAATATCCCTTCCTCCTCGTCCTCGATGGTGTAGGTGATCTGGCTGTTCTGGCCCTGGTCACGGTCTGAAGCAATCAGCCTGTACACTGGCAGTGGTGTCTCTGAGGCATCTCTCTCGGGGAGCTGCACCATGAAGAGCTTGTGGGGGAAACTGGGAGGACTGTCATTGGCATCCAGGACTTGTATCACGACTCTGCTGGTGGACTTCAGGGCTGGCTCTCCATTGTCGGATACAGCAACCTGCCAGCAAGGAAAGAAATTATGTGATGGAACTCTTTGTCATTACCTAGAACACGAGCAGCCTTTACCCTGATGGGCAGTGACTAAATCAAGGGGGCTTGTGTGGATATGCATTTGTACCCCAACATTTTCAGAGCCATTGCTCCCCTCTGTAGGGTAAAATCTGATGGCTGTGGCTGGCAGCATGGCTTGTGCATATATAGGGAGATGTGAATGCAGGGGTCCTGCTTGCAGATGCTCTGGGCAGTGGGTCAGATTGGTCACTAGGGATCACATAACTGAAAACGTGTACAGCAGTGGCTTGACATGTTATCATCCATCCATCCTTCATTGTCCCTATTGCATTGCACAGAGACATGTGTTACCCTCAATAACCCTGATAGACAGAAACACCTTAAGATCCCTCTAATGTGAACGTGCATAGCTTGAAGCAGTGAAAGATAGAGGTTGGTAACACAAAGCTACACAGTAATGTCTGATACAATGAGATAAATGAGGGTGGGTTTCTCTGGCTTGCTCTTTCCCCATTAGCTTATTATCCGTCCTGCTAGAGGACAATTCCAATCCTCTTCCTGCATTCCCACAGCTTCCAGAACAGACCTTTTGCTCCAGTCTCCAGTAAGGAAATAATAAACCCCGCAGTACTGCTGCAGCTGTCTCTTAGGGCAACACACTCCATTTAATTAAGTTTCCCAGCAGTTGGGAGCTGATGGGATGAGATTCTTTCTCTGTGCTCCAACTTGCAAGGAAAGCTCTTTGAGGACTTAATACACTTGTAGGTAAATAAAGCTAATTACAATCATCATTACCCACCTCTAGGATATGTTCAGCCTTGTATTCTCGATCCAGCTGCCGTGAAGTTGTAGAAATCAGACCTGCCAACAAAGAAACCCTTTGAGCTCCAAGAGTCAGCGTCCAAGGGAAGCCAGGGCTGATCAAATCCCTGCATGCCCCACATCAGCCTGCCCGCCTGTCCTGTTCCAGGTTCACTTTGCGATCAGAGGAGAAAGACAGATACCCCCAGAGGGCAGGTTGTCCACTTCAAGCATGAATCCCTATGTGGAGGCCCTCCTTTGCTTACAGACACCACAGAGGACAGAGGACACCTAAAAGATGCTTGCATCAGTTGAGGCTTGTCAAGGCGTTTGGTGAGAAAGGCTGCAGAAGTGTGAAAACAAACCTTTTCTTATGCCTCTAAGTAAGAAACATTCTGCAGGCACTGGCACAACTTTGGCCTCTTAACAAGTCTCGACTCCTATTTTCCCTGTGCTGAGCCTTGCTCTTTGTAGTTTACAGTGTTTTGACAAAAGCTTGTTCTCTGTCTAGGGAAATACCCTCTATTCTACTGCTAGAACAAATGCATTCAGGCTAAAAATAAGGCACACAGTCAGTAATAATGTTGGTATATTATCTAAGCCTTGCTGAGAGACAGGATGAATCCTCTAACAGCTGCAAGATTGTGAGGGATTTCTGAAAATACACATTAGTTTAACCATGGGGAATAGGCTGGATGCAGGAGGGAGAAATGGCTGCTATAACAAGCTACAGTTTAGGCAAAATCACTGTAATTGCCTCTTTTTGGCCTGTCAGTGTCTGAGTAAATGGAAGCATGGAAAGGATGGATCTGAGGCTTGTGTTTCCACGTCTGGTTTGATAGTAGTCCTTATCAAGTGCCTTGACTCTTCCCCTCTGGGGAAAATCAGCTCTGGACCATTTTCACAACTGCTTTACAACTGATGGAAGTCTTACATATAATGCATGATTTTCTGATAGCCATCAAGTCTGACACATGGGAGTGTTTCTGTCTGTTCTCTGCATCTTCTGCTCCCAATGGTGTTTATTCCTCACAAAGGGAAGTCCTGCTTCGTCACACAAACAAGAGGCAGGCTGAATCTTACTGACCACCACCAGCAGTGATACAGGCTCATGCAGCTCTGGGAAAAGCTTTGCATGGGGGCAGCATGCATTAGCAGTGCTGTGAGCACGTGCACTCGTGCATCCTGAGACTTGTAAATCAGAGTTGCATGAACCCATCTCAACTCTCATTTCTGGTCCAAAGCCATAAAGTTTTAATTAATAGTATTGCTTCAGTTGTACCATACTTTGGTGTATTGCTGTCTGAGCGTGATAGGCAGGGGAAAACTTCAAATGGCTTCAGGAAACATTGGGCAGCTGAGGAAGGGAGCACGGAGCAGCTGCTTGGAACAAGACTATTGTTAACCGTTTCCACTTGTTCTCTGGGATTATTCATATTTGGCACTGCCCGCTGCACTAAGCACTTATTTGATGCCTTTACAACAATAAATCAACACTCTTTAATGTTTTCTGACAAGATAATTCGAAAGACTCTGTTTGCATGTATGTCATAGGGTTTTTTTCTTCTCCCTTATCTTCCTTCTGACATCTCGGCAGGTGAAGAGGGCTTGGCCATGGCCCGAGAGTGCACTGGCTGGGGAGCTTTTATACCTCTCCTGAGCTCACAGGGGGCTGTAGAGCTCCCACAGCACCAAACATCTTGATATTCATGGAAATGCTCTCAAAGGATGAATTGCAGCAGTGGTTCACTGAGATCTCTGATGCTCCTGCCCACATTGCTGATAGTTTGGGTAGGACAGGGGAGCAAAGCCTAAAATTCCAGCTACCTTCTGGGGGGGTCATAATTTTGGCCTACCAAGCCCATAGAAGACATAGCTAGATATTCCCAACAGAGCCACCCCAATACCTGTATGCACACTGGGGATATTTCTGGTCTTATTGGATTGCAAAATTCAGTTGCAACAGACTAACACCTTGTTTGCACTTGGTTTCTGCGTGCCAGCTGATGGAAAGTAACCTAAACCACTCTAAAGCGATTATTTGGATTTGCCTGGCCACACCTTGAAATTCTTTCATGACCTAATGATGAAAAATGAAAGAAAATAAGATTGTAGCTGAGCTTTCTAGAGCTGGAGAAGAATGACTGTGGTGAAGGGAGGTGAATGGACCTTAATGACTGTCTTCAATGTCTGTATCACTGAAGATGCTCAGATCTCCTGGGGAGTATGAGCTGACTCTACTCCCTATCATAGATCTCATATCCCAGTTGGGAGCCTTACCAGATGGCATTTCTGGGTTTAGCTTCCTATCTGTTGAGCCACAAGTCAAAGGGTTGGCTTTTCCTCCTGACCCCTGGCAAACTCCCTCTGTCCCTTCCCCTGTGTCCAATCGTGGCTCCCAGTTCCCCTCCCCTGAGCCAGTTACCGCTCTGCCCTGAGACCAGAAAGCTCTTGTGGTTAACAGTTAATCACTGTAATTCCCATACGGAGCCGCGGTGCTGCGCGGCTGCCAAGATGCACAAACTGCCAGCAGTGCTCACATGGCAGCCGAGCCCCCCGAGATGGGGAGACGGGGATCGGACGTGGTGCTCGAGAGAAGCCAGCTGGAATTAATGCACATTGCTATTTGCTGCTGCTTGGATATACACCCTGTGAAGCCAGAGGGCTAGAATGGGAAACTGTTATTAAAGGACAACTGCTGTCAGCTTTCATGGCCTAGGGAAACAGTTCCTTGGCTCTTTCTGGTGCCCCTTACAAGGACCTGGGAAGAGCACATTTAGTTTTTAACTAGAGTGTTTTGCATGTGCATGTACATGTGTGTGAGTTATCAGTACAGCCCCTGCCCCTCTGGAAAACACCAGCCAGCCCGTCCCATGGGACTTGTGATCAAGTGGGTGTCCTTTGTGCTCTTGTATATGGCCTTGAAGGTTTCTGTTGAATCCTATAGAGACTGAACAAAATTATCAAAGGTCCTAATTGTACTTGGCCAAGCTCTGCATTCACCTGAAGGTCCAGAAACCTTCTGTTGCTTGTATACAGATAGGCACAAACTCTGCTGCGGCAGCCTATCTACACACAGCGATGGGTAAGGATTGTCTGCAATCCTCCCGCTTGCTGCTTGGAAAGGGGAGCGAGGAAAGCTGGTCGTGTTGGAACAGGAGCAGCCAAATTAACAGCGCATTGTTGTCAGGGAACAAAATAATAATAATAACATCTGCTGGCAGGAGCAGGGCTGGGGTGGAGGTTGCTGGCCCCCTGCCCTCGCTGCAGGGAGGAAAATCTAAGATAGTTAAAATAGCCAGAATCAGGTTTGCAGGCACTGGAGCTTTCACAAGAGCCTGAGAAGGGAAGAGGTTGTCTCACCATTGCTTCCATTTCACCTTCTCTTTTCTTCTCTTGCTACCTCCCCTCTTGTTCTGACCCTGCTTTGCGCTACTTCATGATCAGCTAGAGCATGTGGTATGTTGGCAGTGAAACCACCCCTCAGACTTAAAGAGCAGGCTGTGCCTGGATGTCCTTCCATGCAGAGAAATGCATGGAACTGCAGGCGTCCTGGGGAAGCCCAAGGACACTGACACAGCAGAGAAGCACCAGAAGAACAAGCACTAGATAAGAGTTGGAGATGAATAGTCCAAGGTAAAAGGATTCTCCAAGCAGCCTTTCAGTGGGATGAATGGCTTCATCCTGGCTCTTTGTGCCACAGCCTCACAATTCCTGTCTCCATTGGAATCCCCCTTCACATCAGCAACTGCAAACCCTGTGCAAAACAAGCTGAAAACCTTTCAAGCAAAAGAATACCCTAAACTCTGCTATCTGCCCATCTCTCCATGTATCTACCTATCTCTCTGTCTCCCACAAACAGTGCTCTGCACCAGCTGCCAGGCAGGGCTGGAGAGATTCCATTGCCGATGGCAGACGGCTTTCATCTCACTGCGCAGTTTTATTCCCTCTTCTTATTATCCTTTCATTTATTTTCCCTCTTTTTCTCCACCCTCTTTAAGGAACTGAGAGCTGGAAGAGCTTGGAGCCCTTCTGCGGTAATTCAGGGATGCCAGAGGAGTCAAGCCCTGCTTGAAGGACAGTTATCACAGCCATTCATGTCTCCCTGCAAGGTCTCAGGAGGAGAAGTCAAGGGGCCTTGCTGGTTATGTCTCCACTGACCAATCCACCCCTGTGTTGTGAGGTACTGGCTCAAACACAGAACAAGCTGGCTCCAGGACCAGAAATAGGTTACTTGTAATAGTGTGGCACTGTGCCCTGAATAATTATCCGGGCTATTCTCCGGGGTTATTCTAGGTGTAGACATGCCTGTTGTAACAGTAAATCAGGACCTTAATTCCTATTAGCGTGCAGGATGAGAACAAGCTTCCTCCTCCTCTCCCTCTGCCAGCAGTGCCCTGCCTAGGAAAGACTTGGACTGACCTCTGGCCCTCCTGTGCTCCAGCTTATTTCAGTTCCAGTGTGACCTATTTGTCCTTTGATCATGATGTGGAACAGCAGAAGAGGAAGGGTCTTGATCACAGCCTTTTCTGCCTTTAGGAGCCCTCCTTCTGATCTGGGTGCTGAAGGAGCTCCTGACATATGCAGAGTATCCTGTCCTTTGCTCACATTGTGTGACCAAGAGCAGCAGCTTCTGCTCTGCTGTTTCCTCTTGAAACCTCAAGTTTTATCACTGAATAATGGGACAGAGATTCAGCTTCATCACAGACAAGCAGCTGTGCCTACTCACAATCCTTTTGCTGTCATAGGATTTGGGGTTGACCATAGGAGGAGTATTGGCAATCTGGATCATGTAGATCTCTGGCATTTCAAGAACTGAAATGTTTCTGGATCTTTTTGTGATCATTTCCTCTAGGTAGTGAAAGAAAAGATGCATTTATTGTGTTTGAAAAACGAAGGTCATATCCCAGCTAAAAATCCAGTAAAAGAGCAGTGATTTAGTAGCACTGCAGCACTCAAACACTTGCAGTGTTTTCTCTCTTCTCCTGTTCAAATGTAAGTAATTCGATTTGCACTGCACTGAGATAACCCTGTTTTGAGTACAAGACTGCACTGCTGTGAATGACTGTGAACTGAAAGACCTGCAGTTCACCTTCCAGTGCTGCACTACCAGACTGACACCAAAGGTTATATTTTTATTCGACTCAATGAAGCAGCTAGCATGCCCTTGTCTGCAGAATGAAAACATCACAGGGTTTCCAATAAGCTGCCTACAGCCCTGAAATCCAGAGAAGCTGTGACAGTCATTCTGGCAGATGACTTCTCTTTAGATGCAGTGAGCATGAGAGTATAAACTTAGTTTATGCCAGCATTTGCAGGTAATTATTCATTCTTTTGGGTGACATGCAAGTAAAACAATGAATAACTGACTCCTCATCAGGCTTGGAAGCAGGTCCTTAAACAACCTCCAAGCGGAGGGTTTAAAGAGACCTCCAGCAACTGTCCAAGAGATAAGATCAGCTCATGGGCCTGACAAACTTATCACTCTTCACATGCAAATTGCTTGCTTGTAAAGAGAGATGGATAGGAGATAACTCATGAGAGAGCTGGTTTTTGTCTAAAATGGGAATGAAAGGGTTGGCTTAGAGGTGAGGTGTCTCATTAGCAAACGTTCAGATTTTGCCAGTGTTATTTATTTTACAGTAAAACAGGACAGCCTCAGAGCGTGGCTTTATAGGGTTGCACTCACACTGGGGTGAAAGGTTTGCCTGCTGCCTGCAGCATAGAGAGGGCTGAATTTCCTGCAGGGTGCAAGGGTGCTGGAGCTCAGCAGATGAGGGCAGGTAGCTGGTGTCCCCATAGCTGTTACTGCTCCACATCCCATTGACAAGGCAGTGGTGTTCTAAAAGAGGGCCTCTGAAGGCACCTCTCCATGGGACCTTACATTTGTGCAAGCTGTCCATGGGGCTGAGTTGTGCTGAGTTTGGACTGTGGGAATGTTGTATGCAAAGCAATGCCCTGACCTGGCTAAAAAGCTTCTGACAGTTGTAGACCACTAGAGCTGGGGATAGCAGTGGTCACAGATGACATCTCCAGATTTATCTATATGGTGCCATGTAGAGACACCCTATGAATGAATCTCTTGCAACCAAAAGGATGTCAGTGTTTCAGAGTTATGTCTTTCTAAACGTCCCCCTCCTAGCCAGCTGTAGAGGACTGCCAGAGTCACTACACCACAAGTAACACATAATTGAGAGTGCACTCGCCTTTTTCAATACATTCAGCTCCTTTCTCATCTGAGAGCAAGCTTCTATCCTGCTGCAGTAGGTGAACTGCTTTTATCATCCACAAGAGATCAAAGTCATGCAATTAATCCTCTCCCATACTCAGGCTCTGTGCCCTCCCTTCCTTCTCCAAGGAGCTGATGGCGTGAAGGGCTTGGCATAGCTTTGCTTGCCAGACTGGCCCAATGTCAGCTCTGCTAGGATAGTTTGAGGAAGCTGTTTACACAAAACATCAGCCGGTTTTTGATGGCTCTGAAAGATCTGCTAATTAATCCTCAGATGAAAGATACAGTCTAGGAAGATGGCACAAGAGGCTTACTACACTTTACAACATTAATAGTGCTGGAGAACGGGTGGAGCCTCTAAATGCAGTGGGATTCATTTTTATTAATCCTGGCTTGGTCTGTCTCTGGAACAGATAGTCACCTCCAGAAGGGTGTTTCCTGGCTCTGCAATAGGGCAGTTGTTTATGAAGGGGAAGATTAAAAGTGACTGCTTGGTTCTGCTTAGGGCTTTGAAAGGAGCACATTTATGTCATTCTAAAAGCCATCTGGATGCAAATAGCATCCCTAAGGTTGAGGGTTTCAATCCATAGCCTCCCCAAACAACATATTTGGACACTGGGACTTTTGCTGTTGAAGGAAGGTATGACAAAGGCAGCTGTGTGGGCTGTTCATATTGAATATGTAACATCCTCTGGGCACTTGGAAACCTCAAAAACAGATGCTGAGCTGGGTCAGTCTTACCTGTAATGAGGTTAATGGTGAAGAGTCCTTGAAGATTTCCAGTTAGGATGTGAAAAGTCAGTTTTCCCTCTGAGCTAGAGTCTGGATCTAAGGCATCAAGCTGAAGGACAGATGTGTTTGGTGGGGAATTCTCCATTACAGACGCATAGAAGACAGGTCTAGACATCTGAGGTGGGTTGTCATTGGTATCGGTGACTTCAATATAGATTTCAGTCACAGAACTCAGAGGAATTGTTCCCAGGTCAAGAGCTAGCACTGTCAGCCAGTAGTGAGACGTTCCTTCTCGGTCGAGTGGTCCTATGGTCCGGATGGTGCCTAGAAAAATGACAGAAAGTGCTTGTGAGGGATTTAAGGAACTCAGACCACTTTGTCCTTAATGCCAGACCAGTCTGTTTCCTGGTCTTTGTTGTGGATATAAGCTCTGGCACCAACCTTGTATGGCTACGAGATTGTGTGGAATAGAGGGGGCTTGCTTGTGTTGAGGGTCATTTGGTACACAAGTGAAAGGGAAGACCTGGGTATTTTGTGGGAAGATAGACACTGATTTTCCATTATTTTAGGGAGACAAACCCTGCTTTCTTCTCCCCAGATACAGGGATGCACATTGTACATCCCTGCACAAGCAAGAAAGATTTGAATGCATAGAACTTTGTCCTGCTGGGTCTAAAAGCCAAACACATCATGTAGTTTAAGCCTTTAAGGTACATCATTAAGTTGTCATTACCTGTGTCCTTTTCAATGTGGAAGACAGACAGGCCAGTGCCCTCTCGGAGGAGATATTGAACTTCTCCATCTTTCCCCTTATCGATATCTTTTGCTGTGACCATCATCACTGATGTGCCCTCAGGGCTGTTCTCCTGCACCCAGCCTTTGAAGACAAAGGAGGCAAAGCGTGGTGGGTGCAAGTTCTCGTTGACATCAATGATGTTCACTTCCAGATGGCAGAGGGAAGAGCGAGAGAAGGGCTTTCCACCATCACTGACCTGCACGGTTAAATTGTAAGAGTCCTTCTTCTCATAGTCCAGCTCCTTCTCCAACCGGAATGCCCCGGTCAGCTTATCCACATGAAACATCATCTCCTCATCATTAATGAGGCTGTACCTCACCTCACCCCCAGAACCAGCATCTGGGTCAAAAGCCTCCAGAAACAGGAGAATGGTTCCCACTGGCAGGTCCTCCGGGACCTTCACACTGTTGACGGCTGGGATGCATTGCGGGGTGTTGTCATTTACATCCTCCAGAGTCACAGTGAGATCCGTAACAGAGAATAGCTGGTAGCCTGTCTTGGGCTGGTCCCTAGCTTCTATTTTCAGCACATAGCAAGGCCACAATTCTCTGTCCAGGGCACCTGTAACTGTGACTTCCCCAGTGACGCTGTTAATGGCAAACTTATCAGTGGGGGTTAGGAGAGAATATTTTACTCTCCCATTGTCATCTGTATCAGCATCTTCTGCTTTCAGTTGAGCTATTGTTGTCCCTGTTGCTACATGCTCTGGTATTGCCACCCAGTAGGCACCTTGTGGGAATTTAGGAGTGTTATCATTGGTATCCAACACATTCACAGCCAAAAGTTTCCAAGATGATTTTTGTGGTGTGCCAAGGTCGTACACAGTAATGTTAAGAATGTAGAAGCTGGTTCGTTCATGATCTAGAGGAGAAAGGATTTGAAGGAGACCCAGTTCCAGGTCAATAGTAAAGCAACTGTCATCATTTCCATCTGAGATTACATAGACCAGTTTACCATTAAAACCAGTATCAGGATCAGTAGCTGAAAGGTCAGCAATGGTTGAGTTGATGGGAACAGTCTCTATGATATCAATAGATCTTGGAAAGCTATCATCAAACTTTGGAGCGTTATGGTTTATAAGGTGCAAGTTCAGAGATGTTTCATCATCCTGCCCATGGCCTTGAGATTGAGACTCAATAGAGTGTATGATAGTTTCTGTCAGCTGTTTCAAGACTCCTGTTTCCTCACACTGCATTTTGACAGGGAGACCTTGGTTGACCACAGTGATATTTACAGATGTTGGCAAAGCATAGTTCTCTCCATCTGTTGCAGTGATTTTCAAAGAGTAGAAAAGTGGCTGTTCAGAAGGAAGATCTCGCAGAGATATTCTAAGGGATATTACTCCAGAGACAGGATTCAGTTCAAAATGCTGTAACTCATTGCCAGACTTGATTTCATATTTGATATGCTGCAGCTCATCACTGTCAATTGCAGAGACCGTGGCCACGGGGCTCCCAATGGGAAAGTCCCGTGGGATGGTGCCACTGCAGCTTGCCTTCTCAAACACTGGAGCATTGTCATTGACATTGCTCAGCATAAGCGATACATACACCTCTGTTTCATGGCGGAAGGGTGAGCCCCAATCAGATGCCCACACTCGCAGATGATACCGTCTCTGCATCAGCTCATAGTCCATTGACTTGGAGGTGGAAATGATGCCAGAATAGGGGTCAATGACAAAGGGAACTGATTTCTGATTGGCTATGGTGTAGGTGACAAAGCCGTTATCTCCTTCATCTTCATCTGTAGCCCTTACTGTTAATACACTGGTACCAGGAGGAACATTTTCATCAAAGGCCCCACTGTATGATGACTGACTAAAACTTGGAGCATGATTGTTGCAGTCAGCGATGTCAATGAGAACAGACGTGGATGCATGACTATTAACGGTTGTAACTTCAAGTTTAAAATGAGACTGCTCATGGAAGTCCATTGCCCTGACTGTAGTTATCAGCCCAGTGTGAGGATTAATTTTAAAGCTTGTGCTGTCAGGAGTAGGTCTTAAAATATATTTAAGATTTGGAAAGACTGGTGTGATCTTTACCATAACAACTTGGCTTCCAGCTGGGGAAAATTCACTGAGCTGGACCCGGTACACTTCTTTCTCAAACCTGGCAGAGACGTACTTGGAGGGAGGTATATGGATAACTCTAACAGAAGAGAACAATGGTGGCTTGCTCTTGTCCTTGGCTTGCAGGCTGAGGTTGAAACCAAATGGGTAAAGCAGCCAGTTGATCTCTTTGGTTGACACAATCATGAATTCAGTGCTTCCAAAGTAGGATTTGATGGCTTTGAAATGTCTTCCCGGATCTCCATCCACAAAATCAACTGAATCTACCCCTGCTTCTGAGTCACCACTTTCTACAGACAGAGTTGCATAGACAAAGTCTTCAGCTGAGTCAGGTGGTATCACCTTCACTGCAGAGATAGAGGGGGGTTTCCTGGCAGATGGTTCCACTTGGATCATGAGACTAGCCAAGTTCCCAAAGCCATTCCCCTCAGTGATCTTTCTCATTCTGTCCACAGCCAAAACCTGCAGGTGGTGCCTGCCTCGATGGGTGCTGTTCAGCCTACCTGTGGTCATAACTGCTCCTGTGGTGGGGTGGATGCTGAATAGGTCAGACTTGGTGTTGAGGGCATAGTAGAACTCAGCATTCTGGCCAGCATCAGCATCAGTGGCACTGAGTGTGCTGACCACCGTTTTCAGAGGAGTGTCTTCTCTAATGGACACTTTGTAGGAGGGGGGTGAAAAGAGAGGTTTCAAGTCATTTCTGTCCAGAATGTGGATCAAGACTTTGGCCCAGGCTTCATAAGCAAAGGTACTCTCTGTGGCCTTGATTATTAACATATAGCTGTCTTTGACCTCCCGGTTTAAAAGTGCTGTGTTGCTGCTCCTGGTTCTTATTCTCAAGAAGCAGAAATCCCCAATCACATGCTCCTCTGTTTTAAAGAGACCATTGCTATCTCCAGAGGCTATTCTATATCTGATGTCCCATTCAGGGTCTGTCTTGTAAATACCCATTTTGACATAGCTCTCCACATAGGTCTTAGGGGCTGAATTCTCATAGATAGTGGCATTGTAGAAGAAGTGGGTGAAGTGCAGAGGGGAAGTGTTGCCTTTCTCACAGCTTGCCTTGTGGACCACACAGTGCATCAGGAAAACAGCAAAACTCAGGAAGTACCTCCTGGTTGTGACTTCCATGGTGTGGTGTCTCCTTGGGTCCTGCAGATGTCAAAGGAACAGCATTGGTAATTTTTATTAAGGCCAGTGTGTTAACCAAAAAGTCCCCATGAGCTGAGCATCACCTCCCTGCTGTCTCTACCCCAACCTTTGCTGATACTGTTGTTAGCTCAGCTCTTCTTCCCTCTGTCCCAGTGAGAGATCTGTCCCTCCATATCACCATGCTTGCTCAGATCCATTCACTTTTTCTCCTTCAGTTTTTACCCTTGCAGAGAGCAAAATATGAAGAACCATGCAAAATGCTCTGATCAGGCTGACGAATGATCTCTCCCTCCTTTCATTCTGCCCTTTCCCCAGTCAAAGAGCATATTTGAACTCTCCATCCCCAATCCAACCCTCATGTCTGTTTTGTTTCTCCATCCTCCCTTCTCCATCTTAACGTCTCTCTCCACACAACTTCTTGCAAAGTATTTTTAAGAGTCAGTATACAAACTGTGATTTGGTGTCTCTCCCCATGGCTTGTTTTCCCTTTTCTCTCCCCCTGCTACAACAATCTGGTGTCCTTCCCTGGCAGAGGTGCCCTCCTATGTTGTACAAATTCCTTCTGAATGGTCAGCTCTACAATGTGGCCTTTTTGACAGCTTTAGCTCAGGTTCTAGTCAAGTTATATCCCAGTTACCGTAAAGTTCTTCTAATTCACAGGTCTGATCCTGGCTGCCTTCTTTGTGCTTAAAGAGCACATTTGTAGCAAGACACTTTGACCATGTCACCCTCACCTATTGAGTAATCTCTTTGGTTCCTCGCTTCTCATGGCAAAGCCCCAGGGTCAGGATTCCTGCAGAGGATCTGCCATCCATGACCACCTGCTATCAGCTTCCTTGTCTGATGACTCCTGAACATCTGCAGATCCATGATTTAACTCTCTGAACAAGGTGTATCAAAGAAGGAACTGGAGAGCACATACATGATTAACAAGGATGTAACTTTATTAGTGAGCTCTGCAGAGCTTGTAAAAGGATCAAGGTTTGTTCTTTTTAAAAGCCAAGTGTGTGCTGCTGTGTGTGCATTTAGGGGTTGAAACCAGGGATAAGCTAAATATAGGTGCATATATTTCCCCTAGATATCCCAGGAGATTTTTATCTAGAACTGTTTCTTCCTCTTTTGAATTTAAATTACACATCAAGTACCTGCCAGTCACTTGGCACATTCCTAATTGAAACAGGGAAGACTTGTTTTTCCAGACACTTTTTCAAGACTCATCTCTTTAAAAGCCAGAACTAGTTCAATTTATAAGTCAAGTTGAATGTTAGGAACAAATTGTTGGAGTCTATCTAACAATATGTGTCATGTTCTCTCACTGAGATATCTAATTAGCAATAAATACATTTCATTCTTCCTGCAAATCCTTTTTCTCTTGGTACGTAGATACCAACCATCCTGTGATCTCTCTGTTGTGGTCATTACTTTTAGAAACAAATGGTTAGAAGCTGAAGCGAAGCTACCAGAATTTATAGAGAAGTCAACTCAATTTGGACTTGTCAAAATTCAGGCTTGGTCTTTTCTATGACATAATTTCACTTCTAGGAAATACAACATAGTCTCAAATGCTATTTCAAATGCACAGCAAATGAAAGAAAATCTTGGAGGACAGGGCTAGGTGATCCAGAAAGGCATGCGGTTCCTTCTGAGAAGTTGAAAACCATGTTCTTAAAAGCTCTGCTTGTTACTTAACAGCGCTTAGGAGCTTTGCAGCATGTGGAGACTTGCCTAGAGCTGCTCCCTTCCAACATTTTCAACTGCTGAACCTGGAAAGAAGATGTATGCGTGCTGCGTGCGCGTGTGTCTACTAGACTGTGGAGCAGGAAAAGTCACATACAATTTAGAGCAGAATAAGACAGCAGAATAAAACAGCAACAAAAAACAGTGCTGTTCCATAACAGCAGAACTAATGAAGCCGATCGCTTTGTATCTGGGCTAATTGACTTTTTAATTGAATTGCACTGAAATGGCAATGTGAACTCATCTCTTATAAGACATCAGAAAACCCACAAGGCAGAGACGTTATGAACTTCACAACCACAAGAAAAGCTGAAGCTAGAGCACATACCTTCTCGGGCACCAGCAATTCAATATGAGAGGATAACGTTGAACAAAGAGTAGGTTTTCTGGCATTTAACAAGATGCAAACTTTCTTCTGAATCTCTCCTGGAATGTCCTTAACCTCACTCTTGCCTATAGATTTCCTGACATCTAAGAAAGGCTTTACTTACACTGCTGTTTTTTCCTCTGTGGGGGCATTAGCAGAGTTTTACTCCTCTGTCCAGCTAATTACTTTGCAAAACCTGTCATGACTTCATATTTCTGAGAGCTTTGCTCTCAATTACAAGCTGGGCTGAAAGCAATCAATGGCTTCAGCAGTTATTATGAGGGATGGAGAGTAAGTATGCATATGGGGCAGAAGCCTCATTTCCTCTGGAAATGGTCTGAAAGTTCGAAAGGCACAATTAAAACATAGGGAGAGTTTTCTAGAAGGCATCACTGTCAACTTTTGCAGTCTAATAGCTTCTCTCTGTGGCAAGACCCATGCCCAAAGCCCTTACACTAGCCAGGAGAGCCTGTTGTGTCCCCTGACATGGACTGCCTGTGCTCTGAGATGTTATTTAATCACCTTTATTACTGCATGTGCGTCTGCTTGAACAATTTCTATATCAATATTGCTGTGAAATCCTACTGCTGTTTGAGCGGTTCCACACAAGCCCATGTTTGTTCTCTCTTATTTTATCCTTTGATAAAAGAATGAAATGGAGAGGGTTGTTGACACTAGCATCCTTCAAGAGTTGGCCTGATGATAGTTGAGTGTCCTGAGGAGAGCTTGCAACTTCTCACCCCAGGACTAGAAACCATCACCTACTGCTTGTAGCCTGGAGTTTCTTCTTTAGTAGGTTGCGCTGGGAAACTAAGACACACTGGATGTCTTGTTTGTCTTCCTCCAGCATGGCTTTAATGTAAAAGTAAAAGTAATAGATCTCCCAGGAGATAACTGCTGTCTCTACTCTGTCTCCTGCTTCTGCAATCATTCACACTACATTCACAATGCAAAACCATCCAGAAGAGGGACTGGGACATTTCCAAAGGTCGTAGCGAAGCTCAACAGGAAAATTGGGCACGGTGCTCTGAACAGGGGGGAAATCTGCTCAGCTACTGCCTTGGCTTAGCTCCAGGGAAAGCCCCATTGGAACCACACCAGAAAGTGACAGTAACGAACCAGGAGAGACGAGGTGGGTTTCTATGACTCTTGTCAAGCTGTGCATAACATGAAATCAGCATAAAATCAATTTAGTAGCCCTTAAAATCCCAGATGAAGATGGCTGCCAAGCAGGGGAAGAGCTGCCAAGCTCAAGGGTACTTGCAATGGAGTTCAAGGATCTCCATGTTGAAACTGGGTGAAATTAACTGCATCTGTGATGGATTCTTCATGTAGATTAATAGAAATATTTTGCTTGTTTTTCTGAGCTGTGCTACCCTATGTCCTTGTGCTGAGAGTAGAGTGTGTGATCCATGGGACCCATGGCATGGGACATACCCTTCAGTTTGGGCCTGCCAGATGTGTTGGAGAAAGGCCATCGGTGTGGTGGGATGAAGTGGGGAAGGTAAGGCACACTCCCGACTGAGGGAAATACCAGAGCATCATTATGTGGTGATTCAGCCTCCTCTCCTAATCACCAGACGAGGATCAGAGAGCCTTGAGGGGCTTCTCTCTCAGCCCTGTAGATGCAAACTCGCTGCAAACAGAGTAAACACTCTGTCTATCTCCAATCGGAGCCCAAGCACGCGTCTAAATTTAACATCCAAATTGTGATCCTCTGTCAAAGACATGCCCAAATCTGTTGGTTTGAAATAAAGGAACAAACATAGCATTGAGGTTCAAAGTGTGTGCGTGGGGAGGTGGTGGAGATGGGGGATTTGAGGGGATCGGTGCAGGGTACCTACTCCAGCCACTTAGGATGTGCTGCTGGGGCATGGCTATGGGGAAAGACCTCTGGAGGGTCCTCCTTCTGATCTCCTGTGATGTGCAGGCTGCTCTGTTTGTCATGAATATGGCAGAAAAGAGCTGCAGCCTGCCAGGAAGCAGGTGTGGCCCCAGCCCCACCTTTTGATTCCCTTCAAGAGGAGCATTTAAAAGCAGTAAAAACCCAAAACACAAAACAAAGTGAGCTGAGTGCACCAAGAGCAGCATTCCCCTCACTAGCTATGGTGGGGGTTTAGCCCAAAGTTCTGAGATCAGAAGATGAGAGAAAAATTGTCATTTTCATAGGAAAATAAGGACAACTCTTCTGTTATTGCTCTTTTCATCAGCACACATGCCAGACTCTCTTTCTTCCTCTTTCTTTCTCTCTTGTTCCTCCCTCCCCTTTTTCTCCCTTTTTTTCTTCACTACAGGAAACGTTTTCTCCCCAGGACAGGTACTGATCAAAACCATCCCCAAACACGTCAATGTCTTCGTTGCACTAAGAGCTGGGGAGGTGAATGGAGATACACTTGGTTAGTTGAATTATCAATGATAGGGAAGTTTAATGGTAGGTCTGAATTTCAATGGTCACTGGGGAATAGACAGAGGACAAAGGAAGTAAATCACGCAAGATGTTGGGTACAAGGCTTTGGGAAAGTGAACAGGAGTTGTGTCTCTGTCTTCTCCTAGCTTAGGTGGTAGTTGAGCAGAAGGGGTTCAGCTGTAGCTGGGGCAGCGTCCTTAGAGTTGCCTGCCAAATAGGATCAATCAGGAAACTTTCCTTGGGTTTCTAATGTTAGAAAGTCACAGATTAAAAAGTACACTCCTTGTACAGGTGTTGAGCCATGTCTGTGAGATGTTTTGATTCCCAGCACTGAAATAACCCATGAACACCCTGCATGGAGGCTGGGCTGCTTGGCTGATATTTGTCCTGCTCTCTGCCATCCCTTCCCAAGCCATGGCACTGAGCCGTTCCCATCACCTCATCAGTGTTTCTTTGAATGGGGCGCTGAATCCAGGCCAGCAGCTAGCATTTTCCTTGGAGATCCTCCTCCTTCATTCGGTTGTGCGGCCTCTGCTTGGTTTTGTAGCAAAACAGAAGAAACACATCCTGGAGGTACTTCAGAAAGCAGAAAACTAATGAAAAGAGCCCCTGAAGTTATGATGTTTCCTTCCTCAATGTCTCAAGGTTTCCCAGTGCCTGTGGATGGTTTTGTTAGGGCTGGCGTTGCAGAACTGTGTTTTGCACCAGCCTGCTTGGGGGCTGTCTTAGTGTGGGTACAGATTTTTGCTGGACTTGCAGATTCCACCAGGGCGCAGTTGGGCTGTTCCTTCCCCATCTCCGCTTTCCCATCTCCAAATGGCTTGGACAGACCTTTGGAAATGGTTTCCAGATTACTGGACAGCCTGGAGCAAGGTGGCTGATCATGTAAAACATGGAGCGCGTGCCTTTTACAACTGAGGTCTGCCCTTGCTCCGAGTGACCTGGGAAATGCCGCTGCTGTCGCGCAGCGAGTGGCCCATGGACAGTGCCTGGAGCCTGCAGTGAAATGATTTCATGGTTCAGCTCCATTCCTGGTGGTCAAGTGACTGCGTGGTAATGGGGTGGGCTGTACTAGGGGCTTCTCAGTTGCAGAGAAGCTGCTCATGGGATTCATTCCCATTAATCCCATGAATTTCCATGGGATTAATGAGTGTCATGGTGGTGAGTGGGGCAGAGACTCTTGCTTGGGATGCTCAGCATGGCAGGGGAATCCCATATATGGCTCTGAGCAGAATGGATACAGTCCTATGAGAACCACTGAGATGCTTCTCTTGTCTGCCAGCTAGGCAGCTTTAACCCTGGGGAACTTGGGCTGGCAGCATCTAAGATGTGTTGGAGGAATAGAGACTCTCTTGAAGGAGTTTGGGAGAAGCCTCTGGGTCATTGAGTTGTGTAGGGCAACCTGGACCTGACATAGTGCTGGGACACCCTTTTTCTCTTGTCAGGCTGTGCTGCTACAGGCATTGGTAAAAAATGCTTTCCCTGAGCCTAGTCTGCCACAGCCAGTGGACCTATGAGGGGTCCTGCTGGAACCATTGTTCAGGGATGATAGCAGGAGCATGGTGGGACGCTGTCCCTGTAGAGGTGGAAGCAGATGTGCCAGATATGAGTTGAGTAGAAGAGGAGAGAGCCGGATGGTCTTCCCCATGGGAAGGGCACTTGGGAAGTGTTCAGTTACTCTGATGTCCAACTCATCCTTTCCCTGTACAGCTGAATGCCTTTGCCACCTTTGTCATTGTGCCAGTTGTTCACAAGTTGAATGCTCAGATCCAGACTGGCTCTAAATGCAGCTTTCTCCATGACATCTTACTGTGGCCTCCTCCAGCTGCTCTATCTGCTGCCCTGGTTTGCTCCTCCACTGAAGCAAGCAGGCATTATGTATCTACCTCTGAGCCATCCTCTGTCCATGAGCAAGGCTTCATGTATGTGAAGCCAAAGACTTTCTCTTGTCACCTTTCCACCCGTGATGTGCACTTCTGCCCAATGATCTGACAAACCCATGGGGAGCCTGATTTTGTACTGCTGCCAACACCTAAGCCTGGCTCAGATATGTCACATAGCTGAGGTTTCTCTGTCATTGTTGTAAGCCTTCTGGAGCTCGTCTGTTAGGCACAGGAGAACTTGAACAGGCTTGAATTCCCCATAGAGTTATAAGGGTCAGTGATTTTTATCTGCCTTGGCATTGCAACATCATTCTAGAGCAAGAGTTAATCATTCAGCTCCAGAATTTGGAGCCCTTGGTCGGGGTCTGGGGTTATGGGAGGAGGCCTGGGGGTGAGTGCAGTCCCCACTGCCTTGCTGGCTCCTGCCACAGGGAAAAGTGTGACAGGGAGGTTGACTTGCTTGTGCCAAGGGCACGGGGAAGCATTCTCATGCATTATTCCTAATCCCCTTCCTCTGCTTTCCTCCCAAAAGGTCAGGTGCTTTTCCCTTCTCACTGATTGCTTCCTGCCCTCCCCAGTTATCAGCAGCAAGGGGGTAAATCCTGCCTGTGGTCCAGTAGCTGCCATTGCACAGATAACCAGGGAGGTGTTGGCTGGTGGTGACTACCTCTTTGGCCAAGCACAGCAGGTAGGACAACCAGCAGATAGGGAGGAAACAGCATATCCCACTGGTGGCTCTAATGGGAATGGGTACCTGCTCCCTGTGAAAAGAAACAGCGCTTGGAGCTGGAGATGGGAAGTGCTTTGTCGTAAGGAGGCTCGGTGGGAGCTGCTCACATTGCAGGATGTGAGGGATCCAGGGGCTGGGCACCACAGTGCAGGACCCCAAACATGCTGGCACAAGAACCTGCTGCAGCGTGTGAAGTACTCACGTGAGCATGTCTCAACTCTGCTGCTGCTGGGACTGCGCACCTTTCTCCCTGGGATTCAGGTCCCATGGAAGCTGTTAGTGCCAAAGGCCACATACCTCGGTCACTGCAAACTAGCTGGCCCAGCAGGTATGCTGTGACTATCAGCACAGCCTGCGAGAGCCCACAAGGGATCCTGGGCTCGCTCTTGATTGTTTTCTCCTGCCAAAACTCATACTGAGCCTTTCTTATTTTCCTCGTGCTTGGGATGCAAATTATCTTGCATTGATAATCATTGCCCTGTCTGTAGACTGCTGAGGAAGCTGGTGTGTGGGATCACATTATCAGTCCTTCTTGCTACCTTTGGGATCCACTGGCCAGCGTTGGCCAAATTTAACCAGATAGGTAAAGACTTGAAAGGAGTTAGGTTTGCACAAGCTTGTGAAAAGCATCAGGAGAGAGGAGAGAAATCCAAATTAGGACTCCCAGCTGGAAGAAAAGGCTCTAATGTGAGCCCAACCCGATTATTAGACATCAGAGAATCCACACAAGAGAGAGTGCCCCAGGCAACCAAGCTTCATGAGTTCTGCTTCTCTCAAAACAGCTGTTTATTTAGGTGCTGCAAAGCCTGCAAGATCTTTTCTGGGATCCCAGAAAACTCCCATCTGACCCACCAGAGCTATGAACCCACACTGGGCTCAGCTCCCACCCGAGGGGACCAGCTCTGCCCAGTGCTTGAAGGGACTCTAACCCTGAGCTCTTTGACCCTGTGAGTCCTCATCCACACTTTAACTCAACCTGGATGTTTGCAGTGGGGACACCGGCTACATCACCTGAGGGCTGGTAGTCCTCTGATGCCCTTTCTGTGCTCCCCTGTGGGGATGTTGTGGTTTAAACCCCAGCCGGCAACTAAGTACCGCACAGCCACTCGAACTCTCCCCTCTGCTCTTCCATGGAGAATACATGTTATCCTATGATCGGTCAGATTTGTTGGGAGGGAGTCCAAGAGCATCTTGGCATGAAGGGCTGGATGAGGGCCCATGTGCCCCTCTGGATGCAGGCGAGGAGCCCCAGCACGCAGCAAGATATGGACAGCCCGACTTCTCTGCCCTGCAGCACAGCCCTGGCCACCGTGCCTCCTCCCTCACCTTTTCCTTTCCTACCAGGCAATTCTCATTCACCCACAGACCTGTCCCTGCACTGATATGAAGATCTTCTCATTCCCATGCCCAGTACCCTGCTGGTCTTTCCCTTCTGGTGCCTGAAGGTGAGCACGGAGAGCAGCTTTCCGCTCTGCCTGCAGCCTTCTTCACTTTGTTGCCATCTGTCTGCCTTGTGCTGCTTCTTCCCATCCCTCTCCTGTGTTCAGAGGCAGTGTAAGGACACAGAGGACAGAGAATGAACGAGATGCTCAGGGCATGATCCTCCCTTGTGAAAGGATGGCTGGTTGGGATGCCAGTAGCTGTGCTGCGGAGATCCCCTGTATCAAAGGGATATCCGCAAGCTGAGAGAAAACCTTCAGCTCCCAAGCCTGTCTGCCCTTTGGAAACCTGCCTGCAGCAGCCCACCTTCTGCTATACCCACTGCTGATGCAAAGCCAGCCCGAGGCCTGGGGAGCTCAAGGTTTCACCACAGAAAAGATTAACTCCTGAGACAGGCATGTTTGCCCAGGCTGGCCTCATTGCCACAGCGTGTCCTTGTCAGCTCTCATTATACCCTCAGCACAAGGTGCTACCTCCCGCTCCAGACTGTCTGCTGGAAACACGCTTCTGAAAGCTCTCACCACTGCAACATCTCTGTGGAGCAGGCAGGGGTGCATGGGTGCTGCTTGCAGCCCCTGAGACAACCAGACACCAGGCTGGGCACACAATGTCCCTGTCAACGTGAGCCATATGGAGCACCTATTCATGGCATTACCGGCGTATCCCAGGCTGCCTGAGTCACAGCATCTATCCAAGGTACAACCTGCTCAGTCCAAAATAGTCCCACAACACACATCAAAATAGCCACACTTGGCCATCCCAAATGGCCAGTTCTGATTGCTTAAGAGGAACATAAGAAACAAGGCACATGTAATGTGCTCCTGCTCCCACTCTCCAGCATCATTGAAAGTACATGGTGGCTCTTGCTTGGGCTGTTGCGTTTAACACCTCCACTGGAGCTATCCATCCCAAGTGGATCAAAACCTTGTTTGAAGCCAAGTACACTTTTGGCCTCTGCAATATCCTGTGGCAATGTGTTCCAGAATTTAATTATGCCCTCTGTGTGGAAAAGGAGAAAAAACCCAAACTTCCTTTGGTTTGTTTCAGACCTGCTGCTTGTTCATTTCAGAGCTACAAACCTTCCTAACAGCCCTCGCAGCCTGCCCCTCCCTGGAGCTCCTGCTTCCAAGAATTAGGAAAGTTTCTTTGCTAATAAACCAGTACCTGCCCCATTGCCAAGGAAAAAGTATGGTTGAGAGAAAAAATGGCTTGCTCAGCACATCAGCTTGCTAATAGACAATGGAGCATCGGTGTTGCCAACCCAGTTTAAAAGGGAAAAAAAAGGCTGAGGGTGCTTAATTCTCTTACGCTTGTGCATGATAGAGAAGAAAGCCCACTACTGCTTATGGTGCAGCTGCACTCATGTACTCCACACGTGGCAAAAACACAAAGCGAGGTGCGCAGAGCAGGGAATGCCATTTCTGTAGCACGGAGGTAGCTGGAACGATCCTCTAGGACTTGCCTTGGAGCAGTTGGCAGGAGCGTAGGACGCAAAATGCATTAGTTTCTAACAGATGTTTGATTCCAGGTGTTACGCCTCCTTTGAACTCTCCCTTCGTACATGAATGGTGCCTGTTTGTTTGCAGGGCTGGGAGATGTACTGGTTTCTGAGAGTTAGGATTTGAAATGCATTCGTGCTGCAAGCTGTAGCTATGGGAAAGGCTCAGGAGAGGAGCAGATCCCTTCGCAGGCAGGGCAGTTCAGCTCACTTTTGCTACGTTACAGAGCACATTAGGGTGCAAAACATGGGGAGAAGGAGAGACTGAAGCCCCTGGCTGGGTTAGAAACCTCTCGCCTGCTCAGACCCTCAGGAACCCCAACCTCTTATCAGACAGGCGGATGTCCCTGAACTGTTCCGATAAGGCGAGGTGTGCTGAGCATTAGGTGATGATAAGGGTGCACAATACCAAGCACAGTGATTTTTACCTCCCCAAATACCGAGACAGCCCAGCCTTCCTTAGGAGCCCGATACAGACTGTTTGCTTTCCGTCCCGAGGCTCGGATAACCTCCCAGGTCTCTCTAGCTGACAGCCTGGAGAGCTGTGGCAGCTCTCTATGCATCCCATGCCTGTTCTTTGCCCCTCTGAGTGCCGGAGCAGCGGACACAGGAGGCTCTGTGCCCTCCTGCATGGATCCAGGGCACCCTGGGCAAAGCAGGAACCCATTGGCACAGCCCTGCCTGCCCCAGCAAAGCCTGCCCAACTCTGGCCACAGCGCAGCCCAAGCCTCCATGAGTCCTGGTAAATCTCAGCCCTTCGCAGCAGCAAACCCAAGTGAGCACCAGCTCCTTCTAAGAGTTGTGTCCAAAGCAACCTGTCGTGTGACAGCTGATCTTTGCCCCTCTGGAGTGCTGCACTCCACCAGGTCTGCCTTTAAGTCCCCTGTGAGGCTGATTAGCTGATAACTGCTGTTTGGAAGGGCCCCGTTTGCTCCAAGTACTCAGGCTTCCCTCCCTCCCTGTATTTTCATGTCTTTCATCGCCGCACATGCATGCTGGCGATAATTCCTGCATGCCCTGAACTGGGATGGGATTTGCTTTGGGATCTCATCTTATTTTGCCATCAGGCACCCGATAGTGAACAAAGCTGCGCTGATGCAAATACACACACCTTTACATACATGTTCCCGTGTGGAGCAAGCACGGTGGCTCTCACTTCAGCTCCCTGGCTCTCCTGCGTGTTGTGGAGCGGGACCAGGGCAGACAAGGAGCTCTTGCCTGGGAATGCAGGGATGCAGGGCTGGGGAAATACCAGCACCCTGACTATATTCAGGGATCCCCAAGTGGATTAATAGGGAACATGGAGACAGAGCTCGGAACGGCACCACCTCACCCCAGTTAGAGCAGTTGTACCAACAACCGAGCCTAAAGCCGGACGCCATCACTGCTCCGGCAGTAGCACATCCATTGACTCCAGCACAAGCATGATCCCTGCAGAAATCTGGCCCCATTCACACACCTAGAGCATGTCTCCATTCGGTCCCTCCTCACCTGCCTTGCTCAACAGCGTGGATTTTGCCTTTGCTACCTGGAGCCCACCTACTCCAGATAGTGCAAACTGGCTGCAGCATGATGAAGTTTCCCAGCTAAGATCAGATGCAAATATAGATGAAGCTTTTCCTGTCTCCTTCTACAGCCCCCCAGAAGGGAGATGAAAGGCTCTCCCTTTGCATCCCAAACCTGTATCTTTAGGATAAGTCTGTTTCCCGCAAAAGTTACTCACATGCAAAAGCAGTTTCATGACTAAATCTCTGCATCCTCCATGCCTTCCTCCATCCCTGAGTCATTTCAACTTCCCACACCAGCGAGCAGCGTGCCTTACCTGTTGCGACAGGAGAGACAAACCTCTCCTGAAGTTTACTGCCTCTCTGCTCTCACGGCTGAAAATCCTCTCCCGCAGCAGCACCTTGCTGGCTGCCGGGGGTCCATGGTGCTTGTAAATCAGAGGAGAGGGCTGGGAGAAATCCCTGCAGGAAGGGGTTTTGCTGGTTGGAACTCCGGCAGCACAGGTTGAGAGCAGCCAGGGAGAAAGTTGCAGGAGGTGGAACTCCCTCGCTGCAGAGCCAGCCCTTCCGTGACGGACTGGAGGAGGAGGAAGAGGAGAGGCATCGCCCGCTCCCTCGCTGGAGAAGTGAACTTGTATGTGTGTGTGTGTATGTCAGAGCTGGGCAAGGACCCAAGCCTTAGAGCCGAATAATTGCAGAGCGTTTTACTGTTAGATTAACTAGTATTGCCATCAAATCCAACTCAACTGTAGGGGGGGAGAGGTAGGGCAGAATATGTCAGGTAAATCCCTCCAACACACCTGAAAAACCCAAAGGTTGTTTTTAACTAGCTGCCAAGTGGGTGTTGCAAGGAGGAATGGGGAGAAGGGGGTGGGGGAAACCTGAATCTGCCCTCGGAGCAGCTGCATGCGGAGAAGCACTTTGAAGGTTGTTGTTGTTTGTATTGGGGAGCCCCCAGAAACCCCAGTTGCTGCCAACAGGCCCCCGGGGTGCTCGGCGCTGAACAGAGGATGGAAAAGTGGTCCCTGTCCTGAAAAGGCAGGAGGCAGAGAAAAGAGAGGGAGGCAGCAGGGAGAGATGGCAGCATACAGAGACCAGACGTTGTGCTGGGCTTGGTGGGATTTTTCCTGGTAAAGAAAGAGCATCCCGACGCTGCGGGTGTTGTTCAGGGATGGATGGAGGGGAAGGGATGTGGACCTTTCTGTGAGTGTTCTTTTCACATTGGCTAGGGCATGGGCAGTCTGTGGGTATCTTCAGTCTTCTTTGTCCCAATCCCCCTTCCCTCTCCCCTCCTCTTTTTCCCCCCAACCCTCAAGAAATAGTAATGTACCCCCTTTAGATTGCAGTGGGGTTTGGGCAGATACACGGGTAGGTCTCAATGTGGGAAATGAATGCTCAGGGTTAAGTGAAGATTTCCCCCCTTCCGGTGTGTTTTGGCAAAGGAAATTGCCAGAAAGTTTTCTGTACAGTTTTAGGAAAACAGATCCAAGTAAAGAATATGGGAATAGGACAGTTTTAACTTTAAACAGTTTGAAAAGGTGTCTAGCTGCTCCTTTTGTGCAAGGGACAATGACGGAGGTGAGCACATCCATTAGCATCCCTTTTGAGGAGGAGTGGTTGGTGCAAGCGTGCACCTTAGTAGTCACCAGCAAAGCCCCCAGGACAGCAGGTTGTGCGTCCTCCAGCCACACAGACAGCTTCGAATGGAACTTGTCCCACACTAGACACTGTTGAATTAAATCACAGGACACCAGTACATGGGAAAATACAGATGATTTCATGGTGCACATCCAAAAAGATGTGAAGAGGTTGATCCATGGCATATTGGCCTATTTGGAGGTGAGAGCAATCTGGTAAATATACCAAAAATGCAGTTTTGATTGAATCAAGATTGTTCAGCATTTTAGATTAAATCTGGTGAATGGTTTGCACCAAGAATGAGAGAGGAAATTTGCACAGCAAGGTGAGACTGAATGATCATGCGGGACAGTGCTGGGTTGGGAGCTGATGTGCTGGCTTTTGTGCCACAGGTGTTAATGCTGGCTGCTCTTCTTACAGTGTCTTAACAATCATCTTAAAGGACTTTGATTTGAAGCTCATCATGGCCTTTCAGAAATAGTTTGAACTGAATGAGAAGAGGGCATAAATCCAGTTGGATTTATATGTGCAGCTTGTCCATTTCTCCACCTGGTTTTGTCAGATGGCTTGTAGGGGAATTGGCTGTGAAGTCTTGAGGAATATGAAGGTGACAGTAGAGGTAATAGTACCTTGAAATTGCAAATCATCTCCTCTTTAAGATGTCTCATGAGAGGAGGCCAGGTGATCAGTCAGAAATGGCAATGGGAGGTGCATTTGGGAGGAATGAAAGGAAAAGCTCCTTCATGCAGCTGCATCTCCCAGTGAAAGGTGAGAAAATCAGGTATTGGTGGCTGGATTTCAATGGGGCTGAGGCAGGGCTTGGAACAATACTTGCATTATATTTAGACATACATAGGTACAAGTGAGCAAACTGGCTGCAGGGCATCAGCTGATTGCTACAAGCACCAGCATTTCCCTGTGTTTCACAGCTGGCCAAGTGCCTTTCTCCTGCATCTGGAGTGGTGAGTAACCCTGGAGACATTGGACTTGGGGACTTTGTCTCATCTGGTCCTATCTATATTGTAGCAAGGTGTGAACTCTCCGCTAGCAAGACTGGCATTGCTGATCTTCAGCAAGGCAGGAGACTGGCACGCCACCCACAAGACAGCTCTCCCTTTTGCCCTGTCTCATTGCTCTGCCAGGTGGTCACAGGGGCTCTTTCAGTCACTTTGTTGATGAAATGCTCTTTGAGGAAGCTGCTGCTTATGGAAGAGCCATTTATCAGGCAGACCCTTTCAGAAAGGCTGGGCACAATTTAGGGGTCCCCTTACAAAACATGTACAAACGCCCATGCAAAAGCTACTGACAGCTCCACCTTGTTGCCAGCAGATTGGTGACACCAAGTTTTCCTTTCCACGCAGTGGCAGGGCATGGTACCAGTCTTGTCAGCTGCAGGGGACTTAGATTCAGCTCTCAGAGAAGACTTTGTACCCTGGCTATGGAGCAGAGAAACATCATGTTAGCCAAACAGGTGTAGCTGGAAAAAAAATCCAGGCTTTTTTGGGACATAAGTGAAAGACAACTTGATTGTCCAAAATCCTGTCTGTTTTTCCAAAAGTACAGATGGTTTAATAAGAAATATTGCCTTCTCTAATTAAATCAGAGCATCAGGGTGAGCAGCACTCTAGCTATGGAGAAGAGACCCCCAAATCCTCAGATTACAGTTGGCTAAGACTCTAAGATGGACTCTTGCCTTCCATACAAAGGCAAACATGGGCTCTTAGAGCAGTGTTGGACTGGAATCCAAGTCTCTTTGGGCCCTTTGTGGGATGAGTTACTATCCCAGTGATTCAGGAAGGGAAAGAAGCATAGAATTCCTGAGGTCTAGCTGTTAATTCTCTATCAGTGGTGGGTGAGAGCCTGGGACTGGTGAGAACTGTCTGGCTCTGCCTTCTCAACTCTCTCCTCAACTTGAATTCGGGTTGGGTTGGGAAGAAAAGTGCCATGTTTATCCCAAGAGGCACCTCCTGCTTCTGCTGGAAGGGATGGGTTGCAGAATTACCCATGGTTGCAAGCAAAGAGGATTGGAGAAGCTGTGCCAGGAGGAAAGAAAGAAGATGGAGCCATGCATGATGCCTGGCTTTGCCCTGAGTGCTGCTTCACACCACTCAGGCAGTCAATCAAACAAGCCAACAAAAGCTCCATAAGCCGGTGTCAACATATCATGCCACAATGTCCTGCTGCTGGGATCTTGCCCTGTCGGATGCAACAGGCTCTTTTCCAGGGCGCTGGGAATGTCAGAGCTCCATCACTTGGCTGGCAAGGACGCTCCTTTCTCCCTAATCATGGAGAGAGATTTCATTTCCTGGTTCCACCCAAGATCTCCATTTGATAAAGCCAAGAGTTCTGCTGCGGGTTAGCTGCATGCAGAGTTTTGCAGAGAAGCAGCATGTTCAGGCTAGGGTAGGGAAATCACCACGGGCCTCTCTGGACTGACAAGTAACACTTAAAGGGGCCTCACTGCCAATGGCTTTACCTACTCACTGCCCTGGGGATCGGAGCTGCCTGCCTCATGTACACATGCCTGCAGGCCCGTCTTCCAGCTCATCCTCTAAATACGTGCCCTTCCTGGCCAACACTTGCAATTGGCCCTGCTGGACCATCACATCCATGGATCTGGAGGTCAGAGCAGTGCTGCTGTGGGACTGGAGTGTTTCTCCAAACCCTTCTGCCCTTAGAAGCAGACATGATGGTGCAACCCCCTTTTATCACCCCCGCTGAGGGTCTGACGCTCTTTAATCGAGCTGACCCAGCTAGGGTCTGAAATGCTGCAGCCATGTGGTGGGCACTTCCAAAGTGGTCCCAGCTCCCATTGCTCTCCCATGGCGATATATCAGGCCACTTCCAAACCTGCAGCCAATGCCCGCGCACTGATGTGCTGGGATCTGACGAGCCCCAGAGCAGAGCCGAGGCAGTCAGTGAGTTACCTCCCTCAGGGAGAAACAGTGTTTGTTTCCCCTTTGCAGAAAGGAGAGCCAGTCTGTGGGTCTGGCCTTTGAGCATCTGCCGTGCTGTAATGCTTTGTGGCTATGTTAGCATGGGAGCGTGCAGGGACTTGCAAGGGAAGGGGCGATTATCTGCCTGGAACAACAGCGGCATTTTCCCCAGCAAGCGGGAGCGTGTGCGCTGGGGGAAGGGAGGATCCAGCCCTGCACAGGAATCAGCTCCTGCTGCATGTGTGTGCACTGCAGCCTCTTTGACCAGCGCTGATGATAACCCGCCATGAAGCTACCCCAATGAGTCAGGAATAGTTCCAGTGGAGCTGCAAACCACTGACAGCTCCCAGCTGGGCAGAACATGCCCTGGAGCGAGGTGGTTGCTCTCTACAGAGAGGGACAGGCGGCTGCATCTCTCTCATCTTCTTGAAGCCTCACAGGAGGCACAGGGTGGATCCATCTTTCCCTTTGCAGCAGGTCCTGAGCACATCTCTGTGTGCAAACCTGATTCTTACTCCAAAATTCACCCTTTTTGCCCAATATGAACTTGAACTGGGATTTCCTTAAAGTAGGTCCAGGTCACCCTGGCCTGAGGTCCAAGAGGAGTCTATTGATGGATGGGTTTGACTCAAGCCATCCATCATAGTTTTGGGGATACAGGCTGGTCTAATGCAAACCACTCCTGATTAACATACACAGGAGGGCATCACCACAAAGCTCATGCTCAATCAGGCCTCTCACTCTTTACGGTGTTGCACAAGGCTATTGGGTGGGAAAGATCAAACACAATGCATTACTAAGAGTGAAGGACATGAGGTTAGCAGTGTTGGACTCGAGCCCAAGTCTCTTTGTGCCATTTGTGGGATCGTAACTACTCCTGTGCCATGGTCCCCTCATTGGCTTCCCCACAAAGGATGATGTACACAGATTCCAGCATGACAGTACTGACAGATCCCTTGCCCCTTTAAAAGAGATGAAGTCATCTGCCTGCAAAGCCATCTGGCACCAGGACAGTCAGAAGCTCAGCACAACAGAAGGTTGGGATGCCAGCCCACAGAGGGGATGTCATCGCTCTACAGACAGATGGGACCCTGATGGGATGGTGGGAGATGCTGTGCAAGACCCCAGGAGAAGGTTTGGTGTTGCAAAGAAGGCAACAAAGATCTGCCGACAGAGAGTACCAGGGTGTTCCATTGTCCATGCTGAGTGGAGCCCCACTGGGAGCTGGGAGCTGCACACTGTCCTCAGGGAGGGCAAAGGCTGGACCATGCCTCTCGTCATGGGATGAGCTAGCGAGTCAGCGTGTCTCCTCCTCACCCTCCGTCCGTCTGCGCAGAGCATTAGCTCATCTCAAGCCAATCGCTCTGCACCACGTGCCGGATGGCTGATCTCATCCTTGGCCGGGGTGGTGGTGACTGAATCCGGAGCTGTGTGTGTGTGACTGCAGTCTCTGCAGGGCAGCTATGGGGGAGAGGAGCACAGGGAAGTGACCTCAAGCAAAACTGCCACCACACCTGAATGGGTGATTTCATCCTTAACCATCCTAGCTCAATTAGCTATGGAGCTCATGCTTTTTACAGGATTTCACTGGGTCATGCTATTGTCCACCAGGAATGTCCTAGTCCACCATAAGTCTTTATGAAGTTACTGCACAAGAGCTCCTTCTATCTACCATGCACTGCAAGTCATGGTGGTTTCCAGCCAAGGCAGGACCCTCGCAAGTCCCTTCTCACCGCCCTGTTGCTCAGGAAGGAGCTGGGGCTGTGGTGGATGGGTGAAGACAGATTTGCCTTTCCATCATCCTGGCTGAGAAACCAAGCTTCAGCATAGTGTTCGTGAAGGAGAAAGAGGTTGGTGGGGGTGGCAGTGAAAAAGGGTGAAGGGGAGAACAGAGGAAATGGTTGGGTCTTTACTAGGGTGTAGGGAAAGAGACAGGGAGTTAATTCATCTGAAGGGTAGAGCAGGAGCAAGACGTTAAGTGACAGCCCCATAAGTTCAGATGTCTTTCCAGAGGGAATGAGCCATTCCCAGAAGACGCCTCTCTCCCCAGACTGGCCCCACACAGCTAGCTTAGAATGGGTGTTGAACTTTTAGGCCTGTACAATGGATCACATATTGAGTATTGCACAGGCGCTAGGAGATCAGGCAGGGACAGAGCAGGGAACTGCCCACTCTCTTGCTTCACTCACAGGTCTCTGTTTTGCCTGGCTCAAGCAGAAACCTTTTCAAAGTAGGGGTTAACTTTCAAGTAGGGAAATAACTTGTGTTTGTTTTGGTCTAGCCTGGAAAATCTTGGACCACTAACTCATTTCCCTAGGAAAGACCACCCCTATCCTGCTTTGTCTTGCTTAGGAAAAAAGTCTGTTCTACTCCAGTCCTTTGTCCCCTCTTCTCCTTTGCGTAGCAGTCTGTAAATGTTTCTCTATTACAGTTGCCTCAACCCCGTGTTTTCCTGCTCCCCTTTCAGATCCTCACTGGCTACCACTTCTCCTTCGCCTTGATGCTGAGACCTGATGCCCAGTCACGCCTGGCGGAGAAGCCAGCCTGGAACTTCCTTGCTCCAAGGGCATTATAAAGAGGTGCCATTGTGCAACGGAGCCTTGTACCAGGAATACAATCCGTGTGATGATTATCTTGATACCATCCTCACTGAACCAGGGGAGCCTGAGCCAAAAGAAAAAGTTAGAGCTAAACAGCTTTTGTTTACAGGAAGCCAGAGCGCAGTGTCTGGGCTTGTACCAGTGTAGCAGGAGATGTTGCTATTGTCTCAGACTGCAAAATATTGATGGATGGTGTGTGCCTGAGATTTCCCAGGGACGTTGTGGGAGCAATTTCCCTGATTTTAGAAGCATCTTGCGCAGCAGCCCAAGGGGAAAAGTGTTTGCTTTGGCAGAACTGGACAATCAAGCAAGGGTCATCAGCTTTATTGACTGTTATGTTTGGCCATGAGCACTGCAGGCTTTGCAGCCCTTGCAGCACTCTTTGTGCATTGGTATGGAGAAAGGTAAGGTCTCAGACATATTGTAAAGGGTAGTGGCCACCAATGGACATGGTACCAGCAGCCCAAATCTCTGTGAATTTGTACTACTGAACAATTCCATTGTCCAAACTACTACTGATTCCTCATAAGGTATCAAAGGAGAGGAGACAAACCTCTTTCCCACCAGTGAAGCCACTTTTCTGGGGTTATCATTACCTTCTTTCCAGGTTTACAAAACCATGGCCCTACAGGCAAAAAGCTGGTGGACTGCTCTGCAGAAATGCGTAAAGGGCCCCATCTCCAAGGCTTGTCGTGCTTTGAGACAAGGCAACAAACAACTGAGGGAGAAAATCAAAATGTCTGACTGCGATCCAGCTGTGAGGGAGGGCTTGACCACATCTGGCAGGGAGTGTTTCACAATGGGAACAGCTTTCCTCAGCCCTCGGCACACAGCTGGGGGCGGCTGTTGCACCCATGAACAGGATGGTCCAGTTCCTGTGGAGGCAGGAGATCTGCTTGGCCAGTTGGATGAGTCAGAGAGCGTTTACCAAGACCTTTTTGTGTCAGGAAATGCATTTTGATGAAAACAGGAAGAAGTTCAAAGAGTGTAAATGAATAAAAAAGAATGAAAAATGAGACAAATGCAGGTTTCAGAGGCATTCCCCAGCTCAAACTGCAAATCATAGTGCCCACATCCAGCCCACTCAGAACAGTCCATTTGGTATTCACTGGTGACCTACTGCTTCCTTCCAACAAGCCACATTTGCCAACTGCCCATGGAGTTACAGGTAAGACTTTGCCCATCTTTGAAACACTTTGTCCAAGCACTCAGAGAAATGTCCAAGATGTTGCCCCTTGGACTTGTACTGCTGGTTCCCATCATTGCTTGAACAAGGCAATAATGACATCTGTGAGGCTTGGTAAAACACTTGTGATGAGAGTAGGAGGAGCAGGGCACTTCCAGGTGTTGATTTGGGCCCCTGGCATCTTCCAGATGTTTTTCCTCTCCTAGTGTCTTCATCCTCCAAGGGAGGCAGGGGCATCCATTAACCTCCTTTTCATTGGTGGGGAAACTGAGGCACGGAGATGGTCAGTTATACTTACCTATTTTAATACCTATTTTATTAATACCTATTTTATTAATACCTATTTAAAATACCTATTTTAAGTGAAACAGGGATTAGGTGGGTGAGGTGAAACAGTGGAATGGAGAAGGAGTCTGAGGGCTTGGACACTTGGTGGGGCCAGAAGATACAGGGATCAAAGTGCTGCCTTGTGAAGGCAAACCTGCCCAGCCTCCTCTGCAGAGCCAAGCTCTCTGTTCTGTCAGGGTTGGTAAAGGTGCTTACCTTGTCACCCTGGTCTGCTGATCCTTCCCCAGTGAGCTGGGCATGAGGAATTAACTCAGCCACCTGAGATGAAGGCTGGATACACCACTGGATAGCAAATACAGTGCCTCTAAACACAGCTTTGCTGGTTTGCATTGAATCTGTGAAAGATGTGTGCAGCGAGGCCATAAGAATTAGATGAAGGTGGCAGGCACCTCTTTGCTTGTAGCACCAGGGAACATGGCCCTGAAGGGCTGCAGAGCAGCCCCATGGTGCCAAGGCTTTGCTCATGATGCTCCCTCTGCCCTGGGGTTGTGATGCCCTTTGTGTTTACCCAGAAAGGAGGTTTCTTCATTTCATTCTATGACAGGGCTCTCCACCATTAACGCTGGGTTGGGGCTTTTGCTCTGAAGCAGATTTGAGTCTCCACCCCTGCTTCATGCAGTTCAAGCATAGCGTGAGCAAGAGGAAGGGTCGACCTCCATCAGAATAAATATGAGAGGCAGTGTGCCAGAAAGATAAACAGAAAAAGGGCTGGGTGAGAGGTGTGGAGAATCCCTAAAGCTGAGGGGCTTTGCATTAATTATCATATTAAGTGTTTGAACAGCAAAAACACCCATCTCCATTTTCATGCATGTTCGCTTTAAAAAAGAGTAAAAAATCCTGCTTAATTGCTCACCTTAATTCATTAAAGGATTATAGCAAAGAGTAAAAGCAATAAAAGTAAAGTATGATGGGTGGCTCTGGCATCGTGCTCCAAACCATCCGTGAGTGCTTTGGAGGGAGCACAGGGCACGAGTGTGACTCCTCCAGCCAGCACTCCTGCTCCATTCACTGGGTGAACCCCGGTGCCTAGGAGCTTGAGCAACCTGGACCATTGGGACTGATGGGTATCAGCCCCAGGCACTCTTCCTTTCTTGGCAGTTCAAATCCTCCCCAGAGCTTTGAGTCCTTTGCTTTTGACCTCAAGATACTCTCCAACCTCTTTACTTGGTTTTAAGATGTCTCAGTACTTTAACAGATGTTTCTGATCCATTGATAGCACCCAGTATCAAGCAGCCCCATACACCAGGGTGTTTTCTGGGTTTTGTGGGGTTTTCTCTTTGTTCTCTGGGGCTTTTTTAATATCAGAGCTGAAATGCTGCAGCAGGAGGCAATATTGACTTTTGCAAAGCATCCTCTGCATTCATTTGCATGGAGCTTTAAAAGTAAACCTGGGAGGCTGGTTTATCACTGAGACGCATTTTTATTCAGGTTCCTGAAGTTTAGAGGTCAGGTTGATGTAAGCCACGCTGCTGTGGATCAGTTGCATTGCCGTGGGGCAGGGACCATGCTGACAGAGAAAGGGTTAAGGGTAAATGGTGCTGGTGCAGGTGAGGGTGTTTGCTGCTGATAAAAGGGAGGGGAGGTGATGGCAGGAGGTTAAGAGCAAGAGAGGAGGTTGCCCATTGCTTCTCTGAGGGTGCTTTGGTGCAACCTAAGCCAGGCTGGAGTGGTGGCTGGGGAGCAGCCGGATAAGGGTAAGTCCACCTTGGTGGGACTAGTTGCCCTGAGGACTGGGGAGTGCTGCTGTGAGCAAGGGATGTGGGGGATCTCACAGAGCAAAGAGAAATAAGAATGGAGCCTGTATGAAACCAGCTTTCAGCTATTGTCTTGTTCTGGGGAAGGCTGGTGCTTAAACAGCCCTCAGGGACTGTATTTGGGTGTGAGGCATTTGGGATGCTGTTGTAGGGCCCCTGATATTAGATCACACCCCACTGAGCAGTTTACTTGCTGAGAAGAGGTGGAGGCTGCCTTCCCAAATCCAGCTCCTGCAGTGCCTGAGGTCACCATTTCAGCACTACCTATTCCCAGCTGCCAGTGTGCCTGGAGCCAAGATGGGATGAGGAGGGGGAGTGAGGTATTGCAACCTGTTCCCTCCAGCAATCACTGTGTCCACATGGCTCCTGAGCAATAGCAGGGGCTATTCAGAAGCCAAGGTGAAAGGAGAGCAGGACATCTACTGCTTTGGGGTGCCAAATCAATCTGTACTACCTGGGCTCAGACAAGGGTGAGCACCCAGGCAGGGCTCAACACCTCTTGCAGAGCATCCTGGTTCAGCTGACCAGCCCAGGTTTTGCTCCCTTCTTCCCTTGATTGTCCCTCTTTTACCTATCTCTGACCATTGGTGTAAGCAGGTGCCTTGCAAAAAAAGCAGGCTGGAGCTACAGACTTGTGTGTGTGAGGAAGGAGCAGCAAATCACCCTTGGAACAATGTCCCTTTTCAAAGACAGGGCTCTTGGCAGGAATAATCAGTTCTCCTTGGGCAGCAGCTCTGCCTAATCCTGCCCAAGCGAGGGCAAATCTGTTGGTAGCCCCTGTGGGGTGACAGCAGATGCTTCCTCAGCCTGTCGGGGAGCTCCTCTGCCTTGTGGCTCTTAAGGAGGCAGGGAGGAAAGGGCAGGTGGTTTGCATGGGCAGGCACATCTGTACAAGTAGGCACATCTGTATGGGCAGGCAGGAGCACTTCAAGGGATGGGTTGTGTCCTGCTCTTAGGGCTGCCCCTGTGGGGAATGCTGAGTGTTGATCCAGGGTGGGAATCAGTGTGCAATGAGGAATAGGTCATCTCAGTGGTCATCTATTGCTGGGTGGGAAGGGGATTGACGGCTAGTTTGTGGGTCAGTCTTAGTATCCTGGAGCTGGAGTCAGAGCAGAGATCCCGACCCTGGTGTGCTGCAGTGGCTGGTTGCAGGCAGCCCCATGCCATGGACATGGCTATTGCCTGCAGAGCGGATGCACTCACCCATGGGTGAAAAATAAGGGTTGTTCAAAGATTCTCAGTGTCTGCATAACGCTGTTTCCTCTGCGTGGAGGAAGAGGCAGCATGACTGTGCTCTCCAGAGCTGTTTGCAGTATCGCTGCTCAGATTACAGGTGAGTGTGTGTGCAGAGATTTAATTTCGGGAGCTGTCAGCAATGTATATTCACTGGGGGCTTCTTTTTGCGAGTGAGCCTTGTGCTGTTTTGGATGTAATGTTCATTGTTTGAAATGCCCTCCTGGAGTTTTTCCCCTACCAACATTTATCTGTCTTCGCCATCAAAAATATCGTCTCATTTTCTCTTTCAAATGGGTCCTGGAATGAAGGCTGTGGGCTGTCTTGTACCCCAGACTGGGGAATTCACATTTTATTTACAACATGCCAGGGAATTTTACTTGCCAGTAACGACTTGTGCTGTAATTGTGAACTTCCTCTTACAAAGAGATATACCTCCCTGCTTCCCTGGTGAATGCTCACTTGGGAATGGAAGCTGGCGCAGCGCTGCTGTTTTTTTGATGGGTTTCCTATTGAAGTTGGGTTTTCCTCTTGAAATTCACAGAGCTCTAGCAAAAGAGGGAAGGGACTTGGACACCTTTTGCTGGACAACATCTGGAGGGGGAGTTGTAGGAAGGGCCACCACAACTGGACCTGTCCTGCAGGGAGGATGGAGGGGAGCCCCTCTCACCTCCTCCACCTTCTGCCTGCCTTCCCCAGCTTCTGTTTTCCACTTCCTTTGCCTTCTCTTGTTGAGCTCTGACCCACAGGCTGGCCCTGGGTCTCCTTGTCATAACTGGGGATCAAAGCCAAGCTCACACCTATGGCACTGGCAGGGAGGGCAGCGCTGCCCTGTTGCCTGCCTGCACACTGACTGCCCAGCTTGTGCCTCCCAGTGTCGCTCAATGTCTGCAATTAGGATGGGAGAGGGGAATTTACTTACCCTGCTCCTGCCAGACCCCAAGGGTGATGAAAGTTGTGTTTTATAGACAGCAAGATAGGGCTGGGGAGGGGATCAAAGGCATCCTGCCTGCCTACAGAAGCAGTTGGCGATGCAAAGCGCAGGCTGTGCTCTCGGAGGTGATGCTCAGCACTACACACCAGGCACACCTCACCCTTCCAGCCCTGCTCACAGCTCTCCCAGACCGCAGTGCTGGCTCCAGGCCTACTGCTCCCCAAGGGGGAAAGCTCTGGGCTAGGCTGAGGACAGACATCCCTTTGCCACCAGTCCCATCTCCTGCATCAGGGCCCTATCCATGCCATTAGCCCCTAGCATCAGGAGGCTCTTCCCTCCTTCCTGGGGACACACAACACCCGCCGGGTGTGCTGCTTCCAGGGGCAGAGCTGCAGAAGTTGCATTGCCATTAAAATGCAGCTTGTGCTGCCTGGCAAGCGCGGAGCAGCTTCTGTTCCCACGGACTCATTTACCTGCTTGGAAGTGGAAAGTGTTCAGTACCTGGCGGGCTCTGCTCAGCTAATTAATTTATTTAATAAGGATGCTGCTCTCCAGGCCTGGCTGCTTTGCATCCCAAAGGGTGATGATTTTTTAGAAATTCCCAGTGGAGATGGGCCTGGTTTATTTATCTAGAGATATTTTGGTGGTGTTTTCTCCATTCTGTACAAGAGCTTGCACAATAGGGCTTTAGCTCCGTGCCCCTGCTCTGACATGCTGTTGTCATGCACATAAGCACTCCCAGAGGTCTGGGGACATTCCTGTTCCACTGCTCCATGAATGCCGTGGGCTCTGCCCTCTGGGAGAGTTAAGTCCTAAGGGCCCCGTGAACCAGAGGATGCAGCCTGTGCTAACGATCCAGCCTAATTAACCTGGCATCTTCCAAGGATGCAGTCGCTAGAGGGAGACAAGGGAGCTGGTAGCCTGGGTGTGAATGATTCATGGGCACCTTGTTTCCTTTCCTCTGCGATCCTCGGGAACGATTCCAGCTGGCTCAGGGGGGTGCAGGAGGGTGCTCTGCCAGCTTTCCATCATGACTGTCATCATCTCGGCATTGATGCTCCCAGCTTACACCTGCCCCTTGGCTGCAGCAAGCTGTAAATAGGAACCAGCCTGTGCCCCAGACTAGGGACAGGGATTAGGAAAGCCTGGTCACCTTACTTCGAACCTCTGCCTATTTTTCTTGCTGCCCTTGGCAAAGCTGTTGGGGCAGTTGACAGGGAGCTTGTGTCTTGTTGCAACACAAAATGGAAACGCTGATCAAGGCTGCCTTGCCTTCAGGGACAAGCAAGAAAACATGGGTGTGGGAAAAAAGTCTGTTATCCTGTAGGGCAAGCGCAGGGCATGCAACTGGAATTACCCAAAGCAGTGCCCATGGAGGCATCTGGGTGCTGGGGATGTTGGCTCACTGCTGGGGCATGGGTGCAGGCCTTGCCCTTGCTGCCCCAGGGGAGAAGAGGAGGAAGCGCATACCATGGATTGGTTTGCCCAGAGCCTGGCCAGTGCTGCTGTCTGGTATGGGGGCATCTCTGCATCTGGCTCCATGGCAGAGTTCATCAAGAACTCAGTCATCCAGCCTGTATCTTAGGTGACTGTCCTGTTCGTGTGGGTACTTCCATGTGTAGATGAGACCATCAGTGATACGCTTTAGTGATGGTCTTGGCTGTCCTGGAGTAATGGTTGGACTTGATGATCTTCAAGGTCTTTTCCAACCTTGTTGGTTCTATAAACCTCTTCTGAAAGAGAAGAAAAAGCTCCCAGCACTGTGCCTGGATGAGGATCTTTTCCGCTTGAGCTTAGATGGGGTTGGGATGTCGGAGCCTCATCAGTGCACCGAGGTGCCCATCACTACCAGTTGCATCTGATGCCATTCTTCTGCTTTCTCTCTGCTCTGCACAAGTTTCTCTCCTCTTCACCCTGAGACAGACCTGGGTGTTCCCATCACTTGCACCCCTGGTTTGAGCCCCTGCAGGTTTCTCTCCTCCTTGCCTCCCTGATTCCTACCCCAAATGGCATTTTTCTCTGCTGATGAGTCATGGGTTGTTCTGTTGCAATACTCACCTTGCCGCGACCTCTCAGGGAGCCATGTCCCTGCATGCAGGAGCTCATTCGGGGTGCAGTGATTCAGCTTGGATTAGAGGACCTGCTCCTCTTCCCTCTGCCTGGCTGTGTGTATCCAAGGAAGCATTTCTGCCTGGCAGGGGGTGAATCACCCAGGAGTGGCTTACCCAGCCCTGCCTGCTGCAAGCAGGAAGGGAAGCAGGAGGAGAGGAGAAGGCGGCAGCTGGGATTCACTGCAGGGAAACCTTCCTCCTGCACTTGGGACCAGGACCACTTTGCAATGCAACACATGGTTTTTGGGTTGCAAAGGAAGAAGAGTCACAGCATTTGGTTGCTGCTGTACTGGCTTGCAGGCCACCGCAGTGTGTTCTCCTGCAGTAGAGAGTTGCCAGTGCCTGCCCTGCTGCAATGCAGCCTGGTGACTTGTTCCCTGCTGATGCTTCAGGCAAGCTGGGACATGGCCACCATGGAGAGGATGTCTGCATTGTCATGGTTGACCTGGCACTGGGCTGATCTCTCAGCTGATTCCCACAGCTGCTTTCTGGAACTGGAGGCTGGGGATTTTCCAAGTGGGAGAGCTGGTATGGGGCCATCCTGCCTGCTCAGCCATCACCTCCACCAGGCATTTTGAGTGGAGGGAGTGAGCTTTCACTGTGTTCTTTCTGCTGTGTTATTTCATTGGCTGTGGTTTGCATTTGCTGTGCAGTTAAGGGCACCTAATTTGAGAATGACTGTAATAAACATAAGTTGTGGCAATGACATCAGTTTTAAAAGAAAGCCACTTGGTGAGCCTTCCTCTGACCTGCCTGGTTTGGTGCACTCTGTAGTGTTACTCGCTTGGTGCAAACCCATTTTTTGCACTATCAGGCTCATTCAGTCTGTTTGAGAAGTGATCTAGGCAATAGCAAAGTTGTGTCTGATGTGGAAACAGGTCCCTAAAGGACAGTGTTGATGTTCTTGTCTCTATCCCCAGCCTGTGTCGCACCAAACTCAGCTTGTTGCCTTCATTTTCAAGATGCTTTTCCCTTCCAGCCAAGTACCCCTTATTTGATACCAAGCAATGGGCTGTTGCCTCCTGGGTTTGGGAAGAGGCACCCAACCTCCCCCTTGGTGGTGTCATCATCTTCCAGGCACCTTCTTAGTGCTGTTACTGCTGGTAGATGCATGCACGTGCATGCAGCTGTTGCTGAGGCATCCCAGGACAAGGGCTGTGAGGTGCTATGGTAATTCACATGATCAATAACTGCAGCGGATGAATCTCAGATACACATCTTTGGGGCTAGGCAAGAGACCTGCAGCTGATGGATTTCTGGCACAGGAATTGAGTGTCCCAGTAAAATCACAGCCTCTGAAAGCTCAGTGATAAATCTGACACTGGTAGTTGTGGGTAGGGAATTTCCTGCAAACTGCTGACTGTAAACATGCCATTAATATTGCCCTGAGAGGATCTTGTTTGTGATTTATTGGACCTGTGTGGGATAGGTCTGTAGAAGGCATATGGAATTAATCAGGTGGAACCCAGAACTGCCCTTGAACTGGCTCAACTCCTGCTACTGCAGCGAGGGTGATGGAAGCATGGCAATGTGCAGGTAGGGTTTCCATGGGCATGCTACAGAGCTGGCCAGGATGGGGTCCGCTGATGTGACCTGGAATTAAGAGAGGATGTGAACAAGTGGCTGGGAGATGAGTTGTAAGGAAATGTCCAGGCTATGGCAGTGTGCAGCTTTGCCCAGCGCTGCTAACAGGATGGGGGGCAGAGGGAGGCGTGTTGCTACAGTTCTGTCATTACCACATCCAAAATTATCCTTCATATAAACAAGGCAAGCAAGCAAACCTCAGGACAAACCAGGACTCGTCTGGGGGAAGTGGGAAAAGCAGGAGCCACCAGGCAAGGGGAGCAGGGTTGTTATAGGAGAGTGCTCCTTTGGGTGGTGGGCTCCTGGTGCTAAACACTGCAGTTTAACCCATCTCAACTGACCATGCCCTTATGCTGCTGGGCACTCTCGCAATGCTTGCACAATGAGTTCAAATTCCCCTCAGTGCTGTTTGGAAGGGGAAGATGTGGATGTAAAGGAGTAGGGGTACCTGGGGAGCAGCTGTGCTATGGAGGAACTTCTCCTTAGCCCCAGGTAAATATCCAGCAGCAACTGCATCCTGTGGGTAACACCCAGAGCAAAGCTCTTGCTGGGGTTTATTTACCCAACATCTAAGAACTTGCCTGAAGAAAGCTCTGCTGTAAAGCCTGCATCACCCCACTCTGTGCATTAGTAAGAGGGTTTGTGCCTGCCTCACTTCTCCAAGGATGGGTGCCAGCAAACGGGCTCTGCAAAGAGTACTGAGGCAGCAGAGGGACTGCTCCAGAGCACCCTGGGCTGAGGTTTAAAGCCTAGGCTGGTATATTGTCTTGAACTATCTTCTCGTTCAATGTCCCCACCTCTGCCAGAGTCTGGTGGGCCTTTTCTGTCCCTGGTTGTATAGGGAGTGTAACGCTGTGAGGCCCAGTGCGGCACTAAATAGTGAACTTTGTGTGCCATCACTGCCCCAGTTGGGCTGAGGGTGGAGATTTGCCACTGAGATTCAGGAGTGGTCATCTGGTATTAGGTGGCTTTTAACAGGGAATTAAGCTAAGGGCTTAAGCACTGGAGCTCTGGAAGGGGTATCTGTGTTTCAGGTGGCTGAGTGGGCCATTGAGGTCATTCTGCCTTCTGAGGGCTTTCCCTGGTACCTGGAGAGCACAACATTGCGTTTTGTTGCTGTTGGTTTTCCTTCATGCAAAATGGGTGATGCTGCAGACATCCTGACCGGGAAAGGAGAGGGCAAAATCTGGGGCTTGTTCTCAGGAGAAATCAGGTACCTGCTAAAGTCACATGTGTCCTCAGAGCAGGGGGTTATTCCTCACCATCAGTGTCTGAACTTGTCTTTGGTAAGGAGGTAAAGGCCATCTGTATTGGACATGTATCTGTGCTGCAGGTGAACAGTATCAAATCAGAGGGGTAAAGTCATTGAAATGAGGAATTTCAAGAGAGCAGGAATTGAGAAATAACCAGTTTCTTGACCGATCATGGGAGAAACCCAGCCTTGTGGCTAGCTTCAGCACAGGCTTTGCAGCCATGTAAGCAAATGGGTGGTTGAGATCTTGGCCAATACTGACATGGTTCAGTGTATGCCTACATAGAATGACTGTGAGCAGCCTCAATATGACTGTTGGGAAATAGTCTGCTGCTATACAAATAACACAGATGTTGCACAACCAGGGAGGGGTAATTCTTCAGGTGTCCCAGTGCCTTGGCTATGGCTCTGCTCGGCTGAATCCCACTTGAGCAATGCTGTGGAAGCAAACACAGGGCACACCGTGCTCCTTAATGTCATGTCTTGCTCTGGGTGCAGAGGACAGATCCTGCAACCTGTCTCTTTTGCAGTGTTGTCTTTGAGGGGGATGTTGCTGGTGAAGGAGCCTGGCCATCAGCCGGCCCTTGTCCCTTCATTTAGCATCAGCCAGAGGTGGGCAACGGCACAGGAGCCATGGCTGTTGCACAGAGATGCCATCAGCAGATTTAAGACTGCTCTCAGATAAGCTTGGGGCCAAGGTTTTTATTCAGTTTTAAGTCTGGAGAACTTCACACTTGCAGCCCCAGGGTGCAAAGAGCCCAGACTGGCTGCAGCTCTGAGTACGTCCCATTGTGTAGGTGCACTTTGGCTCTGCTGCTGCTGGGTAGTGTGGTAGTGTGAGGTGTTCAGATGTGGATCTGTACTGGTCAATCCTTAAACAGGCCTGGATTGCTATTATTGTCCTCTTGATACTCCCTAAGCTGGTTATAGTGGAAGTTCTAATTTAGACACTACTGTGTGTTCCCTGCCAGCCCTTAGCTCAGCTCATCAGTTTCAGCAACGTGCTGGATTCCCAAATGAATAGGAAATGATGGGGAATAGCTTCGTTAGGCACTTGTAAAGGATTTCCCTGTGCAAAAGCAGAATACGGTGTTAATGGGAGAAATAACAAAGGGATTAGGAGTGAATGCACCTCTGCAGCAGAAAGGGCAGCAGAGCGGGACATGAAAATGCAGTGGAGTGGATGTGGGCAACTGTGCAAACTCTCTGGGCCAGGGTAAAGGCAAGCCTGGAGTACCAGAGCTGGAAGAGGGAGAGCTGAGCACTCTGGTTATGTACAGAGGGTTCTCTGTGCCCTCAGGATCCCGTCCCAGGGCAGATAAGCCTTTGCATCTTCTGGGGCTGAGGAAAGCTGACACATCACTGGTTGTGACTGAACCCCTGAGGGGCCTGATTCAGAGCTGCTTTAAGCCACTAAATCCAAGGGGCTTACAATGGACAGAAACTGCCTGCTGGCTTATGCTTCCCTCTGGGTGTGTAGATGTGGTTTCAGGGGTAAATCAGGTGCTTTGTGACTGGGCTGGGCATGCACTGCTGATCTGGTTGTGAAACCTGGGAAATAGAACATCCATGAGCATACGTGCCTTGAACCAAGGCTCTTGGAAAGTGAGGGACAGGCCCCTGTTCCCAAAACCACGTGCACTGAGCCAGAGTGTGCAGTGTTGCTGGAGGGCAGGACAGACCTGGAGGAGGCTTTCTGTGGCAGCGGGCATGCTGCTGTCCAGGCTCTGTGTTGAAGACCTGGCCAAATGTGGTCCAGCGTATCCAGCATAGCATGCGTGCATGGGCACGAGCCCCACAGAGCACAGTGGGGACATTTGCTTCCCGGCTACTGGCTCTGAAACCCTTCTGCTCTTTGTTTTCTGACAGAACAGGAGAATGTGTGGATCCTCAAGTGCTCTGATATCTCTGGTTTATCTCCTTCATCTAAATGCCCAAGATAGTTAAGGACAGGGAAAAGAAAGCCTCTTATCTGACTGCCAGCAGCACTGAAAGAGCCCTCTGTGTTACCTTGTGGTTTATCATTTCCAAAGTGTTTCTGTCCAAAATCACCACAGGACAGAATGGCTGTAGGGGACATGCAAAGAACAGCATGGACACAGCTTGCTCTTGCTTATACAGGAATGGACCAGCATTCACAAGGCAATTAGAGCATGGGTTTTCAGTGGGCACCAGATGGACAAGTACCCTATAAACTCTAAACATGGATGTGCCATGTGAAAGAAAAGTGTTTTGCTGCTGTGGATTTATGCATGTATGGACTGTGTAAACAGAGCGTAAAGGTAAAGTGGCAGCAGGTGCTGGTGTTACACAGAAGAGTCAACCTGAATGTGCTTTTATTCTTGGGGAGATGTGCTGTCCTGTGTGAGGCTCAGGAGGCAGTAAACTGAAGGTGGGGGAAAGTCTGTTCTCTGCCAGGGCCTTTGATGAGAACCAATTCTGAAGGCAGAGTTAATTTCAAGGGAAAGAATACAGATGTTTGGGTGATTTCAGGATCAAGGCATTGCCTTCAAAGCTGGTTGGGCATCTCGGGCTTACCCAGGGTAGGTGGTGTAAATAAAACAAGTGACCTGGAAAATGCACCAGGTCTTCACATCTCTGCTTTCTCTTCTGCTAGACAACTGGCATGCAGAGGCTCAAGTACCCACTGCTGGTTGGCAGGGGAGCAGTACTGATGTGTGTGTGTATGACACCAATGGTGGAGAAAACAATGCCCAAGTTGTGCATGTACAGAAATGAGTGGGTTTAGGTACACAGAATAAATACATGAGCACACACATATATGTCAAAACATCTTTGTAAGCTGCTAAAGCAGAAGTTTATGCAGAATGTATTTATGTGGAAATACATCTTGAGTTAGTAAACACCAGTTCACGCTTGTCTCCATGTATGTGCACAGATGCCTTTCAAGCATGGTATGAACATGACTAAGGGGGAGTAATCCTGCTAATCGAGATGAGAAAAGATATGGAAGCACATTAAAGAGGGAGATTACACATTCTTGTAAAGCCTTCAAAGATGAATTCGTGCACTGGTATACAAATATGCGGGTGGGGGTGAAGAGATGTACCCAAACACATCAACAGGGAATTATGCCCACAGAGAGGTGAGCAGTCCCCCTCTCTTTTTGGATGTACGTTTAATACCTTTGCGATTATAATTAAAGCCCCGTTTGGGTGTTACACCTTGTGATTTACTGTGGTCTTATAAATCTTTCAGCAATTTGAAATCTACAGCAACAAAGGTATTGCAAAGGTTTGGAATAGAAACAAAGAGAAGGAGCTGCTGCACTGCGTTTGGCATAGGGTACCCTGGGCTCTCTGGGAAGAGTGGCTGCTAGGCAAGGAGAGCAGGAGGTTCTGCAGGGATTTCTAGCCTAGGAGGCAAAAAGCTATTCCCTGTGGTCCCCAATTCCTCCCATTGAAGGGGAGCACCTATCTCAAGCACATTGCCCCTCTCGCTGGCCCTTACCCTCATGGAAGGGGATCTTGTGCAGGCCCGTTCCAGTGGCTTCATGCCTTCCAGGAGACCTTGAGGATGGGAGGGATGAATGTGGGTTGGGAGAGTCACCAAGGCTGTTGGAAGCTGTGGGTGGAGGTGGACAGAGGGTGCAGCTGAGCGTAGACAAAAGGGTGGTGGAGGTGGTTTTTGGGATGGACTTGGAAAAGGAAATGGAGCTGGTGAGGGATATACCTGTGAGTGATGGAAGTGGAGCAAAAATAATTAGATGAGGTGTGAAATGGGTGTCTGTGGCAAGAGACACTGGAATGGAGAACTAAACCAGTGACTGTGTCTGGAAGAATGAGCCAGAGGACTGGATGGAGACACAGAAAGCAGGAAAAAGAGGTCACAAGGATTGCAAGCTGTGGCTGTAGTGTGATAGAGGCAGAGTGGCCATTGTAAGGCCCGCATGGTTCCTAAGTTTCAAAGACAGGACTTAAAGCTCCTTTTTGGAAAACGCATCTGGGAGGCAGACAAGGCATGGGCTGGGGGCAGAATGGGACCTGGCAGAGAAATTAAAGCATGGTGGGTTGGGAAGATCAGTCATTGCATTGTTGGCCTCCTCCCGAAGGGCTGCGAAGGGTCATCTTGAAGGCAGTTGACTTCACAAGAGGCATGGAGCCCCAATATGGTTCCATTGATGTGGTACTGCCTGAGCAGGCACCAGGAAAGTCTTACTGATCGTCCCACATCTAAGGACAGAAAGCGTGATTGGGATAACACTTGGGGTGCAGAACAGCACTCAGCTCTTTGGATGATCTGCCCTGCCACCATGAGCACAGGGAAATGCAGAAGGGTCAGTGCAGGGATGTTGCAGAGATATACGATCTGCCTCTAGCCCAGCAGTATCTGCCACATCACATATGCTAATCTGGCCCTTGTCAGTCAGACTGCTTGCCTATGCTGCTGCCTTTGGGGTTTGTTTTGCTATTCCAACACTGAATTGGTTTTATTCTACTGTCTGACCTGGTTGCCTGATGTGCAGTTGGTGTTTGATGGTACACGGGCTCTAATAGTCACAGTGGTGACAGTCCTGGCCACTCCTGCCAAGCAATCAAAGCTGAAGGAGGTGGAGGTGATGGTGGGACTGAGCGGCGGAGAGGCATCACAGGCCATCTGCAAAGACCATGGGGCTGTCTGTGCAGCCAACAGTGAACACCATGACTGGCTTGACGGAGATGGTGATTTCTGGCTTCCTTTCTAGCGTGAGATCATTCATTGGATCCCCACCAAGAAATCAGCACTCCCTCCTGCAAACAGTTCAACCCTGCTGAGGGCATCTGTGCTGATTATCACTGGAGATGAGCATCAAAGAATGCCGACGGGCTGATTCTACAGAGCCTGGCCACTTGTGGGTGGATGAGAGAGTAAATAAAAGGATGAAAAACTTCATCAATCAGTGCCTCCCTGTACTGGAATCACTCTTGTCTTCACCAGGAGAAATGGGAGGTGCTGGAAATGAGCAGCATGAGCAAGACTGGAAATGAGTAAAAGCCAGTAGGAGGCTTTGAGTTGCCTTATTTGCAAGCGATCACCTGTGTGATCATCACTTCACCACTTCCAAAGCAGCACACTGGATTCTGCAAGGAAGAAACAATCGTGTTGCCAGGCCACTTCCGATCCCCTAGATAATCTGCAAGAAATCCACCTCTCCTGAGGCAGCTCAGGAACAAACTAAAAGCACTTATCTATGAGCTCTGAACCCTGCAGCTAATCCCATTCCTGGGGATATAAATCAATTGGGGTGGGCAGCTTGGGACCCCTTGATTTGTGCTCATGTTTTTCACCCTTGCTCCTCTGCAGGTCTCCAGGGAGAGGTCACAGACAGGTCCTGGGTAGGAGAAAGCCTCAAGAGATCAGTGCCTGCTCCTTCCCAGCATCTTTGTCTGAATGGGGAAGGAGAGACTGATAGGGCCAGGAGAATGGAAGCTTGTATTAGCCTGTGGGAGAGCAATGGGCTTGCCAAGGAGGTGGGAAGCAGAGCCTGCTGTTTAGCTCTGGGGAAAGGTTGCCTTCTCTCCAGAGAGCTGGGGTGGCTGCTGGCTGTGGCACTTCTCTGCTGATTTAGATCTGGAGATACAGAGGAGGTTACTCTGGCTCCCAGAAACCCCAGCACAGGGAGGCAGAAAATCCCTCCCAGCATTTCCTGGGAAGCCTTGTGGGAAATGGCTGGGAAATGGGCAGAGAGGTGGGTGCCCAACCCCACACAGCCTGGGGCACTGAAGCTCTCCAGCCCTATACAGAGAGTAGTGTGGGGCAGCAGCCTCCTTGAGCATCATGCAGGTGCCTGCGTGATGGAATGGAGGGAGGGAGAGGGTGTGCAGAAATGGGCATGGGTTTTGTTGGCAGCAGGGCTTGAAGAGATGGCTCCCACACAGAGGCACTCACAGGGTGGGTGGTTGGGTTAACAAGCCCTGATCCTGTGCCCTGTGAGGCTGATGTGGAGCTGGGAAGAGCCACAACTGCCTGGGCTCAGCTTTGCTCTGGTGTAACAGTAACTGGGATGGAAAGGGATGAGCTGAGCCCAGGGAGAGCCAAGAGAGAGAACAGAACAAGGAAGGAGAAGCAGCTTGTCAGATAACCCAAGAAACCCTCTTTGTGTGCATGTTAAGTGTGGCACAGAAAGGGAAAACCTTTGCTCTCCCACCTGGCAGAAAAGAAGAGATATTTACAAAGGAGGAACTGCAGGGATGCCAAGCCAGGTTCATTCACTCTTTTTGAAGATCCTTTGGCACCGATGTAGAAGGAGCCTTTTGTGGCAGGGGTCTTGCCTCATCCCCACCTCATTCCCTCTGCCCCTGTGCCTGCTGCCAGCAGCAGAACTGATCCCTCTCTGGCTCCTTCCTGGATCCACTCACAGGCCTCCCCAGGCAGGGATGGATCAGGAAGCCAGGCCTCTTCCAGCTTTGGCAGCCCAAGGCTGGCCTTTCCCCAGCAAGTCAACCATTCCTCCTCTCCCGAGCGGAACGTGCCCTGACACCTTTGCCTTGAACCGAATTGCATTCAAGAGCCTGGGTTTGCCCACACATGTTGAAGGTACGGCTGGAGGCAAAAAGCAGGGAAAGCCAGCCACAGTTCCAGCATGGAGGAAAAGAGGAGCTATCAGCAGAGCCTAGAGATCAGTGCTTGCACCCAGTGATGGCTGTGAAAAGGGAACTGGCTGCTGGGGCAGCAACGCTTACCATCATCTCCTCGTCTAACATTTAGCTTTTCAAGCCAGAACTGAGCTTCCTCAGGGAGACAAGCCATCCGGATGAGAAGGGCTTTTCATTACCATGGCACTGCAGCTGCATGGTGGTGACGGGGTCTGAAAGGAGCTGGAGAAGGGATGGGTGCAGTAGTGTGGGAGCTGAGCCTGGCAGTGCTTTGGGGGCTGCCAAGGCTGCTTGGCACTCATTGGTGCACTCCTCCCTTGAGGGCTTGCCTGTGTGGGCAGCAGCATGGGCAGGGGTTTGCAGGTGTGAGCTGGAGGTGCAGCATTTTCACCCTTGTTAGTTCTTAGGTAGAGGCAGCCAAGGAGGGAAGCATGATCTTCTCCTCCCCTTTGCTTTTGTTCTTTGATATAGAGAGGGAATACTATCTTCATTCTCCTTCCAGATCCTGCCAGGATCTCCAGAGGAAGTGAGCTTCCATGGCTGGGGGTTGAAGTCTGCCAGCGCTGGCTTAAGAACATCTGTATGCACAGGCCTTGTGTTATGGTTAATGTGTGAGGAATATGGGCATCTGCCTCTGAGGAGTGAACCAGAGCCCTCCAGATTTCCTCTCTGATTATTATAGCATGTTTCTTCCTGCCACAGGTAGTTCATCAGGTGCCAAGCTAAGGAGAAGGATACAAACAAGACATGTTAAGTAAAATACTCCAGCATCCAACCTGGATGAGCAAGCTGTAAAGGAAAATGAAATTATTCCTGTGGAGCAGGATAAAGGCTCACCAGACAGACTGCATGTGGGCAGTACTCAGAATAGGGAACGGCTCTTTGAAGGGCATGAAAATCTGCAACAGAGCTAAAACCTAGAGCTTGCTCCTAAGTGATGGAGGAATCATCTGATGGTAGATAAGGATTTCATTAGGGACACTGTGACCAAGAGGAAACAACAGGAATCCTGCAGGATGCATCCTGCTGCTCAAGCCCAAGCAGACAGGGCATGATTGCAGATGTGGTGAGTGCAGAAGAGCAGGAGGACATGGGTCAGACCAAAGGTCTGCCTTGACTCACTTCTGCGCTCAACAGCAGATGCTTCAGGTAGAGGGAGTATCGCAAACACGTGGTGATACTTGCCCCAGCTGTTAACACAGCTTCCAGACAGTGTCAAGCATGGGCACTTCTGAGACAAAGCAGTTTTTCTGGCACATTGGTGTTCATGGAGAAAGAGCATTTGGTTTCCAATAGACCCCTCATTTCACTGGAGGAAAATGCACCATGTGGCTGGTCAGCATTGGATGCTCATTTGAGGAGTCCTGTGGTGCTTTTACACTCCTCCTGGCTATGAAATGTCCTATGAGCCCCAGCCACTGGAGACTGTCCCATTGGGCATGGCTATGGTGCCTTGGCTGCCCTGGGCAGGCCACAGATGTGCTGTGGTCAGGCCTGGCTTTGTGCATGGGGAATTTCAGCCCTGTAGCTGACAGTAGCGAAGTCTCAAACTCAGGCGGTAAAGGTGATCAGTGAGGTGTTTAGACAAGAAATAACAAGAGACTTGTATAGTCCTTTGGATCCAACTGAAGCAGTGATCAAAAGGATTATGAAATTAAGAAAAATGTAGGGAATGCCCATAAAAATGTATCCTAGGGCGAATTCTGTGATTCGTAGTTAGGAGCGCAATACTGACTCTGACAAAAAGTGGGCTGAATTGGGAAATGGCCATGGTTTGTGTGGTAGGCCATGAAATAGAAAGCAATGTAACTTCCCTGTGGCTGGTGCAGAAACTCGGATAGTCCCCAACACAAATATTACCTACTGTGCAATTACCTTGGCACCAGAGCATCTGGGAGGCAGCCTGAGCCTTGTTTGACTTCAGCATCATTGCACAGCAGTGCTTGTCTGTATGCGTGTGTCCTTGCTCTGTCTTAAGCCTATCTGAAGCAATGTGATGTCTTTGCAGTTTTACGCCCCATTGAGTCAAGTTAAAACTAGCCAGTAAGCTAAAAAACTAGAGAGAATGGTACTGAGGCAGGCAGACTGATCAACAAAACACAAAGCATCATAGAAGCCATGTGTTCTTTAGGCTAAAAAGTGATGTGTGCTTTGGGAATGCTTGGAGGTGGTTTGGGCGTCTTTGGATGGGATGGCTGAGCCGAGAGGGGATGTAACCCCTAAAGCGACCAGGGCTGCATTTATCTCGCTGCTGCCGAGATGCCCCGCTGGGAAGGGCAGTGCCCTGGGCTGGGCGGTGCGCCCGTGGGAGCGGGTCCCTCCTCTCGGCACTGCAGATGCAGATCCCAGCTCTCGTCCCGGGAGCCCCGTTCAATCCCACCCCGCCCCGTCCCCGCAGCGCAGGGCTCCGTCCCTTGCCCTGCCGCTCCCCCCGCCGGCCGCGCCGCGCCGCTGCTGCCGCGCTGGGATGCAGGAGGAGGATGATGTGTGTGAGGGGTTTCCGCCTCCCTCCTGCTCTTCCTTCAGGCGGGGAGCTGCGTCCCCTGAAACGTTTTCCCCTGGCGTTGTCTCTTCAGCGGCGGCTGGGTTTGTTTGGCTGAGTTTGCGATACCTAGGCTAGTTTAAGCCAAAAGAAGGCTCTGCAGTGGATATGGGCAGTTCAGGAGCTGCTCCACGAGCTGGAGCAGGGCAGAGGGGTGGAGGTGGTGGCTCTGCCAAGGCCTGGACCCATACTGTTCCAGATTGTGATGAGCTTCCCCCATCGGCAGCAAGGCTAGGTGTGCTTGGACTGCTGCATAAGCACTAGGAAAAGAAGCTCTATCAACCCTCCCGCTGAATGTGGGTCAACGCCCTCCGTTATATGGCTCAGTCTTCTTTGCAGAACTGATTGTTAGCTAACAAGGCTCAGGACTATGTGAAATACCAGCCTTCCCATGCGTTGCATGATGGGTTTAACGCTGTGGGTTTCCCAAGGCACCATGAGCTAGGGCAGAAACATCTCTGGGTGCAGCTACACCTTCCAAACAGTGAGCCTTGGAGTCCAGGTTGTCCCCAGGCATGTGACTGGAGTAATCAGTGATCCTAGAGTGTCACCTTTTTGCATCCCCTGCATAAATCTTTAAGCCAGAAACCTTAATGCAGCATTTATGCCATAGTTTCTTTTGTAAAAGCAAGGGTCAGGAAAACAGACAGGAAAATACTTATTCCTACGCAAATCTTTGTCTTTCCCGTCTTTTCTCTCTTGGATGCAGGGCAATGCTTAGTGAGCTGCTGTCTTGTGCTGCCCTGAGTAACTACAGCAAAATTAACCACGTCAGCCTGCAGATGTACGGCAGCACTCGGGTCAGGTTGTGCTTGTGTCGGGCTGGTTTTGGACCCCAATCTCTGTTATTTTTCTATTTTCTGTTTTTCAAGTTTGCAAACTGTGTCCTCAGTCAGCACTAACCACAAGGAGAGTTTCCACTTGGAAAGTACAGGCACTGTGCAGGCACTGGGAAGCTCGATTTCAGCTGTAACAGGGAAAGGGCTGTTCTGTTCCACCCTTGCTGACCATCTAGGTCTGAAAGCTTAAAAAGGCCAGCTTATTCCTCAAGTCCTGATGTAACCCCATGTATGGCATTAGCCCCAAGGCAGTGAAATTCCAGCAACTTGAGACTTCAGGCTGTGACCTTTGAAGGGTTAAGGAAGGCCCAGGTGCAACCTCCTGAGCTCACTTTGATGCTCAGGATGAGCCTGATGAGTTAAAGCCAGGATAGCTGCACTTGTAGTAGTGCTGGGTTGGGGGTACTTCGAGCTCTGCCAGGCTCTTGAACATGAGTATCATCCCCTGGGATGGGACATGGATGTAGAGATGGATCCCATTGCCTTCCTGAGCCACAGCTGGCTCTCCTGGCGGAGCCTGCTCTGGTTTAGAGCTGATTCCTGCCCAAGAGGGGAAGGCAGAGGGGAGGAGGGCTGCAGAGCCTTCCCTTGCTGTCCGGCAGTGCCGGTGGGGAGGGTTGGAGCTGGCAGGAATGCGGCAGAGGAGCATGAGTGGGAGTTTCTGGCTGAGAGGGAGCAACTGGAAAGCAGGTTCACACAGGGCAGCCGATCTCCATCAGTCCTGCCTGCCTTCCTGTGCTCCTCCTGGCCAAATCCTCCCTCTCCACTTTCTGAGGTGGTATCCGCTGCATCTCCAGTGAGAAACCCCTCTCTGGTTAATGGCTCCTCTGGGAAGCAGTGTGGCTGGGTGGAATGACCCTTGGGGTTAAAACCTTTGCTTGGCCCCTCTGGGCATCAGCTTTCCCACTGGGTTCAAACAGCTTGGCACAGCACCGGCACAGTGACCATCCCCAGTGGGACCTGCTCAGGACTCTGCAGCCAGGAGAGACCATGAGGAGGGTTGGACCTACAGCTTTGCCTGCAGCACAGCACATGCAGCCAGGGGCTGTTAGCAGGGGCCCTCACAGCTTAACCAGAGCTCTTGTAATGTGGATATTTTTAGCCCATGCAAATGGTGGTGTTTATTTTCCTACTGTTGTGCCTTTGCACCTTTTCCAGGGATTTTATTGCTCATGAAAGCAAGGGCCTTAGATCCATGTGAGTGTCTGTGCTGGCTGCTGCAGTGACCCTGTCTGTCTCCGTCTGCCTATGTATTAACCATTTGATATATACCCCAAGGAACCCATTTACAGTGAGGTGATGGGCTGTGACTGGCAGGAGCACCTCATCTCACCCTGACAAGACTCTTCCCTGTCAGTAGGATACTTCTATTAAACTTGAACGCATGCACAAGGCTGGTGACGCATGTGCAATCCCCCTTGGTGGGATGGGACAAAACAGAGGAACATTGCAAGCTCGTTTATTGTCAGTGTTTCAAATCCGTATTTTTTATTACAGAGGCTCATCAGGTTGCTCACACTGTGGCAGGATTTTAATAATATAAGGCACAGGGAACATTCAGAGGTAAAAAAGGAGTTCTCAGCCTGCGAGACGTAACCATCCCTTCTCTCCTGTCAGGACACTGTCTATAAAGCAAAATCCAAATACCTTAATATCTTCTCCCTTTCTTCCCACCCATCCCTTAAACCCCAAAATCCACAACAGGAAAAATAAATCACAGCCTTTCCCTCGAGCACATGGCAAGCACAACTCTCTCTATGCAGAAATGTCCTTTCCAAGACTGACACAGCTTCCCTGGGACAGCAGGGCTGGAATTTAAGCGCAACCAAGACAAGAGGTGGGAAGTACTCAGAGGCACCATGATTTGGGGAGAGCCAAGAGCTTTATCTCAGCAACAGCAAGGTCAGCCCCACACACCAGGGGAACAGGCGGCTGCGCCCGCTGGCCCTTGGCAGCACAGAAAACACAACAGCAGTACGGTCATTGAGTAATGGTAAAGCACATAGCACTTTCAAACCTTTATTTGTGGAGGGGATTTTACAGGGTGGGATGCATTTCATCTTATTGGTTCTAAATTTTGTGCGCTTTCCTATCCATTTGGTTGATTAGCCCTTCCTTTTGTGCCCAATGATTGTTCAATTCAAGCCCTGGGAATGGGGGGAAAAAAAGGGGGAAAACAACATCCTACCACTCTGTATCTTTCTCATCCCTCTCCATCCCCCTACCATGAGCTGGGTGACCACAGTGTCACCCACAGCTGCTCTGCTCGAAAAGCCCAATCCTCCTCCATCCCTGCCTTCCCTTGCTCTGCCTTCCCTTGCTGGTGGTCAATATCTGGCTGTGAATCAGCTGAGAGGTCTTTGCGTCTAATGCGGACGTGTTCAAGAACGTGCTGTTAGTAAGATGTTAAAAGAAGTCAATCTGAGAGCGGATACTGAGACAGAGAGGATATTTAGGACAGGAACAGGGTCAGTCAATGGTAAAGACACGTCAGAGAGAGAAAGAGCTGGTGGAAGCTTGTGGAAACAGCCGAGTGAGTAATCTAGTGGTAATAGATTAGACTATGAATGAGGGCTGTTATTTCTCTTAGCACCATTCCTACATATGTTTAGGTCTATATTAGCACCTTGTTCCCAGGGAAAAACAAAACAAAACAAAAGCGGTTTAAAAACCAAAGGAAGTGGGAAGGTTAAAATAAGACAAAGTTGGCAGCAGAGAAGGAAGCTGGGGGTTTAGATCACAAGATCCTTGTCAATGTCCTCTGTGGAAGGAAAAGAGAGAGACAAGGTTAGGAGGTGGATACTGACAAAGTCCCATTGCTGTGATTCCCGCTCACTGCTCTCCACTGCTTTTCCCTCCCCAGGACCAGCTGTAATTCATTGCTTTGTGTGGGCTTTTGGAGGTGCTTTTCCATGTCCTTTCCATCCCCATTCCTTCCCAGGTCAGTACTTACGCTCCTTAATGCCGAAGCAGCTGGCCCACTCCTCCAGGGCAATGTACTTGTCGTTGTCCAGGTCGCAAGCCTCGAAGAAGCGGGTGGTGCAGTGCTCCATGGGGATGAGGGGGGCACGGAGAGGGGCCAGCTCGGTGTGGGACAGATACCTGCAAGGTGGCCACATAGTCAGTGCATCGCCTGCCAGCACCAGCTGCCCTCCCAATAGGAAAGGAGATGCTTTGACATGTGCAGGGACCAGCACAGGGCAAGATACTGGTCCCAGTTCTCTGGTTTGACCACTGTCCCATTGCCTTCCCACTATCAGCCACTGGGTGTCCTGAAGGTCAAGGACTGGTGTTTGCTTTTGCAACCCACTGTGCTAGTCACAAAATAGCCAGCAGCTGATGGTCCCCCCTCACCTCTACCCCTTGGGTCTGAGTGTGTGATCACTCTCATGCCCATCTCCAGCTAAGCCAGCAGCTGCTCTTTCAGCTGCTGAAGTTATCCTAGGGCCTTTGGACTAAGATATTTCAGGGAGCTATCATACTACAGTAAATCTGAGAAGGCAGAAACTCCACACCCAAAGGAGAAGGGAGCAGCTGGGGCAGGGAGAGACCTCACTTTCTGCAGAAATGAAGGTAAAACTGCCTCTACTCCAGTCTGGTTTGCCTCAGTCCCTGCTCTTTGCATTGTCCCTTTGCTTGTGCCTCTGCAACCATTCAGCTTATATTACATCTCCACCTTGCCTCGACACCTTCTGCCACCAAATCACCCTGGTCTTTGGGCATGAAAGGGTTCCCATCCTGCTCTGCTGACACTCACCCATCAATGGGGTGCTGGTCCAGCTGCCCGAACTGCCAGTGCACGGGGAAGATGTACATGTTGTAGTTCTTCTCAAAGTCCCGGGCCAGCAGCTCCACGGTGTGGTCTCCAGCCTCCAGGCGCTTCTCATTCTCATGGATCTTCTTCACCTACCATAGGAGAGGCCAGGGAGACCTTGTCAGAAGTGGAATAAGGTGCAAGGGGAACCTTGAGAGGTGCCCGTAGCTATTCTAATGGGTTCCCATGTGTGCTGGGCTCCATTGGTGGGGTGAGCTCCCAGGTTCCCTCCCCAGTCCCTCACCTTGAGCTTCTGCTTCTCAGTCAGCAGGTTGTTGTCCTCATCGCGCTCATACAGGGTGATCAGCACGTTCTTGAGCCAGTCCCGCATGCGCAAGGGGAACTCAGTCAGCTCTGTGTCCAGGCAGGCAGGGATGACTGGAAACCATACGTGATGGTCAGTGCAGTGCCTGGGCATGCAGCCCCAGAGCCCTTGCACCTCATCCCTGAGCCTGCCTGGACCTTTGCTCTTGCTCAGCCCACGGGCAAGAGGGCTGTGCTCAGGTTAGGGGTCCCCTTGTCTAAGGGAATGTCTCCACTTACATTTGCAAGGCCCAATGTAGTCCAGGTGCAGTTTGTGTCCCTTCTTGGTTCCCTCCAAGGTGCACTTGGTGGCAAAGAAATGGCAGGAGGAGTCGTAGGTCTTGTTGTCAGTGCCACAGACCTGCAGAGGATGGGGAGATGCTGTGTGAGAAGCAGCGAAGCCCAGCCTTGCTGGGGAGTCAGCAAGGACAGCCTCCAAATGAGATGTTTAACTTATTTCCTGGGGTAAGCAATGGCTCTTGGTCACCACTGACTGAGGCCAGATACGGAGCTGTCACCCTGACTTGTCTCCCCCATCTCTGGGGATGTCCCATGTGAGGTCTTTCCCTGCTCTGGTCCATCAAACAGCTTCTGTCCTCACCTTCTCGAAGACACCGGCGGTGGCTGGGCAGCTGGAGGGGTCCTGGCACACACACATGGGCGAGTTGTTGTCATCCACCTCGCACACCTTGCCATGCTTGCAGTGGTGGTTCTGGCAGGGGTCTGCAAGAGGGCAGGGAGCCAAGTCAGAGCCTGCCTCATCCTCGCCTCCCACGAGCTGCCTGGGGTATCTCAGCCCAGAGGGAAGACAGAAACTTCACCAGGGAGAGCCCTGAGCATCTCTTCTTGCACTGGGAAGATGTGAGGGTTTTCAGAAGTCTGTGTTAGCCCTTGGGCTAACCCTGAGCTCCCTTCTGTAGTCACACAACGCAATAGACAATACCTCTCTTGCTTATAAGTGTGCATTTGGGTTGGCATTGTCCTTGTGCTTTACCCTTCCCAAAGAAGTTCCTTATTGTTAGGGGTGGCTGAAGCTCCCCCACTCTTCCCTAGGGAAGGGACAATGTCTTTGCCTGCTGGAGGACAGGGGAAGAGCAACTTACTCTCTGCGACAATCTCCTCTACATCCTCTGTGGGTTCCTCAAACTCTCCCACCTCCACCTGGACGGGGTTGGCCCCCACAGGCTCCTGCAAAAGAGGTCATTGCTTCTGCTGGGGATGCACAAAGAGCTCAGTACCAGATCCTTGGGGCAGAGCATCCCCCCATTGTCCCTGCTCCCTCATGCTTTGGAGATGTTCTTCCCAGAGCCGTGGGTGGGATGGGATGAGGAGAAGCAGAGTCACCTACCTCTGTGGTGGGATCTTCAATGACCTCTGTCTCATCGGGCAGAGCCTCCTGCTGTAGGAGAAAGAGACCATGAACTGGGGTCTATGGAGGGATGGTCCCAAGGGAGATGACCCACTTGGTTTCCTCTCCCCCTCATGCCCCCCATCCCTCAGGGTTTTATTCCTTATAGAAGAAAATCCTCATCAAATACATCAGATTGACAACCATGACAGCAAGAGGCTCCGCTGTCCCTTTTACTTACTGGAGCTGCCAGGGCTTTGCCTGCCAGGCAGAGAAGGAAAAAGATCCAGGCCCTCATCTTTCAGCAGACCCTGAATAAAGGAGAAGAAAAGGAGGCATGAGGAAGGAGGCCACTATGTGCTGCTGGGCTCCAGGCCGAGCTCAGGGCTGACAGTCAGGCACATAGAAAAGGGTGTTCTCTTGTTTCTGCCTCATCTGTTCGATATTACAGACCCACATGCTGGCTTTTCTAGCCAAAACCTTAAGCTAAATCATGCTTCCAACACAAATTCTTCTGATCTTGCAAAATGGGGCTGCAGGGGTTTAGATTTCTGTTGCTTTCCTGGATGCCTTTACAAAAATTGCAGTCAAAATGGCAGTTCCCCTTTTCCTCACAGGAAAGGAGCCAAGTTTTTTGGGCCAAACCCTCAGTTATTAATGTTAAAAGGCCCCGATATGAGCCCCAGGTTCAAGCAATGAAACTACCATTTGGTTTGTCAATCAGATGAAACATGAAAGTGGAGGAAGGAAAGAGATAGAAAAGACACAGTGAGATGGGGCACTTGAGAATTAATTCCTTTAGAAAACCCCTTCCCACATGCATGCAGACATTTGTAGGGGCATCAGGGTCCAATCTCCCATCCCCAGCACTCCCAAATGTTGGGGTCTTTACTGTAGTTTTTCCCTTTCCTACTCAGACCTGAGGAAGGTCTGAGTAGGACCCAACTGGGTTTGAGGGATCCAGGATGCTTTGGGGTTGTGTCTTGCTGGGAGATGCCCCATCCCTGGCAGTGTTCAAGGCCAAGTTGGATAGGGCTTGGAGCAACCTGCAGTAGTGGAAGGTGTCCCTGCCCATGGCAGGGGGCTGGAACTGGATAAGCTTTAAGATCCTTTCCAACCCAAACCAGTCTGTGATGCTGTGATTTGAGGAGGGTGATCCCTTTGCACCCTCCTAATCTAGGCTGTTGCAGGGACTGTGTAGGATGAAAGACCCAGGCAGCTCAGCTAACACTGGCCGCAATGTGAGCCAGAAGGAGAGTGCAGCTGGTGAAATCACCCTGTCCTTGTGTGTGTCCCCCCCCCCAGTTCCTGTTTGGCAGGATTGAGCCCCTCTGTGTGAGCGCAGAGAGGAGCTCAGATGGCAGCTTAATATGCCAGCGGCATCCCACTCCTGACAGCTAGAGCTGCCCTCTCCCTTCCGCCGCTGGGAGAGCCAAACACCCCTGGTTTGTCTCCTGACAGCAAGGGGACTTGTCCCCATGCCAAGGCTTCCGCTGCTTCCCTTCCGCTCACCCTCCTCCTCTCCACCTGCATGGCTGGATGTGGTTCTGGGCAACCTGGTCTACTTGAAGGTGTCCCTGCTCATTGCAGGAGGTTGGACTGGATGAGCTTTGAAGGTCCCTTCCAAATCAAACCATTCTATGATTCTATGATAAGGCGTTATCTTCTCTGTCACTGAGCATGGATGGATATCTCATTTGTCAGTGCATCCTTTCCCATCCTCCCCAAGCACAGCAACTCTCTGGGTATAAAACCATGCCAATGCTGTGCTGCCAGGGCACCAGCCAGGCTGAGCTCTGCTTCCTAATTCAGCAAGGTTTGGCCACACAGAGGCTGAAATCTCCTTCCAGTCTGAGCGCCTCACCCAGCCCCGGCAGGCTGCCCATGCAAAGTAGGTATCAGGGCATGGAAGGCAGTTTCCTAAGGGATGCTAGAAGGCTGGAAGTGGTGGGAATGGCTGCTGCAATGGCATGGGGGACCTGTGGGGAGAGGAGCTGCAGCTGAGCAGCTCCCTCCTCTCCCACTTGGTACATGCTGTCCCTTCCCCTTGCCTTCATTTACTCTGGAGACTGCTGAGAGCTCTCCCAGCATTTGCCAGGACAGATCACTGGTTCTTCACTTCTGGAGGGGTGGTTTGTAGTGGGGAGGTGGAAAAGTACCTGTGAATCTGGCCATGTCCTCCTTTGCTGCCATCCCCTGGCTTGTAAAGGCTCCTCCTGGGCTTCTCCCAAGAGGCTTGTTTGCTTTGGAAGATGCTCTGAGGTTCAGTGATGCTTTTTGGGCAGAAACATGGCAGTGCCCAGCCTTGAGGAGATGTACATGTGGAAGATGGCTTTAAGAAGGACTCAACTCCAGACCAAGGCCATCCCAGTTCATTTCCTCAGGCCTCCAAAAACCTTTGAATTTCAAAGTCTGGGCATGCAGTAGGCTGGGGTCAGGGAATTACATACTTGCTAGGAGCCAGCAGACAATCCGAGCTGCCAGTGTTGTGTTTGGAGGAAGAAGGAGCACGAAAGAGTCTGAGCAAACAAGCTCTGCAGGGCTGTCTCGCACCAGAGATGGGAAAACAAGTTTGTTTGAAAAACAACATCCTTCTGGAGGCAGAGCCTCTGCACAGAGCACATTGCAGCGTCTGTGAGCCCCTGGCTGTTCTGCAAAGGCATGGGCATTCCTCAGTGTCTGGTGGCCAAAGTCCTGAAATAACAGCTCAGGAGCCCTGTGCACAGAAGAACCTGGCCCATGGTGCCAGTCTGTGTATAGACCTACTGTGGTCCTGCTGTCCAAGAGGAGCTGGCAGCTGAGCCATAACCATGAGCTCAGCATCCATCCCCCAGCCAGAGCAGCTTGAGGGGCATTCCTGTGAGATTTGAGCGGGCTGAGACTTACACCCTTCTATATCCTAAAGGAATCAACAGAAGCCAGCACTTTGTAAGATGCTGGAAACCAGATGGTGAAGGCACAGAGAGGGGTGCTGAATATAAAAAAGAGAAGCCCCCATGGTCACCATCCCCTCCTCAGGCCTGCCCTCCTGACTGCTGATGAGGGAGAAGAGAGCCTGGTACCCATGGCCTGCAGTCTTTCTAATGCTTGATCTCACTTGCACCCTAAGTGGGGACTTCAGCTCCTAGCCGCTGTGTAAATGGGGTCCTGTAGCCCCCATAAACCCCTCTCTAGTTAGAAAGTTCACCTTTCTAGCATGGTCCAGGCTACCCCTCAGCGTCAGCTGCTCATTGCGCTTTGCAGCCATGTCCCTAACAAGAGGGCCACAGGGAACAGGGAGGTCTGAGGCTGATCCTCAACACCTCCATAAGTTCAAAGCAGGCTACTCTGGCAAGCTCTTTACCGCTCTCACCCCAGTCCTGTGGCACCATCCTAGGTTTCTTCTGTTAGAGAAAACACCTCAGAGAGATGCACGGGGGTTTGTGCACTGGGTTCTATGGATCTCTTTTATCCTTTCACCTAGCCTGGGGCCCTTTGTGGGCTGGAGGAGGACAAGGAGCAGGGGCGCAGCCTCTGGAGAAGGCTCCGTGGATGATGGAGCGTGGCTCATGTGGCACTGGCTGTGGCCAGGGTTGCATAAGCCTTTTGGGATGCCACGTTTGCGTGGGGAGGAGTCTCTGCCTGGCCACTTTGACAGCTCCTCCCTGAGGCCACATGGATAACCCCAGATGCCTCCTTGTTCTAAGCAAGGGCCCCTGCTATCGCCTCCCGTCACCAGCAGTGAGGAGCAGGAGTGGGTGATTGTTGGGCAAAACCCCTCCTTATGGCTCACCTCCTCACCAGCACCCAGCCTGGCCAGGCAGGAGGCAGCCAGCCTGAGCAGCAGGGTCCCCTGCACCCACCCTCCATCTGCCCATCGCTCTTCCAAGGCTCTGCAGGGTCTGACGTGCCCCAGCACCTCCAACTGAATGTAAAAGCAGCACCAGCCCAGAAAAAAGCTTCTGCTACAAACCCCACAATGGGCCATAGCATTCAAGGTGCAGATGGGTGATCAGGAGACAAGGCAAGGGCTAAAATTCAATTTGAAGTCAATTTGAGTTGTTCGTGTGAGTCCCCATAAAGCTCCCTATTGAACAGGTCCCTGTGTGTCAGGGGGTGCTGCTGGGGGTGCTGGCTTACCCACTGAGACCCAGAGGAGCAGGGCAGGAGCAGGGGACAGAAACCAGCCTGGCTTCTGCGCGGTGCCCTGGCATGCAGCATGCAGGCTCAGAGAGCCAGGCTAAGTTTAGATGGGAGTGAAACTCCCTTTAACTCATGCACACACTTCCACACTCTGAGTAAAACACAGGGGAAAATAGGTACCACGTCTGTCCATGCAGGGTCACTAAAGACACATCTGCACTACAATACTATTAACCCATTCCCCTTGCAAACGGTCAAGCAGCTCTGTGCTTATAAATGCTCTAGAACTTACAGGGCTATTGTTATAAGGGCAAGAGCTCACACACCACTGGAGTTGTGTGCTGGCTTGATGCTGTCACAGTTTGTCCTGGTTGCAAATTGCATCCATAATGGAAAACTATTGCATTAGTGCTAAGAAAAGAGCGTGGATGAGACCTGGGCTGCAAGCAGAGGCGCACTGGTGAGCCCTTTGCACACCTCAGTGGGTAAACCAGGCAACAGAGCATTTTCCTGTCCTGACTGAGCTCTTTCTTTTGCTTGGTCCGGATGCGGCACAGTGTCAAAAGCAGCCGGGATACTTCTATGCCAGTGCAAGCGGTCCCCCTGGCTCCCGGGGGACACAGCGAGCTGATCTCACACAGCTCCACAAAGCAGGGAGAGAAGAAACTGTTCACTATCTCCAAAATGCAAACCCTCTTCAAAGCATTCCCTGCGCTCTCCCAGCGATAGCAGCCCCGACATCCCTCCGACCAGAGGACCCAGAAAGGGTTTCCATGGGAGCCGACATTCCTCTGGGGCTGAGTCATGGAAGAGCAGAGTTGCGGAAGGAGGGGCTTGGAAAAGAAAAAGCTTGAAAAGTTTATGTCTCCTCTTCCCCCTCCCGACACCGCCCGCATCCCTGCTCCTGCCTACATGGCAGACAATAGCTTGGCTTTAGCTGCCGCGCAGGACGCAACAGCCTTTTATGTCCACTCCAGACTCGCCTGTTCAAGCCTAACAAACGGCTGTGATTTACTTTTGCCCTTTTTGGCACGTTGCAGAGGTTTGGGGCTGTTTCAAATCGGTGGTGACTGAGGGCTCAGATCACGGGCAACCAACTGCCCCCAAACAGTTGCCTTTTGGTTTGGGTGGGAATTTAGCCCCCATCCTGTGAAGTTTCCTTCTCTGGCCTGGATGCAACAGAAGAGGGACACAAAGAGCAGAGGTAGCCTGCCACGCATGTCACTGGACGGCAAGGGCAGTGGCTGCCTTTAAAGGCAACAAGCTCTTAACTCCTTCTACGTGGACCTAAAATCATGCCTGACTGAGCCCAAGTTCTTAAAACGAAACCCCAAGAGAGCCTTGTTCCTCCTTCTCCTGCAGCCTCCGTCTCCCCAACAGGCGATCACCTGGCGTTAACCAAACCAGGGCAGCAGACTTGAAATGGTTTCAAAGTCTGCTTGGAACAAAAAGCTGAGTGTCTTTTTTTGGGTGTTTTTTTAGGAGAAACAAGAGCAGCTGCACTGAACAGAATAAAAATGCTGAGATGAAGTCGAAAGCTCTTTTGTTCTACGCCTTGATAACTCCGGTGAGTAAAACTTCACCTGCCAACGCACCTCGGGACTGGTCTGTAACTAGATCTGATCTGCTCTGCAGGTCAGTTTGATGTGCGCAGATATTGGTCTTGCACACCTTGCTAAGGAAATACCCCACAGCTGAGAACCCAGAGGGGAAAAAGGGAGAAAAGAGAAAAACCTTAGGGCAGGTTAAACCTTTAGAGATGCCATCCAAGTGCTAAAGCTAGTAATCTGGCAGTGAAATACAGCAACAGCCTCAGTTTAGGAGTGGAGATGCTGCAAAGAAGAGAAGGAGAAGAAGGCAGGAGGGGTCTCTGAATGCAACACTTGGGGTGGGGAGCATCCACACCCCCATCCCAAGCAACGCGCTGCTGAGCACCGGGTGCACCCCATGGGCTGGGACAGCAGCTCCCGGAGCAGGGACCTCCATTAGAGGACCCCTATGCTGGGAGAAAGAGCACAGCAAAGGCCAACGCGGAGCTCTCGGGCCATACCTCGCAGTCCGGCAGCAGAGCTGAGGGAACTTCAGGCGCTTGGATGGGCTGGAGGAGTCTGCAGGTTTTAGAAGGAGGCAGGAGGAAACCAAAGGGTGGGCTGGGTTTCCTGCTGCCTCTCCTCCTCCTCCTCCTCCTCGCTATCTTTTCAAATGGGGCTCTTCCTCTCCCTCTCTCCACAGTGGGCAGTCCCATCCAGGGCTGAGGCACAGCTTGGGTCCAAGGGGTAGACCAGAGAAATCAAGCAGGGCTGGAGATCCGGGGGGTCTCTAGGAGCCCCCCAGCACAACCTTCTGCATAGAGTCATTGTCACAGCAGCTGTCTGCACTGCTGCAATGTGTTTGTCAGTTCTCTGGCTCTCTTGGGTTAAGAACACGGTGGGAGAAGGGAGGAATTGCCATCTCTGCTTGGTTTGTGCACCTCCTGGCACCTTAGCCTACTGCAATTAACATGTTGATCACCGTCATTTCACAACAGTGTAGTTCAGTCCCAGAGCTGGTGTTTCCCATCCTCAGGGGGCTGCAGAGAAAGGCAGGAGATTTCTTGTTCCTCCATCCTCTCTCTTAACACTGCTGCCATCTGCGACTGCCTTGCGGGAAGGGAGGGGAAAGAATGATCCAGAGAGTGTGGAGAGTTATGACATGTCTGAAATATGCTCCAGATAAGCACAGAAATGCTGGGCTGGCAGATGTGACCTTCAGCAGATTGGACTCTCTGCTGTGGCTAATGTCCAGCAGATCTGGACTGACTGAGCAAAACCCACAGTCAGAATTGCTGGTCAGTTGAATCCGATGGTGTCTTTGGACATCACAAACTATTTTGACCTTACAGATCATAACTGAGCTGGAGTTACCCAGCCAGAGGCAGCCAGACAGCAAAGCTGTTTGGAGTTGGCTTTCCCCATCTATTCCTCTCTGTGCCCGGAGTGAAACCCCAGCTCCTCTTTCCTTGCATCTCACCATGACTAAGAGGATTTAAAGCTCACCTGCTCCCCTGGCAGAACCAGACAGCATGCCTTTATGTGCCAGCATGGCCATGGCGCTGCTTGCAAAGTAAAGCCAGTGGCCAAAAAGAGGTGCTTTCAATTTGGGCATCCCTGAAGAGTGTCTGTGTGACATACAGAGCTGTCCACAGTCACTACACATAGTCCCCCTCTTTGCAGCTTGTGATCCACCTCCGGCACCAACCCTCTCCCATCCAGGCAATGTGAGGTTGCTCTGCAGAGGCTGCTGGAAAAATGGTGGCTCTTGTAGTAGGACTGAGAACAAATCATCTGGGCACCAGCAGTGTGATTGTGGGTGCTGAGTGAAGGACAACCCAAGACCATAGCAAAATGCATCATGTTTTGTCTTGGCTGCCTAGGGTTTGGGTTTATTCCTCATGATTGCACACTCCTTGAGAGGGGCTGAGACACTGATCTGAGTGTCTCTTCCCACTGAAGTTGCTGAGGCTGTAGATATCAACATAGGAACTGGCCTGTGATGACCTGCTGGGCTGTGCTGGCTCCTTGCTTTATAGGATTCCTGTTACTTTGTGATCTGTGATTATTTTATCAAGTCATCCCTCTTTTGGCCTTGCAGCACTTCTGCTGCATGTGAAAGGAGCAGATGTTTCTTTCTAAACTAAATATCCACATGGCCAGCAAGAAACAAAAACCAAGCCAAACAGAAAGGGAAAGGGAAGGGGAAAGATCGTGAAGGTGGCTGTGAGAACCATCATCGTTCCCCAGTGAGATGGTTGATCTCTGTGATCAGGCAGCTTCTGCTGGCAAAGAGAACAAAGTCTTCTTCACCCATTAATTTACTTGGCTACACACCACTCAAAAGCCACCCCTGAGTGCTGGTATGTGGTTACTGATATCACTCAGAGAGACATCCATAAACACCCAACATGACCTTCCCCAGTCCACGTGGAGCCTAGTTTTGTGTCTAAGACCCCATGGGTCTCTCTAGCACAGCCAACAGCTTGTGAAATCTGGAGCATCTTCTCCCACAACCAGTGTCCATAGCTCCCACTTGCAGCTCAGTGCCACTCGTAGGCCCTGTTTGACTCCAGAGGTCACATATCCCTAAAGCCAAAGTTTCATTTGCTTGATTCACGCCCGGAGGAGCTGAATGCTCCTGTTGAATGCTCTCTGCGCTGGATTAGTCACGGCTCACATTGCAATTGCACAGCTGCTGGTACTGCTCCGAAGGGAAAAAAGCCAAAAAGACATCTGGAAAAAATTTTCGGGAGGGGGGAAAGAAAAAAAAGAAGAGAAAGGAAACCACGTCTCTTCTAACTGACAACGTGGCAATTGCTCAGTGCTCTTCACCATAGCCCAGCGCTAAGCCCTCTTCTAAGGGCTTCGACAAATGACAGTGCCAGGAGATAATTATAACGGGGATTTCTTTATATACGTGGTGGCTTAAACCCTGGTTTGGGGTGAAAGCAAAAAGCAGCCTGTGCAGTGATGCAGCCACATCTGGAAACAGCCCTCAAGCTCATGGTGGTGAGCCCAGGTGGGGTGGAAGTGAGGGTCCTCATGTACATGGTGGGGACAGCCAGGTCCCGCATGTTGTGAGGGACACAGTGCCAGCACTAGGTGTGCCTTGTCAGCAGTGGGATGCAGGGGGAGTGCACAGAGTGGGAAATGAGTCCGGAGCAACTGGCTGGCTCTTTAATCTCAGCAGCTTTAAGAAGCTCCAGAGCTTGCAGAGGGAGCCCTGAGAAGTCCTCTCCACATTTACGAGGCTTAGCGGGGTTGTCAAAGAGGAGATTTTGGTGTGAGGCTGCCAGCAGGAAAGCTGGACCTCACACATGCTTACAAGGTTGTCTTATGCTGTCTGGAGCACTGGGCAGGAGATCACCCAAGGGTGCCATCAGCCCCAGGAGCCTTCCCATTGCTGCTGACCTTGTAAGTCCAGCTCCGACCGCATGCCAGAGGGTGGTTTGGGCACAACTGATGCATCCTAGAGCTCCCAGGACTCACTTCCAGGTCAAGCAGCCACACAATCTCCAATGGAAATGTCAAACAAGACAAGACCCCTTGAGCCTTGAGTTTAGCTCATAGCAGAGTCAAGGGGTTTGCAGGGCTGAGGTTTGAACTGCAGCTAACCCCAGCTCAAAATCCAAGTTTCTCCGTCCCATTTTAAGCCAGGCTGCCCCAGGCTGGAGCAGTGGAGAAAACCCCAGTGCTCTCCAAGAGGGCAACGATTCTGCAAGAGAAGGAGAGAAATGTGAGCAAGCAGCTTGGTGAAGGGATACGAGCATGGATTAATAACCCTGCTGTCTCCTAGTCACCAATCTGTCGGTGTGAGAAGTCTTTCCTCCTCTCAGCTCTGGGAGGGATTCTCTGTTGAGTTTTTCTGCCGAGGATGTTTCTGCATTAATTGCTGGTGGATGCTGCTGCAAAACAATGAACCCAAAGTGCATATAAATAAACAGGATGCCCTGGAACCGCTGTGGGAACATCATTTACTGGCTTCATCGCTGCGTGTGAGGCTGAGCTCCTCACAGGCACAGGGCAGTGTGGGGAAAGGCAATGGCTGCTGGAGTGGGAGCCCAGCACCCAGCTGAGGAGAAGGCAAGTGAGATGATTAAGTGCAGAGCAGACTGGAATCTGCTTATCCGAGGAATGTCGCAGCTCTCCTGCTATCTGGGAGTGTGTCAGCAGGTCCTGCACGAGGGTTTCTGGCTTTTTCCATTCCAGCAGCAGATCAGAGGCAGAAAGCCTGCGCTCTCTAGACTCGCATGCATGGACACTGAAAGCACCAGCTGCTCAGGGAAGCATCAACCCAAACTGCCCTGGGAATTTGTCCAGGAGTGGCTGTCTTTGTCCTGCGTGGGACAAAGATTTCTTCTCAGTGGGATGGGGCTCTCTCCTTGGGCTCAGCAGTAGGATTTACGCCTGGTTCAGATGGAACAGACTGAAAAACACCTAAGGTCCTTTCCAGTGCCTGGACCAGGACAGTGCTCTGAGATGGACTGGGGGTGAGCTGGCTCAGTGAGCAATGAAGGTAAATGGGGGCCTGGCTCTGTCAGGAGCAGATGGACAAGGAGCACTGTGGATTTTCAGTGTACATCACAGGTCTGCGGGGCTGGAGGTGAAATCCAGCTGTGCATGGCTCTGCGGTGAGTCAAGCTCTGGAGCCAGGACACAGAACACACTTGCTGTAGGATGGCTTGTTCTTTCCATGGTGTGCCTGGGCTCTCACACTGTCCTGGCATCTCTGGTGCAGGGTAATTCCCATGCCCATGGGAGAGGTCTCTCCCCCACCTCTTTCAGACTACCCCTGCAATGATCTTCTCACTCACATGGGAGCACGTGGGGCTGCAGGCTTGGCAGAAGCTTATCAGTCCTCTCCGAAACCAAACTGAGCCCAGAGAAGCAGGGACAAAATAATTCATCACCTTCTTTAGCCATGGTGCAAGTAGGGAGCAGTGTGTGCTGGAGCTACTCCTACGCTTGGTAACTGTTGTGGGCATCAGGTCTGGACATCTCAGCTGTGCCTGTCTCCAGCTACACCAAGAGCGAGTGGTAGATTGAACCACTCTGGCTGTAGATCCCCACCATGTCCTATGGCAGAGTCACACCAGACACCAGCAGAGGGGACTTTTCTTCATCCACTTTGAAGCTCCCATGTGCAAACTGGGCACATCCAGATCCAGTATCTCCAATACCCAAAGAACCTCCCTGCCTCTTCCCCTGCTGCAGTGGGTTGTTGTCTATTAATCCTGGGGACGTTGGGTGCCTGTGCCTGGTGTCTGAGCCTGGCTTCACTTTTGCTCGAGACCTTGCATCGGAGATGTGCCTATGGCTTTCAGAGGATGCAATAAGGCTTCCAAGGGAGAGCCGCTAACTCTGGGCAGTCCCACCTTGTTCCTGGTGTTTACCTGAGATGCACCTTCGAGTCCTCTTGGGCCTGGCAGATGCGGCTTGGCAGCTTTTGAAGGCTATGAATAGAGCTGCTTAAGTAAATAAACAGGAATTCACCTTCACCTTCAGGCCCCTGGGACATGTGGGGAAAGGGAAGCTCCTGAGCTGCAATGGCAGCATTTTTTTCATTGATAAACAGCCTAAAAGTCTCTCCTAAAAGGCAGCCTTTATGGAAGTACCCACGTGAAGCTGCCCCAGCTCCAAAACATCCAAATGCAATCTGGGAAGCAGCGGCAATAACCATGGGTGAGGAAAAGATGAGAAAGGCAAATGCCAGGGTTCACAAGGCTCTCTGGGGCCAGCTGCCTTTGTTCTGGGGGTCATGAGTGTGATGAGCTCCTATAAGAAAAGCTTGTTTCTCAGATGAGTTGGCTGCTTACTCCACAACCACTGGGACGCAGACCCCTTTTAATTCAGTTTATTCAGCCCCACAGCCTTACACCCTGGGAATGAAAGCAGCATTTTTCCTGGGCCATATCATTGCTGGGAGCCCCTTAGTGATTTAATGGGAGCCCATTCAGACATCTCTGCTCTGGACACGACGCAGGGGGCAGACCCATGAGTGTTCAATGAGGCTGAGCAGTGAAGGGGCAGAGCTGCCATGGGTTGGGATCACGGCTGAAGCAAAGCAGGCAGCAGGGTTTGGTGTTGTCCTCAGCATAATTCTCTATTCCCAGGAGCCTGGCAGCTGAGAACGTGGGTTTTAAGTGATGGCTGCTTTTGCTCCAGGCTTCTGCGCTGCAAAGAGAAGGGAAAGACGGTCTCGGGCAGAGCAAGGCACGTAGTGACCAGGAGCTGGGCTGCTTGTTGAATTAAAGCCTCTAAAGTTCAGCAGTTCCCTGTGGAGGCTGAAGCACGGACTTCATTGTCCTTCTATTAACCCTCATTGCTGGCAAAACCCTATCAAAATATCCCCCCTCCCAGCCAGCCCTGCCCCAAAGTAACTCAGCCTGTGTATGGCTCAGTGCTCCCAGCACCATCCCCATCCCAGGCCAGCTGTACAGCTCCACCGTCCTGCTGTTGCATAAGCCAGGAAATGCAGCTTTACACCGTGCAGAGGGATCCCAAGAGGCCACGTTCCATCTAGCACCGCTCACAGATGAGATCAGCATCCCTGGATGGGAATCAGGCCATGCTGGAGCTGTGGCTGCATCCCAGTGGAGGAGGCACAGTGCAGTGTGGTGGTGCTGAGGCCACCCCAGCTAAGCCTGCATGTATCCAGCCTGACATCTATTGCTCTGACGTTTTCTGCTTGAACTCGATTTAGAACAAGCCCTGGCTTGAGATGTTCGAGATGAACAAGCCAGGCTGCTGGATGCAGGAGGCCTCATTAAAAGGGCGTCCCTCAAAGGAGACAAAATGGGACTGATTTTGGCAACACGCATTGGGGAGGATCCTGTACACAGGCAGGCTTAGAAGCTGGCAAAGTTGATATAGGGGAGACAAGAGGAAATGCTTTTTGACAGCAAGGCTTTGGAGCAGGATGTGTTGGGAGACTGTGTCATTGCTGCTGTGAAGGAGTCATGTGAAGGATGGTTGGGACGGGGTAGGTCGGGCTGGTAGGGGCACTGCTGACAACTGCTCAAGCATTTTAGCATCTGGTGACTCTGATTTACAAACACAGCTGATCCGGGCCAGCACCAACAGCAGAAGCACTGACCTTCTTACCATGTCTGCCTCCTGTCCTCCTCCAAATCATCTCCAAGTGCAGTACTGAGCCTTTATAAACTCCCCTGCCCAGCCCGGATTTTACCCTGGGGAGTTCAATTCCCATAAAAATCTTCCAACTTGAGCAATTTAGATCCTTATGGCCATGCATAAATATTCTGCTCCTTGCAAGGGGCTGTCAGTGGAGGAATCTCCACTTCATCTTTGGAGTTTGATGGGATTTCACTGATCAAAGGGCGAAAGAAACCCCAGAGGGCACAATCCCCTTAGCTGGGTGAAAATGCAGCTGCCATATGAGGGCACATGCAGAAAATACCTTGTGTGTCATTGCTGCACTGTGATGAGTTCTGGGGATCTCAATTTAGCCCTGAAACGTGTTTACTTCCCTTCAAAAACCACCCAGTTTGCCCAGGGTTTGGCAGCAGCAGCGCTGCGGGCAGCAATAGCTGGGCTGTGGGAAGGCTCGGGGCTGATGCTGCACCGTCATTGTGGGCTTGGGGCAAGGTGGGACGTGGTCAGCCCCAAAATAGCGAGGTCGTGTGGGGCCCTGGGCAAGCGCTGGGACTTTCCATCCTGCTCCTGGCTCAGAGCTGGGTCATTCCCTTGGGATCTTCTACTAAAATTAGCAGATTTCCCTGCGCCGAAAGCCCTGCGTCTGTTATCAGCAGCTGTGCGAGGAGATGGAGGGGCCAGAACCGTGGTTTAGGAAAACATCAGATCTGCAGAACTCCCTTTTAAGCTTCTCTTTTATGGGAAAAGCTGATGGAAAAAATTCTTTCCTGAAATGGGAGCCCTGGGGAGAGGCCTTGGACTCTCCTGTGCGGTGCTGAGACTGCTAATGAGCATTAATCAAATCAGGTATCTGTAAAGAGTAACCAGAAAATTACAGCGATGAGACATGAGCATTGGCAATGTCATTCCCCCAGCCCCTTAATTTCAGACTTGCCTAAAGGCACCCACAGCACCGTTTCCCCTGTGCTGGCCCATGTCACTCCAGGGAGAGAGCTCATCCAGGATTTATTACCAGGATTAATGGAGTGGATTCTTAGCATCAGAAGAATTCTGTTGTTCACTTTGGGGAGAAAAGGCAGGGAATTAGGGAAACACCAGCTTTCTCAATGAGTGGGATGGTGCAGGGAGACACCCTGCTGTAGAGCAGGAGAGAGACCACACTGTGCTTTGGGGTTATAGAAGGTCACCTGGCTGGATTCTGGCAGCTCACATCACACGGGGATGTTCGCCTATTTCCTTCTCTAATGCACACAGGGGCTGATGCAGCTGGGGACAGCACGAGCATCCCTGCAATGGGTGATGGAGCTTGGCTGCTGTGTGCACCCAAAGGCTCCTTTCCTGCTCCTCTTCCCCTGGGTAACTATGAAGAATCACAGAATAGTTTGGGTTGGAAGGGACCCTTAAAGGTCACCCAATTCAACCCCCAAGAGTGAAGGTCCTCGCTGCCTGAGGTGTGCCTGGTCTGACACTGATGGCATCTCACTCAAGGGTGGGCTATCCATGCTGGTTTTCCTCCAAGGAATTAGAAATAGTGAGTGGCACTGAGGGAATCTGTGCTGCTTCTGGATGGGAAGTGTGGGTGAAAAGGCTGGATAAGAAAAGACATCTCTTTCTCTTTCCCCTCTCCAGATCATTCCATGTTCAACCTTTTCCAGTGGAATCAGTGCATCCCTCTGATTTTTCTGGAGCTTTGTGGAAGAAAGGAAGGGAGACACTAACAGGGAGTGAGATTTCCTCTCCTGGATCCTTCTTTTGCACCTTGAGCATGGTCCTGAGCTGATGTGTTGGGAGTGGGCTCCAGCCACTCACACTCAGCCCAGAAGCAAGCTCTGCTCTGCTCTGCCTGGGAGGGCCCATTTCAGTGTGGGATAGGGACACTTTCCACCCCACTCTCCTCCATGCTGTGGGGCTGAGCTGCTGCCCAGCCAGGGGGGCAGACAGACAATGTCAGGCATGGGAAGCAATGCCTGGCTTTCATTTCTATGCAGACCCACGCAAACAAGTTTGCTTCTCTGTCAGGAACTGGCAGCTCTTCTGCTGGGTTTGTAAATATGGAAATAACATCTGGAGGTTTTCTGCATGATCCTCCTCTAGGGATGAATTCTGAACCCCTCCTGCGCTGGGTTGCATTGGGCTGGGGCTATTGTTTTCCACGGCAGAGTGGTTCGCACCCAGCTCCCTTTGCCTCAAAGTGGCTCTTACAGCCTCTATCCTAAGTGTGGCTCCTGCTGTTTGTTAACGCTCTGGGCAGCTCACAGGGAGGGTTTGCTGGGTTCTTGCTAACACAGCCTCTCTGCTGAGCTGCCTGGCATGCAGCTGAGCACCCACCCCCTGGCATACTGAGACCCTCTTTAGGGCAGCTGAGGACAGACTGGCTCTGCCAGGGAGAAGGGAAGCAAGTGGATGGTAGGGGGGGATTGGACACACTTAGCTGAGATGATTGGTGGGGCCCATTCTTTCTGGTTTTCCTCTGGAAAACATCAGAAACTACAGTTCCAGCTGTGCCCAATGGGTTCATGGTGAAGGTGGCCCTGGGTGGCCGGTGACGGTGGCAAAGGATGGTGATCTTTACCTGGGGATTCATATCCTTGTCTTCAGCACATGGCCCCTTGGTGAGAAGCCAACAGCTCAGCGCAGAGCCTTTAGTCAGAGCTTCTTGGCTTCCTAATGCTCTTGCTTTGACCATGCTTTGACATATTTTGACCTCAGGGCAGATCAAGCTTGGAGGGCTGCTCCTGAAACTGGGAAGCTAAAAATCCCTCAGCAGTTGTAAATCCAGCAGGGAAGATGCTGGATGTGCCACATCTCTGCTTTTTTGGCTTCTCCTCTGGCAAAGGACAGGCTGAATTAAGAAAGCAAACGGAGAGGAAACCGTAGGGAAATAAGAGCAGCACTGTGAGTCAAGGACGCTCTGGACTCAGTCCCATCTCAGTTGCCCTGGAAATTGGACGGTTCCCACTGAGCCGCCTGCTTCGCTGGCTGCTCCTGGGAGGACACAAGCGTTTAGCACTGGTCAGAGGTATGGGAAGTGGGAGAGGAAAAAATAAAAGAAAATACAGATGCAAATACTCATATAGGGGTTTTCTTCATCAAAGGTATACCCTAAGCTCTTTGCCCTGTGCCTTTGTGGAGATGACACAAAGAAGTAACCCCCACCAGTTCCCCCCTAGTGAGCCCTGCGTGCCCTCCAGCCAGCCTCGTGTTCCATGCAGACTCCTGATGCAATTGATGGGATCACTCTGACAATAGCTGCGTGGGTTGTTTTATTTTTAAGGCTGTGCACAACAGATTAAGCCAATGGCCCCTGTTGTGATTGCTGGGCATTGTGCGCCGTGCTGACATCGGCTTCTATGGGGCCAAGCTCTGCTCACGGCCAAGCAGGAGCTTTGGAGGGGGGAATTTGGTTCATGTGCAATGGGGTAGGAGGGTATTTGGGCGCAGAGGATTCCTGGTCCATTCAAGCGTCTCATTTACAAGGGAATGAGCTGTGTTGGTTTTACCCTTTTCTGATCCATCTGTTGAGAATGGGTGAGCAGCTCTCGGATGAGCTGACAGAGATGGTCCTGCCCTGGGAATTTCATGCCAGCTGGGAACTGTGGGGAAGCCTGAAACACTGCAGCATCTTTCTTGTGGTTGTGCTCTGCCCCAGTGACAGCACAGCAACCAGCTGGCCTGGTGCAGAGGAAACCCAAATCCAGCACCCAGCAGTCTTTCAGGAGGTGCTCAGGAACAGTCATGATGAGCAGAGGGACAATAGCAGGAAGGGCTAGGCTGAAGGCTCCTGCCTACACAGACCAGTTTCCCTTGTCCCTTTCAGGTGTCTTGGAACAGGTCCATGTATCAGAACAGTCAGAGCAGATCTGCTCTACCAGAGCAGCCAAGGACCTTGCCTTGTGTCCTGGGTATCCCACAGCCCCTCTGAGGGAGCTCCTCACTCATGAGAGCGTATCACTGCTCCCTATTGCTGCCCCAAAATGCCACTGCCTGCAGCAGCTGTGGGGCTGTGAACCTCAGCTCTTGAGAGTCCAATAAATTAAACCTTAGTCCAAAAGGGGCTTGGGCTGTCTATTGCAAACAGAGGCAGCACAAAAGCTGCCTTTCTCCCTCTCATTTGACTTTGTTTTCTCTCCCTCCCCATCTGCTTTTAGCCAAAGGGTTGAATAGCTTCAGTATATACTCCGGGAGGCTGAAGCCAAAGGCTGGAGCACCAGAGAAGGATGCACAACAGCAGTGCCCTGTGGCCGCTGCCTTCCGGAGGGGCTGGGAACTGTTTGCTACCCTCGCTCTGTAACCCAGCCTCCATCACCTTGCTGAACCCTTGGAGAAAGCAGCTCCGAAAGAAAATGTTTGTGCTCTGGCTAGCACACACGTGCACACTTCCTGCCCTTGAAGTCTTTCATTAAGTCTGGGTTTTGTTTGGTGTCTTTTGTTTGTTTGGGTTTTCTTTCTATTTACACTGCCACAGTCTTGGAGGGGGGGCATGTCAGGGTCCCATGTGTTTTGCTGGTTTGGAAGCTGCAATGCGGAAAGCTGGGATGGTGACACAGGGAACCTGAGCGTATCAACAGGAGAATGGGAGCCAGCAAGGGCCTTCGGTGTTGCTCTGTACATCAGTGCAGCAAGCATCAGGACAGCTCAGTGCATCACCCATGACAGTGGCCTCAGCTTGGCTGTGGCCTCATGACAGGGAAGACTGGGTCTTTGCAGACCTTGTTGAAAAGATGCAAGACCAGCACATTTAGTTCAGAGACCACCAAGCCTTTTCCAGCCAGTCTGGGGGCTTGAGTCTCTCCAAGGGACCATGTTATCTGTCTGTTCATCATGCCTGCTTTCCATCGGCAGAGATGTATGAACATGGAAGGCGATGCTCATGACTACAGACACTCAGCCCAGTGCAGTGGGGACGTCCGGGTCCAGCTGAACAGCTCTAGCTCAAAGCTAGGACAACACTGTGAATGTTAACCCTTGAAAGCACAGCAGTATGATCCTCCCTGCAAGTCAAACATTGGTCATGGTGCTCATCCAGCTCCCAGCTACTGCCATGCCTGGGCTGGGAGCAGGCAGGTGAGTCAAGGAGGAAGCCTGAGGCAGGTTGTTTCTTACAGCAAGTATTTAGAAGCAGAATAAGACTAGAAAATCCCCATCTCTCGATAATGAATCCCCCATGTAACAGTCTTAACATCCAGACACAACACGCCTGTGAAATTCCTGGGATTGTTGCAAACTGAATCCTTCTTTCCCACCCTGAAATTTCACAGCAATTTACCTCTCCAAGCCATCAGGGATCACCATCTGCAGGCACAGAGGGGGATCTCCCACCCTCTGTCTGCTTTCTGCAGCCTGCGGTGCTATTTTGGAAATTCTCTCATTTACTGGGTGGTTCAACTGGGTACAACTGCTCCTTTGGCTAAAATCATCCCCTGCCTGTCATCTGGTAATTAGAAAGTGCCCAAAGCCAGTGGTGCTTAAGGCAGCTCTGGGATAAGCAAGGCAGCTCTTTCTTTTGTAGATGAAATACTGAGCTTTGGAGGCTGTGCATTTTGCACTGAAATCAGATTTTGGGCTAAAAAGTGGGGGAAGGAGGCACTGGATAAATATGAAACCCAGAAGCAGAGCATCACTAAGAGAAGGGCGCGCTGCAATGCAATGAGATGGATGAGAAAAGCAAATGCCCTGTGGAAACACCATGGGGAGGGGAGACAAAGGAACTTTTAAAGCCCACCCCTCTGTGTTTGCCCTGTTCTTACTGGGGCTGCAGCCTGAGGCAGTTCACAGACACTCGCAGTTCAGCTGGATCTGGGATAAAATCATTGTGAAGAAACTAGAAGTGAGATCCTGCTGCTGGGGATCATCTTCATGGATGGCAAAGCACCAAACTGCACCTCACCAGCTGCTTGTCCTGACACGTTCCTCTTCCAGCAGGTCACTGAGATGTCCTGCAGAGCCAGGGTGTCTGTGGTACAGGAAAGCTCCCTTTCCAAGTGCCACCCTTTCCTGTTTGCATTGCAAATCGAGCATTTCCGTGTCTGAAAACAGCCACACAGCCTCAGTGTCTGGTATATCGCTTCCTGTGGAAATTATTGTGACCACGTAATCTGTGCAGGCTCTTTGGGGTCCCTCTCGATGACATGCTACCTGGCGGACAATTTCAGGCCAACCTGATGAACAAAGATTTTGAAGGACTTGAGCAGTTGTGGAGCAAAGAGACTGCTTAAGTCTTGTCTTACCCTTTCAGACTGTGAAGGAATTGGTTTTTCTCCCGGTGTTTTTCCATAAGCCTCTCAGACAGCCATCCTGCACGTCTGCTGCTCTGTTCAATCTGGACCATCCATCCTTAAGTTCCCTAGCTTAGCTGTAACCAGCCCAAAGGCAGCCCACGCATCAAAGCAAGGACAGTCTCAGGGTGTCATTACCCAGCTCTGGCTGTATGTTCATGGGGAGGTGGCCTTATGGGAGGCACTCTGTGTTCTTGCAAAGCCACTGATTCAGGAGTGCTGAGGAGGCAGGACCAGCAGGTCATCTTCCCCAAACACCTTATCTTATCCACAGGAAAGGAAAGCAGGGAGAAAGAGAGCATTCTGCAGATTGCCTGGTCTGTAACAGTTCAGCAGAGCAGGGAGAAAGAAGCAGAGCAGCCACAGGAGTGTGTATAGCGTAAGCTGCAGCCCACACATCAAGGACGAGCAGCCTGGTTTACAGCAAAACAGACTGGGAGTTATCCTCTATGGGCACAGCACTGCCAGTCCTCTTTGGCAGACAGCAAGTACCACAAGGACTGCTGGCTCCAAGGCCAGCTATGTCTCCGTGTGCCATCCAGTTCCATGCCAAACTGACAGCATACATCCTCTCCCAGCCCACTGCCACCAGAGCTGGGCCACTGGGCAGCCAGCTGCTGGTGGACGCACTGGCCATGCCTGGGAGGAAGCTGAAAGCAGTAAATAGTAACTAACATTGGCAAACACCAGCTCAGATCAGCAAGGGGAAGCTAGGGAAAGGGATTGACTCACTCACCCGGGACCCTGGAGGTGTCATGGTGTGCATTTGAGTGCACAGGCACCAGGCAGAAATAGGTTGTGGTACGGGGCCTTGGATCAGGAAACTTCCTGCCACTGGGAGATTTTAATGCAAGAAAATAATGCAGTGATGTTACATGTTCATCCTTTAGCTTCCCTTAAATCAGAAGTAATAAAAAGTGTCTGCCAGATTCCTTGAAGTGTCTCCAGCCCCTGCAAGTGCATCTACAGCAATTAAATGTGCTATAGATGGTAATACCACTACTGTAATGGTAAGGGACTTTGAAGTACTAAACCATTCTAGGAAAGAATAAATTGCATCTATGTCACAAGTAGTCTCATTGTACAAGTGTGAAGAATCTCTTAAACATAGAGTAACCTTTTCCTTCAAATTTCAGTTGTTTCTTCTTTCTGTAGAACAAGTCACATGTAGGCATGGGAGACATCCTCCAGGTGAAATGACAGACAGCAGACTGGGACAGACACATGCAATCACTTCACTGGCTTGAAACCTGAATTAAATGGATGGGAGTAGGGCAAAGCAACAGTACAGCCCATAACACTGGTCACTGGGCTGAGAAATCAGAGATCTTGGATTGATTCCCACGCCCTTCTCCTTCCTCCATCTTCTGCATTTCTCATCAGCACAGGCATTGTCTTCTGCACACCTCTGCCCTGTGGCCCCATATAGCTCAAAAGGACATTTGGTTATCCTTGACATAGAGGGACTGCAACAGTCCCTTCTTCCCAGCACTTGCATCCCAAATGGAGTTTGTTCTGTAATGGAAAGAAATCTGCCTAGACACAGATTCCCTGAATTTAAGTGACATTCAATCTCAGTTCTCCTGAGATGTGTCCCTCAGGCAGAGGTTGCACTCAACTCCTAAAATAAATGCAGTTTCCAGGAAGACCTGTCTTGCATGTAACGGATAGTTTCCCATCCCTAAGAGTCATCTCTTTTACAGAAAACCACTTAAAGCAGTACAAAGACACACAAGACACATAGACATGCACTGAAAAAACAGCAGAAGCACCTCAATTTACTGTGGGACTAGAAACAGCATATAACCTCCCCTGGAGTTCTCCAGAGATGAAGTCCAAGATGCAGCTGTCTTCTCCTGCCAGCCCTCTGCTTTCCAACATCTGGCAGGGTAGTAAAAGGTCAAACACCAGAGCAAGTTGGGAGATGTGCAAACAGTTAAGCCATCTTTTTGCTGAAGTCATGTTTGAGTTCCTGCAAAATAATTAAGTACAGAAGTAAATAAATGGAACAAATACCAAGGCACAGAGGAGGTAAGGTTATACAAAGATGCCCTCTGCCGGTCACCAGCCAAAGGAAAGTCATCCACCTGGGCTCTACGCTAATGATTCGCAACCTCCCCCCATCCTTTTATAGAGGGAAGCCCTAAAAATATTCCCTGTGGAGGGAAATGTGCTGTAAAACTTAAACTTGGCATGTTTCCCCATGACAGTTGACGTGATCCTGCTAGACTACCAGCAAGGACAGCTCAGCCACCCCTCAACTTTGGTTTGGATCTTACAATCCTTGGGTAAGTCAACTCACTTCAGTTAAAATCCAATTGGAAACCAAAAGCACTGATAGAAATGTTCTGCCAGATTGACCAGCTGAACTGACTCCACAGCTGCCTTGATGGAAGGAATACAAGGAAAGTGGTGAGAACACAGGGCTGGGGAAAAAAGGGCCTCATCCACATGGTTTGAGTCTGGCTTTGCTGGAATGATTAACTTTTGCAGGCATTTGAGGCATAGTCCACAAGTCTCTGCAAGTTGAAAACAGCTCCTGCAGTCAGTGCTATGAGCTGAAAACTATTTGAGGCACCAATCAATTCAGAGCATGCTTCTCCCTCTGTTTCAAACAGCAATGTTATCTGATTATAGCTATGATTTTAAACTATTTCTAAGTACTGAGAGCTTGCTCTAATGATACAGATTACAGACTAATTTAACTCTGTTGATTTAACTCTGTTAAATTAGTCTATGAAAAATATGCAGATCTATCGCACAGGTATATCAGTCTCAGCTCAACTCTATTTTTGTATCAGTTTAATTCCTGCTGGTATAAATCCCTGATTTAATTTACTGACTAGGAATTAAATCATCATGAACTGGTTTCAGTGCACCCATGCTGGGTATTTATGATGATCTAAGTAGACTATTTTAAAACAATGTTGTTGGATTAAAAACCTCCACTGGCAGAAACAAGCTCTTAAGAGATGCAGTATAATAACCTTGGACGTTAAAGAACAGTACATACAGTGAGTGGGCAGCCATCTCCTCCCACTTCAGTCTTTTCCTCTGAAATTGAACCCTGTCTGCAAAAATGTTTTCATGGTCATGGAAGTTCTGTATACAGAATCACAGAACAGTTTGGGTTGGAAGAGACCTTAAAGATCATCTGGTTCCAACCCCTGCCATGGGCAGCAACCTAGTTTAGTCTTTCATTATCAAGGTTGCTCCAAACCCCATCCAGCCTGGCCTTGAACACTGCCAGGCATGGGGCAGCCACAGCTTCTCTGGGCAACCTCTATGCACCACCCGCAGAGTGAAGAATTTTTTCCTAATGACTAATCTCTTTCAGTTTAAAGCCATTCCCCCTTGTCTTGTCACTACATGCTCTTGTAAAGAGTCCCTCTCCAGATGTAGTGCTGAGACTCTAGAAAATGGACATGCTGCAATGATCAGGTTGTCTTTCGGATAGAAATCCAGGGGCTGTGTGCACTGGGAGCTATTCTGACACCCAACATTTCACATCCCTGAGGGTAGGAGGGCGCTGCTCTTTTTCTATCCTTTAGTGCAGGATTAATAGCCACATCAACAGAATCCGATGTTGGAGGTCCATCTGCTATCAACCAACCCCCTGCACCATGCACCCACAGGGGTCTTTGTGTCCCATCACCCTTCCTGGTACTGTTGGGGGCCACCACTCTCTCTGGTAAGCTGGTGAATGTCTTTGGGATTTGTTTTCATGCACGATATGCTCTGTCAAACTCTAGGTTCAAGTGGGCATGGCACAGAGGCTGTGTTCTACCTTTCCACTACAACCATGGTTGGGATCACATGGGCTTTGCAAAGTAGCTAAGTGGTCCCACACAGAAGGGGTGCTGGCTGTATATGGTCCAGCTGCTTCTCCGACATGAGGGGTTTGCTGAAGCCGGACCTGCAGGTCTTTGCTACTTTGTGCTTCCCAGGAAGCAGCCTGTTTTACTGAGAGAACTGGAAAAAACTCAGATTTCTCTCTCCAGCATTTCATACACCTGCTATATACCTAGCCTCCTCACACCAGGCAAGGCTGCTACGCGGACTTCTCCCCAATGTAGGAAGCATTCTTTCCAGTCTTCTTCAGGGTTTCCAGCAGGGTGTCAACGTTGTGCTCCGAGCTGATGCACACCTTCTTGTTGGGCAGGTCAATATCAAACTGGACACCTATAAACAAAGGAAAACAAACCTACACAGCTAGAAGCAGCCAAACGGTGTGAGCACAGGGAAAACTCACCTTCACACATTTGTGCTCCCAAGGCAATCAGTCAAATGTACACATGCCTCCTGCCAGCAAACCCTGACACCATGACCAGCAGCAAAACCAAACAGGTGTCCTGCCAGCAATGTCATGAAGGAAGCCAGATCTCCTGCAGATGTGCATTGGGCACTGCAGTTTCTCAACTGCTTTTATCTGCTCACTCCACCTTGGATCAACACAATCACTCACGCAATAACCAGAATGAGCTGAGTTTAAACCAACCATTATAATCTCCAATCAGCTCAACGTGTGCTGTGGTTTAGCATGGATAGGCACTAACTAATAGTGCAGGGTTAGGACAGAGTCAGGACAGGTTTCCTCAGTGGAGGCTCCAGCTAATGGCTGTAAGTAGGAGGAGGGAAAAGACATTTTCACATGTGGATTTCCCAGTGGCTAATGGGTGAGCCACTCAGCACAGTGAATGGACATGAAGTCTCTATCACAAGGCTGGTATTGGTCAGCATGCTTGAAGAGTGATGGAGGTTCTGGCAACCGCACACAGTGGAAATGGAATTGCTACAGCCTGGTAATGAGATCTGAAAGAAGATGCAAGGCCTTCACCTTGTGACTGAAAACTGTTTCTACACAGTAAGGAGAGGGGTGCAGGATGACCAGACCTTACAACAGGTGAGTACAGGCTAGATCCCTCTCTCTTGGTAATGTCAGCATAAAGGAGGTATAGGCTATAATTTTCCAGGTGGTATTAAAAACAGGCTATGCAGACAACCACCAAACACTCTGCTCAGCAGCTCTTCACTGTGACTGCTGATGACACATCTAGGGAAGCACCACAGACACCCCAGGCTTGCTTGGAAACACCATCTGGTAGGACATCCAGGGAGGTCCCTTTCTTCTGGCAGCCTGAGTAGGGGTCTACCAGTATCATTCCCAGAGGGTTCAGGATGAGGCCCTGGTGCTTCAGAGCCCCCTGCAGCCATGGTAGCTTCTTCCCTTGACAGTTCTCCAATGGTCACACAAGTCCTGTGAACAATCAGTGACTCATTACTGACTAAGCAGCAGGCTCAGAGCACAGTGGGAGCAGAGGTTTCCAACCTGCCACTTTCAGCTTTTTATTCTTGTAAGATGGAGGATCCCCGGGCACTGACATCCTGCCCCAGAGCTGGTGCTGTCACACACCCAGCACGGACTCACCTCCCAGCTTCTGCAGGACACGAGTGACGGCATTGGAGCAGCCTTCACAGGTCATGTCTACAAAGAACTCGTGTTTCTGAAAAGAGACAGGCGAGGGGTCAGGGAGGGTGAAGCTGGCAACACACCACGAGCACTCATCCTCCACACTAGCCTTTTTCCTGGGGGAGGTGGGCGTAAATCCTCCCCAGCCAAAAGGTCCACACATGCCACTAGGGGATATCAAGAGCTCTCGGTAGTCCTCCCTACGGAATTCTTGTGCTGTTCATCAAGGGATAATTGTGGGGACCCTTTGGAGACTGACTGGCTCTCACTCAGAGCAAGGCCACCTTCAGAGTCAGCGCAGGTTCCCATCTCTGTGGATCTCTGATAGCTTCTTTGGGAAGCTCCAGAGAAGCAATTGTCCTGCCTCCAGTGACCCACTGTCCTCACTTGATCTGCAAGGTTTTCAGTGCTTGCCCATCCTATTCTTCTTGTGCCTTCAAGGCCTCTTGTCCCCAGCTTAATAAACTCATAGAAATATCAGCAAACCTGAAATTTCAGGAACATTAGTGCTGGTTTATCATCCTTTCACTCCACCGAGCCCCCAGTGCTATCTTCACTACTGGTCAGCACGGGGTCACTACTGGGTCAATGGAAACGTGCTTGCGTGTAACACTAACCATTGCTTTCAACCTTTGGCACTAGGCAGATCCCGATTCCCTTTTCTTGCACGTGCTTTTTATCTTCCTTATAAAAGTAAAGGTTTTTTATTCTTATTATTTGTTACCTGCTACCCGTATTTCTTTCTATTCCAAACTACCCTCTGCTCCCTCTCACTCAAGAGGCTAAAAATCCTTCGGCGGCACAATCCACTCGGAAAAGCAGTTCGGGAATGGCGGTTCCCATTGGAATTTTGCTGTGTAATCAGCATTTTCCTGCTTTTTATGCTACAAATGCCCAGCGTGCTCAGGGGAACGGGGGGATCGGATCGGAGCGGCAGGAAGGTCCCAGCGCAGAGCTCCCCCCCCGGCCCGATGGCTCCTCCCGGTACCGGCCAGCTCCCTCCCTGCCCCGCCGGCTCCGCTGGCGCTGGGGCCGGCCTCGCCACGTCCCCCGGCCCCATACAGGCCCTACACGGCCCCGGCCTGCCCCGATGCGCCAGGCCCAGGCGCTGTGCGACGCGGGCCGCGATGAGCCGCTCCGCGCCCCCAGGCCCGGCACCCACCGGCATGGCGGAGCGCAGCGGCGGCTCCCGACTCCCGGCTCCCGGCGCGGCGCTGCGCAGAGGAAGGGGCGGGCCGCGGCGGGCTCCTCCAGGCCGGTGCCGGGCGCTGAGAGCCGGCCCCCGCACAGCGCAACGCGCACCGTTCCCCGGGGAACCGCTCGAACCGTCTCTAGCCTGTTCTCAACACTGACCCGAATTGCTTTTAGGAGCCTTTTGGGGACGGTGACTTAATTGTTAGGAGTGAATGTTGCTGAAGCACATCCCTGCTTCTTACGTTCATCTTCCCGTTTTTCTGATACCAAAATGCTGCTGCTCCGCGTTAGGGGATGCTCCAGGATGTGGCTGCAGTGGTGCCATCTCCAATAGGATGAAGCCCGAGGTAGGAGTAAGTCTGAAGCCATCGGAAGCCATGAGATGCCAAAAAGGGATGAGGAGAAAGCAGAGGAGAAGGTTTTTACTGGTGTGGCTCCCTACCAGCTTTCAGCACCCTGGATCAGTGCAGGGAAGCGGCTGCTGAAGTGGGAAGAGCCACGAAGATGGAGCATGAGGTGTGTGGGTTGACTGGGCAGCTTCAGAAAGCTTGTTCCTGTCTTGCGAGGCTTTGAGATTTACTGGTTTAGGAGAGCTCTGAGGGCCTGGATTATTGAATGAGGGAGGTTTGGGGGTAAGTTGACAGAAAGGATGCTGGGCCCTGAAGATGTTTGTGTGTCTGCTTTGGCCTGGTTTGTTGGATTTTTAAGCATAAAATCATACAGTGGTTGGAAAGGACCTTAAAGCTCATCCAGTTCCAACCCCCTGCCATGGGCAGAGACACCTTCCACTAGAGCAGGTTGCTCCAAGCCCCATCCAACCTGGCCTTCCCTGGCTGTTTGGCCCTCAGAAGGAGAACGGGCTTCTTAAAATCTGGAGGCGGAGATGACTGCAGTGGGGACCAGGAGCAGCTTTGGGAGGCTGTGCGTGACCAGGAAAGGAGACGGCGCTGTACACTGGGGTTGAGAAGTGCTACCAGAGCTGTGTGTGGGATGGTACTTCCTGACCACGTGCTGGGCTTCAGTATCTTCCTGTTCATAAAGCAAACCTATAGCAGGAAAAATAACCAGCGTGTTCTGGTTTCTTGCTGCCACACCAAATGGAGCTGTACCCTGCAATGTGGCCGGCTTGCTGACCCCTTCCCCTTGCCCTGCGTTAATACTGAACAGGCTGAGCCCTCGTTGGGATGAAGATGATGTGAATGCCTTTCCCGGCAAGCTTCTGTTGCATAGGAGGAATGACAATGTTCATTCTGACATGCATAGCACCCTGTTGTTGTAATGACCTTTTCATAAGAGAGGAATTACCTGTCCCCTTGCTGCGCTGGGGAGGAGATGTCAAGGATCCCCCCAGCAGTGTTTATTTTGGTGGCTGTTGTGCTGGGTCACTGGTCTCACATTAAACTTCATAAAAGTCTGTGCTACTGATTTATGAGCTGGCAGATTGCAATGTGGCTTAGTCTATAAATAGCCGGGTGTGCGGGGGGGGAAGGATATTAATGCTGAGCATGGCCCTATGCCAGTCCACAGACTGTATCTCTAGCTGCAAGGCATAGCAGGAAGGGGTTTAGGCAGCCTTTAGGGATATGGTGGTGGGGAGGAAGTCACTTTTATAGGGTGAAATCTATCTCTGAGTGCTTCATGTCAGGGATACATTTGGGATAGGATGTGACACAAACAAATGGAAAGCTATGGCCGTCTGGAAGCAGGCTGGCTCAGGCTGCTTCCTCGCCCTCATGCTCTCCTTAGGCTCCCTGGACCAGCATCTCAATGTGAACATGGAGGCCTTTCTCCTTTGCAGGACTACCCGGGCTTTGTCAGGTGGGTTAGAAAACATCACTGCCTGTATCACCTTTCTTCTGGGGCAGATGATCTTCCTGCCTGCCTTGCTCCTTCCTTTGCAAAGGCAAAGCAGCAGGATGAGTGTCCCAGTGCTGCCTGTGGTCCCTGGCGACAGGCAGGGGATGCCAGCCCATGACGCGAGATGATGCCCCCCACCTTCTCTTCACCTGAGTGCTGCCCCTGTTTCTGGTGGAGGCGGCCTTAGCCCGGGCAGGAGTCCCTGAGTGTGAAAGGCTCCTTTTACCCACCCACACCAGTGGTTTCTCTCGGGTGCGTGGGTCAGCACTGGGAGTGTGCGTTGCCCTGACCTCCGACTGGGTGAGCACCCTTAATGCAGCCATTAAAGGGGATGGCCACAGCCCGTTCACTGCTACAGGGCCATGGCCAGACCCCCCCCCGGGCAAGCACCACCACGTGCCCCCCCGCCATATTGCGCGCCATCCCCTTCCCTCCCCTCCAGCAGGGGGCGCTGCTGTGCGCGGAACACCCCCCCCCGCGTGGCGGGGGTCCTTGCCCTTTAAGAGCGCCTGTCCGTCAGAGCCCGCCGCGCTCTCCCATTGGCCTCCGCGCTCGGTGTCGCCCGCCGGGCCCCGCCCCGATCCATAACGGGGTTTACCAGCGCCTTCTCAAGGGCGCTGCCGTGCGGCTCAACCACACTGCGCGTCGCGCCTGCCCTGCCCTGCGCGCCTGGCAGCGCGGGTAGCGTCGTCCTATTGGCTACAGGGGAGGCCTATCGGCCTATCGGCCGCCCCGGCAGCGGGAGCGCCGCCGCCCATTGGTTCAGCTCTGTGCCGGTCACTCTTACGGCCCCCGCGGAGCAACGCCGTGTGGTTGGTAGATTGAGCTGCCTCTCAGCTCTTTGCCCGCCTCTTTTCCCCTGTGGACCAATTAGCATCCGAGGGAAAGCTACCGCCGTTCTCTGATTGGCTGAATCGCCTCCCGTTGGGGTAGGCTGCGCGCCGGATATATCTAGCCGGCGGCCGAGCACGCCGTTGCGTGAGGTGCTTTTCGTCCGCCGGGCAGGCCTTTGGTGAAGCGGCGCCTCCCGCTCCCGTCCCGCTCAGCCCGCAGGTGAGGGGATGGGGGCCCCTGCGGCCGCGGAGGGACCGGGCGGGACCCACCGGCTGGGTCGTGTCCTCCCAGGGACGGCTGCGGGGGGCACTCACAGGGCCTGGCCTGAGGCGTCCCGTTCCCCCCCCCACCTTTCACCACCACCTTGGTAGGCCACGGTGGGGGGCTCCCGCTGCACCTCCGCCGCTGCGGCGGCTTCTGCCGTCCCGGTCCCGCGAGTGAGGCCCGCCCGGTCCTGGCGGCGCTTTGTGGCGAGCGCCCTCCCGAGCGGCCCTGTGGCCGGACTTTCGTACTCTCCTGTGGGGCTCTGGAACGAGACCCTTGGACGGGAGGAGCCTCCCGGGCCCACGGCGCCTTCGGGGACTTCCGTGGCGGGATCGAGGCACGATGGTGTTGCTTGGCGAGCAGTTACTTAAAAGGAAGCGTTATTTGCGGGGGATGGTGCGGGGGGGATATCGGCCATTCCTTCATTGTGTGAGCCGAGATGCGGAGCTGCGATCTTTGTTCTCGGCTTTGCATGGTGGTGGTTCTTATTCCACTGCTTTTGTGAGCGTTTTTTTGGGTGGTTTCTCGGGAGGAATGGGGTTAGGTATGCGGTGACCCAGTACCTGGCGTGCAGCTGAGACAGCCCCTTTCAATAGCTGTTTTGAGGGACTGATTCTGCCTGCTTACATAGTGAGGTCGCCCGTACCGGTGTATCAGATCGTCGGTGCCTTCCTTGCTGTAACTTTATAGATGGAGAGCTGTAATTCAAGCAGAAGAGCAGCATGCATCTTGCTCTGACTTACCGCATGACCTTGGCTGGATGTGAGCTTAAGCCAAGATTTAAGTATGAACTAGGGCTCCTGTGAAGACTTTCCAGCCTCTTGTAAGGCCCTAGATATACTTATTAGAGGAAGAACAGATAAAAAGGCTAATATACATCTTCCAGATAAATTTTAGTCTTGATCAGGATGATATAATGTGTTATTAATACGCAGTGGGCTTACCCGGTGTCCTTTTATACTAAGGATTGCATGTATACAGTAAGTATTCTTTACAAAGAAAATGATACTTATTTTCCCCACCACCACTGGTTGGAAGCAGCATTTGCAGCAAGCCGCCATGTTTCCAGTATGTGCTATTTTTGTCCAGTCTGTGCTCTCTCAGCCAGGAGTGACAGCATTAGGAAATGTGGACACTGCTGTTGAGCTCTGGAAGCTTATGCTTCCACGTGCTGTAAATCAAGTGTGGTGTGCATTGGATCGATTTGAGCTACCAAGACTTTCTAGATTGGTTTTGTAGTGGGAAGGTAGTGCAAAAGTGAACAGACAAAAACTGCTTTTTAACCTTTTCTGAAATCTTCCCTTTGACCAAATTTTCACTATTATTCCTTCTCTGTAAAGAGCAAGCCTAATGACTTTGCTAAATAGATAGTTCTGCAATACACCTGGGGTGTTGGTGGTAGCATGTTCACATCCTGTGAACTGGACTCCCCTTTTCCTGGAGTGTTCCAGTCAGTATGCTTCATGTTATAAAGTTGTGGATGGAATTTATAGTTAAACTGAAGTAAGTTTTTACATACTTAAGGTCTTACATTGTAATAGTCATAGAGCATCTTTATGATGAAGATCTCAACTTTTTTGATAGCATCACATGTTCCAGGGTCTGGTTTGTGGAAAAGGCAGTGTTAAACCATTCTGTAAAGTGTAATTATACAAACTCTATTAGAAAATATCATCAACATTGGAAGATTTTCAAATTCATTTTAAAATGTAAATCTTCTTTAAAAATATTGTTTTAAAAAGAATCTTCTATACATCAGGTGCTACATAGTGGTGTCTGGCTCTTGACTTGTGTGAGTTAAGCAGCCTTTTTTGCTAGGTTGTGCTTTCCTTAAGTGTGAACTCCTTAAGCTGAAGGCTAGAAAACCTTAATTAAAGTTAAGGTAGAAGACCTGGTGGACAAGATTTCCTTTGGGTGGATCAAGTGTAAACATCAGGATCTTCTGCAGGGGTTCTTTGCATTTGCAGTCTGAGAAACAGCAAAAGCATACTGACTTGCTTGTACTGTGATTATAAGACCACTGCTCTACTGTGTTGCGGTTTGTGCAACAGCATCAGTAGAGTTCAACACAACTAGTGATAGAAGCTTGAACATCTTAATTTTAAACATGAAATCTTTCTGCACCTGATGAAACAGCAAGCTCTTTATTGGCTCAGGAAGATACTGTTTTCTTTTTTGCCTTGAAAACTGGAAGGTGAACATATTCAGAGGAACACTTTTTAATGAAAATAAAGCAAAAATTATGTTACTGTAAGTACATATTAATGTTTCAGTTCATAATAGTAGTAGCTGTTGAGAGAGTACTCATAGGGTTGGTATAAGTGGCCCTTGATTTACAAAACATTTGAATTGATTATTCCAGGTTTTAATATTAGAACCTGGGCTTTTTTGTCTGACTAATGTGATGAATGAAGAATCAAAGTGGAGCAGGGCTTTGGCGGGGTGGTGCTGGTCGTCCTGCTGGTCTTAGTCTGCTGTGCTTGAAACAAACCAAAGGTGAAAGCGGTAGTTTTGTCTGGAAGACTTGGTAATTTCTTTGCATGTTCCTTTCTGAAATCTCCTGAGTTTAAGTCATTATTAATTTCTTCATGAGGTTCCTCATAGACTTGATAATCTTCAGCTACCTCATCAAGTAATAAAAAACCTCTGATTTTAGAGTAGCTGAAAAGATTCCCTAAAACTTTGCAGGCAGTGAATATTATACTGGTGTGAGGTCCTAGTTTTGCTATATTAAGTCTGGACCTCCTCCAGAAAGACATAGCTGATGGAGTGCTGATTTCAGAGCTAGAAGATTGTGAGCTGTCAGTTAAGCACAGATAATCTGCTATGAGCCTTATTCCTTGCTGAGGCAAATGTGAAATGCTGCATTCTAAAATGCTGGTGGCCATCTTCCATTTTTTCTGCATTTCCCTGTACTGTTTTCTGTTTCACTTATGACTGCTATTAGGTTGACTTTCTGTTTTGTTTTGAAGCGTCTCACAATGTAACAGTGCCAGGATGGATCAGTATTAAGTGCTGGTATCCTGTCAATACATGGAGGTTGAGAGTCTTCTGTGGCTAGAATGGGTAGAGGTGAAAGTTGTCTCTCTTTGCAGGTATCTGTTGCATGTCCAAGTTGCTTGGCATGCAGAAAATACTTTGTTAAATCTTAATCCTGGTGATTTTTGTCCAAGTGGGAGAGAGCTTGAATTTCACTCTAATGCATGGTTAGCTAGGTATTGTGATCTGCCTCTTCTAACTGCTTATGAGTAACTTTTGCCTTTTACTTTAAGAAGCTGCAGTGGAGCCAGGTGGAAAAATTGCAGACCTAAGAGGGAAGAAGACTGGACCTGCTGCCAACTTCATCGAGTTGTTGGAGCAGGTCTTGGATGTCAAAACAAAACCTGTTCTAATGGCAGAATCATAGGGTCTGAATAGCTGTTTTATCATGAAGCAGTCTGGAGAGCAGTACAGGCATAAAGCTGACTTAGTTTTCATTAAGAAATTGAGTAAGCAAACCATTGAGACTAGCACTAATGCTGCCACCCTTTAGGATTAAATTTGCATGGTTAAAATGTAATTTTACAGAAAAAAAAATTGCTCCTAATTGTAGAGTAAATGAGGTTGGAATACGTCCAGTTAGAAATGAGCAAGTCCTTCACCCAGGGGTAGGGGAAAGCCTGATTAGGAGAATCTGATACAGGATTATGTTTAAAAGTGTGGTAATGTTTCTGTGGATTCTTGAGGCTTTGAGATTCTCACGAGCAGTTAATTTGGGACTTTAATCAAATTACAAGGACCGTTTTTTTTTCCTGTAATGCTGAATGCAACGTAGCATCTTTTTGTGATGATACCAAGTGTTACTAGGCTCAGGGCAGATCATCTTAACTTAGTGTTCCAGCAGGTCCCTCTACAGCAGCCTTGCCTAACTTTTTGCAGTGACAAGACTAGTTCTTGCTTTTCTCTACCGAACTGAAGGAGGATATGAGCAGCTCAAGTGACCTGTATGGTAGCATCTGTTGCAGGTGAAGTTGTGTCATGATAAATCCCCAAATAGTAATTGAGCTTCAGGTTGTACTTCTGAGGCTGTGCAAAAGTCTATTTTATGTCATGAATCCTGCTACAGGAGGAATTTAGCAAAGGAGTTGTCAGTCAGGGGCACTCTTCTGCTTTTTCAGCATCAAGAAGCACCAGAGATGAAGATGTCTAATTTGGTGCTTTGGTGGGTTTTTTGTTAGGCAATAAATCTAAAGTAATAGGAACTTAAATTTGTGTGTTTAGTTCTAAAGCTTCCACCTTGTCTACTTTGTATTGCTTTTGTGTAATGAGTAGGAAATTCTGGTGACTTGTTGAGAGATTCAAAGCTGTATTGAGACATCCGAAAACAGATGAAAATATTTTACTTCCCCTCTCATAGATCTACAATGTATTGAAACAAAAAGTAATAAACTGCATGTGAAACATGGTATGTTAATCTGTAACATAAGAAAACTTAGATCTCTATCTTTTAAGTTTGAGTATTTTTTTTCTTGTGACACAGTGCAGCAGAACTTTCCAGAAAGTAGTGCTAAATACCTTAGCTGTTCTCTGAAGGGAAACTCCGCAGATATTTAGCTACTTGCAGGGTCATGGGCATAGGGCAGCTGTTATAAACATTAATATACAGTAAAATCTGTTTCTTGTTGCTAATTCTGAGCAGGGACTGAAATGCTTATGCTGCTTCTGTAGAAATGCTGTGCTCCTCTTTGTATTGCTTAGTGGATGTGATGATTGTGTGATATGAAGTAGAAAATTCACAGATAGGGAAAAAGAAACCCAGGCCCATGCCATAATAGGCCCAGCACTCAGGGAAGCCAGTGTTTTGAGGGGAAGAATCAAGAAAAACAACTTGGTGAGAGAGTCTTGTGATACCACTTGCTCTTAACGCCAAATTCTTAAGATTACTCAAGACTAGATTCTTTTTTTCTCCTGTTTTAAACAGGACCTAATATGCTGTTTGTCTTTGGACCTATATGCTCTTAAGCATAGGAATAATATGTAGTATCTTCTTCCTTCCCCTGATGAACATTCCTTAGTGTACAGGTATGGGCCCTCTTAACTACCTTAACTTAGGCTTTATGTGGTCGTCTTTGAATTTTGTTTCTCCTGGAGTTTTTTTGTGTAATACTCTAGAAATCATATTTTTCAGAAGCGGTCACTGTTCTTCTAAATTCTGAATAGTAGCAGTAGAAATATTAAGTTTGTCTCTTTCTTGGCACATCTGAACAATGCAAGAAGCACTGAATTTTGTCTGCAAACTGGCAGACTCCATTGCATGCATCAACTTGTGGATCACACTTAGGTTTGTTAGCAAAAACACAGGCTGAGTTCTACAGTGACAGTTCTTCTGCAGCAATTCCTGGTTTGTTTATTTGTATTTTTATGGTGTGCGTTGTTGCTGAGTAAGACTTTTCCCATCTGCCGCTGGCAAGCAGAGGGGTTTTCAGTGCTAGCATGAGCAGTATTAAATGTGCAATTCTGAATTATTTTTTAGTCTTGTAATGAAAATGTTTTTCTTGCACTTAAATTTGTATTAATATCTTGGATACTTTGAGAAAATTAAACTCCTAATTTCATTTTCCTTACCTACATGTTGATGTAATTTCTGGCTTTTCTTGTTCCTCATCAGTTTGTCTCAAAGAGCTTCAAAAAGGGTTTCAGCTATGCCTTTCTGCAGGTAAATTTCTGCAGCATTGGGGTAACTAAGCACAAAGAAAGCTGTTTCCCCAAGGATGCACATTCTGACTGCGGTGTAATTTGTTTAGGGTCCAGCTCTTTGTGAAACCTCAAGTACCCTATGAACTGAGGCACTGCTTGTCTTTGTTGGTTGTGTGGTTGTCATACAGTAGACACTAGTTGCCACAGTCAGTGGAGAAATGGCTGTATTCCAGGAGATGCTAGTAAGAGAATATAGTAACCTTGCAATTTGTTCCCATCTGATCTTCAATTATTTCATTATTCATTGGGTAATTTATCCCATCACTTAGTTTTCAGGCTGTGACTTCCAAATATCTTGCCTTCTGTGAAAGACTGTTACCTTTAAGGTAACTTCTTTCAGCTAGAATACTTTCCCTCTGAATCTGTCAAAGTAAAACACAGGTTGTATTGCTGTGACACTATTTCCTGGGACATTGTCTATTTCTGCATCCTTGGGGGGGCAATGAGACCCATTTCTTTGAAGGAGATTAGTGTTTGAGGCTTGGGTTGCCCACTTATTTGAGGTGCTTTTCAGGTCTTCATAATTTAGGTTAGGGGTCAACAACTGATGGGTTTTTTATTTTTTTCTATTTTACTTTTTTCTGTTCCCCTTGTATAGTTAAGGCTGTATTAAAATGCAGAGGGTATTTCACATCTCACCCTGTCTGCTATCTTGTAGTGTTCCTTCTCAAGGAAATACATATTTAAAACATTACTCTTACAATACTCTTCTTACGGGAGAGTAAGCTGGTGTAATGATACAACTCCCCACTTGTAATGGGCGCTGTAATTTGCCTAGAGATGCAAGTTTAGCTTGTTTGTGCTTCATTGTTCACCCTCTGTTGTTTTTGTATTATAGTTCACACACAGGTATCTGCTTCTCTTATGGTGGTTTTCCTTTATTTTGCTTAATCAGCAGCATTGGCAGATGCTTGTTGTGTAAAATGCATGGAGAGTTCCAGTTAACTGGAATAGTTGTTCTTGCTTCACTTCTAACCTATATCGTGCTGCTGGAGCCGTATTAGGAGTTTTCTTCAGTGCTTTTTGTAGTGGCTATTTTTCTTTTGTCCAAAGCAGCAGTAGTTAACTGCTGCAAGTGCTGGTTACTCTGTATAGGTACATGGTTTGTGGCTTTGAACATGCTCACCTGTTGCTACCCAGCTTGGAGAAATCCCAAGTGACAATTAAGCAATCCTATTAACTATTGGCCAGACCTTTAATGTCTACCAAAATTGCTGTTTGACGGCTTTGTAATGTGATGTGCTTAGATACTGACACCTTTCTTCCATGTGACCTTCTCTGGTTGTTTAAGTTTTCAAAAAGCCTTGTGTTAAGGAATTCATTGATACCAAAACGAGGGAGTAATGTTGTGTGAGTATTTGTACACCCTGGTTTAGGGGGAGAAAAATATCTTCTTCCAGGTAACACATCAGTGGTGCTTTCAGAGTTGCTTTGCTATAGTGAGAAATGAAAGCTCTGAATTGTAGTTTGTAGAAATTAAGATGGCAGAGAGCAAAGACGTAAGGATAATGTTGGGAACAAACCATGGCCTGTTTAAAATACGCTTCAATGTAAATATTAACTTTGCCTTTCTGTTAGTACTAGGAATTTTCTTGACAGTTGTCTAAAATTTCCACGCACTTTAGAAAGTGAATTTTGAGTTTTTCTGACCTGTTTTGTTTCAATGGGGTCTAGTCCTCTGGCTTGTTAAATCAGGCTGTGGGGGTTCTGCAGTCACTAGTTGTTCTGAGAGCCTTGATGTGATGTAGAGAGCTTTTTATTGTCTAGGAAGTCTGGTTAAAAACAAGATTCAGACTAAATGCCTTGTCTGTCTTAAAAATGACATGAGATATCAATGGTTAGTTCACTTTACTGTGTAGCAGTTTGGTGATAAGATGCTAACCAGTGCTGGCTGTTGGGTGTTCTGTGAGTATTCTTTTTCTGAATACTAATATGCTAATAGGTTTTTATGGCCCTAAATCTGGATTTGCTAATATGAAATCTACATAAGTTGCTCTAATTTACATAACCAGACTTTAGAAATTCAGTGCCCAGCAGTGATTTTCTGCCAAGTAGGGGCATTGTAGCAGATGGTGGAATTTTCCGCCAGCCAGGTGATAACCACTGTAAAGGAGGTATTTGTCTTCCCTTAAGTCTCTTGGCTTAAAGGGATGTTACAGAATTACTCTAGTGTATTTCTTATAATTTGATTTATCCAATTTGTTTTACATATATGGAGTAATATAAATATTTATAAATGAATCTTAAATAATATAATTTTCAGCATTCCTGTCAGTTTTCACTCTTCCATCATTACCTCAAATGACATGAAAATGTGTGGATAAGCTTCTGTCAGGAGCAATGCAGTGACAGTTCAAGCATTTGGTACTGTTATGCTCTGTGCAGTAGAAATGCAGTACTAAATATTCACAGTTATTCTTAGGTCAAGGAATTGTGGAGTAATAAATTGCTTCTGAGTGGCAAGGGGCAAATATTCTCTCTGGAGATGCTTGGCTTCTATCATTCAGGTTGTGCTGGCTGGAGAACAGGAACAGATGGCAACTGGCAATGTAGCAGCAGGTGCAGCAGGAGTAAAACCAGATTGTTGTCCTCTGATTAGGTCATGTAAAGGTTTTTCCCCATTTCTTTTCAGATCTGCTTAATGAAAACTAGATACTTCCCTATTCCTCTTTTCATCTTCAGAGTGAATTCTAATAAATTTGTCACCTTTATCAGTAGTGAAGTCCTTTGATTATTTTATTAGCATGTAAATATGACAGACATAAGCAGCACCAGACACTTCACTTTTAATGTCTTCAGTACAGCACTGGGAAACCTCAAAACAGCACTGAAGATGGTGTGCTAGTGGAATAATACAGGTGAGGACTGTTTCACTGAAGGGAATCTGGAAGAGCTTTTGATGAATGAGCTGCTGAGCTTTAAGTGCTGCAGGTAACAGTTTACCATAATGTGAGGATGTCAAGCTTTGTACATTTGTATTCTAGAACTAATTGAAAAGAATTCTCAAAAGAGCTTGATGCAGCACTTAACAGAATTGAGTGGAAGACCTGACTATTGACATGTATAGGAATAAGCCTTAGTTGCAGGGGAAACTAGTCTTTGGAAGGAAGTTAAATGTACCCCCTGTATGTTTCTTGTTCCCCCTTTCCCATCCCTCAAAAAAACCACCAAACTCCAAGCCCCAAACAGGTAGAAAAGTAAACAAGCAAGTATGTATGCTCTTCTCTGTAGTGCTCTTGTTGTACTCTGAATGGTGGTCTTAGGGGTTATGGTAGGTCTGGCTTTCTAACTGTAAACTCAAAATACAGAGGCAAGTCTAGCTGTTGTGAAGCAATTAAGTTTTACAGTGTCAGTTAAGCTGACTGGATCTAAACATACAGGTCTTGCCTGTCTGCTACTTCTACTCCTGCTGCTTTAGGATCATCTTGCCCATTGTAATGATTGAGCTTCACAAATGCTTGATGGGAAACAAAGTTAAATGAGGAAGTTGGCAGTGGTACCCACACCTTACCCTTACTTTGCCTGTGGTGTATTTTCTTACCATCTGATAATATTTTGTGGGGATCTAATTTAGCATGCACTAGAAAGCAAACAAGTTCATATCCTTGAGGTTTTTGTTACTGTGCTTGTTCTTGGACATATGTATCTGTAATACATTATGCTTATAATTCCAGAGGCTTCCTTTTTGAACCTTATGCTGCATACCTCCCAGGGTAGGAATCTGTGTATGGTATCTCCAGCTAAGCTGGATGCAGTGCATGCTGACCATTGCTGGGAGTCTGGGTGTGATCACATCCTCAAATATGTTTTGCCAGCATGGTTAAACATTGTCTTGTGATCACGGTATGTTGGGTGTTAAACCACAGTTTGAGATGTAAGGAATTTGCAAGGTGTATTTGGACTTGGCTTTGTCCAAAAGACTAGTTTCCATGGAGTCTTTTTTGGTTTTTGGGGTTTTTTTTTGTATGATGTTCTGTTTGGGGTTTGAAGCTTCTGCTTTGCATTCCTTGTACATCCAGCAGTATTGTAGCTTTCTTTGCAGGCCTATATACAGTGTGTCTATATATGGTGAAACTGTCACTGTAATAACTCTAACCCAGTAGTTCACCTCTGTCTTTTGAAGCTATAGTCTTGTCAGTTCTTAGCATTTAAAGGACTACTCTGAAATTCAGCAAATGTGATGAAAGTGTCGAGCAAAAGCCTTGGATGAACTGGGATGAAGCTTAGTTCAAAGGAGAGACAGACTGTTTTTCTTTTCTCCTTGCTTTGTTTAGATGACAGTTGTGGGCAACTCTGTTTACCCAGATACAGGATGCTGTTATGTATAGTGGTGAGAAAGCTGGTCCCAGTGTAACTGCCTAGGCAAGAATCCATTGAGTTGAACTTTTTTTTCAGTTGATGCTGCCACTTCTTGGAGCTGTTTATAGTTGTACAGTTTTAGTTATGAAAGGAGATCAGTACATGATGACTCCGGAATTCTTTTGCAGTTAGTAGTGTATTAGTTTAGATTTGCATAACACACCTGAAGTATGTGCATATTGACTTTGAATGCCATGTGTTTAAGAAGAAGGGATTGGAGGTCAGTAACAGGGAGAAAGTTCTTCCAGCTGCTACATGTGGCTTTTTAATACCCTTTTGGTTAAGGTCTGCTTGACTTAGTGCAAATAGTACTTTCCTAGCCCTTTACTGTCAGTGCTACAGGGCCTGAATAGTTGTAGGAAAGTTAGCACTTGTGTATTATCTGTGATACATCAACAGCAGAACTAAGCACCCGTTCTGCTACCTCTTGGTATAATTGAGCATGAAACAGAAAATTTACTTTTGTTTTTCTGTTAGGTAGCAACAGTATGGCCTGATTTCAGTGTATTTCCCCACCAGTTTGAACCTATTTTATATGAGTTTAAACAGTGTGTCTGATCATTTGAAAGCGAGGAAACACAGAAATGTGCTTTAGTTTTGACTATCCTGGACTGAAGATGCACACATTGTGTAATCCACCTGTGAAGACTCACCTTTTGTAACTTAGATCTGTGGAAATCAGGTAGAAGATAGCAAGGTAACTTTGTCTCTGGCCTAGGTGTGGGTGGTGCTGTTCATTTGACTGGTTGTCTGGATTTAAATAAGAGATGGCTTGCTGAGTTTAGAAGCAAGAGAAGAGCAGCATGTATTTGTTTGTAGCCTAGTAATTTTAATATAATCTGATAGTTCTCTATGGTGTTTGTCACTGTCAAGCAAGGAGTGCTGTACTTCTGATAAAAATAGATTGGACTCATTCTGACCTTTTAAAAATGCCCCTAATACACCAGTACCGGCTTTGCCTTAGAACATCTGACTTTTAATTCTGATTGTGAAGTCAAGTGAGGTAAGTAGAACCTGGATTGACTGTAAATGTCTTAGCCACTTAGCAAATCCTCTTGAAGAACCATACTTGCTTGCTACCTGCATTACTTGAGGGTATGTAGGATGAGTAAATGCTGGCATGTTGGGGTAACATGCCTCACCCATGCAGCCTCCCACCACTGTTTTGGTACCCAGCAGTCTTCTCAGCACTGAAGACTGATGACTCTGAAAACACACTGGTTAAATTGCTTGCTGTGGTGAAACAGCTGATGGGTTTTGGTGTGTGCTTTCCACTATGATTATGTGGCTTATGCTATCAGTATGTGATCAACAGTGTGAAATGCTTGTGTTTTATGGAGCTTTTGATTCTTCCCCAGTTTTCAGTTGACCAAAGAAATGGTGATGGAGAAGCCAAGTCCCCTGCTGGTCGGGCGGGAGTTCGTGAGGCAGTACTATACTCTGCTGAACCAAGCACCTGACTATTTGCACAGGTAAAGCTCTGCTTCACTTTGAGCTAGCTTTCTGTGTGAATGCTTTTGTTTGTATGTTAAAATTGGTGAATAAGCTTATTACCATGTCTTGGCTTGCTGAGTATCTGTGTTCTGGTTGTTAGTGGAATTAAATCAAAAGTGTATTGCTTGCTACTTCTAATTGTGTGGTTGTATTTCAATAATTCAGACAGAAAATATGTGTGAGGTTATTATTCTTAGCGCACTCTAATATTGAGGCTCAATGTTCTTGCATAACAAAGCTTAAAGTATTTCTTTCTAACAGGTTTTATGGGAAGAACTCTTCCTATGTCCACGGTGGCTTGGATTCCAATGGAAAACCAGCTGATGCAGTCTATGGGCAATCTGTAAGTACTTCTAGAAAGCCTTGCTGTTCTTTTCTTCTTTTTTTGTCACCTTTGTAATTAAGAGGAGACACATCCACCTGTGATTCATACCCCTTTGTCCCAAGTGCTTTCTGTCAAATATAGGGAGAGAATTTTTAAACAGCATTAGTTAGGCAAATATACTTTCTTTACTGAAATTAATAATGTAAAATTGCTTGCAAAAGAGACTTAAAGAGCATGCTGCAAAGCTTTTTCTCTAGAGTTAGAATATTCTGAAACAACCCTTAATGTTTTTGCATTCTTTGAAAAATGCCTTCTGCAGTTCAACCTGTATGCCATTCTTTCATAGGATATCCATAAGAAGGTGCTGTCACTAAACTTCAAGGATTGCCACACGAAGATCCGTCATGTGGATGCCCATGCTACCCTCAATGATGGTGTTGTAGTCCAGGTGATGGGAGAGCTCTCCAACAACATGCAGCCTGTGCGCAGATTCATGCAAACATTTGTACTTGCACCTGAGGTACGCTGTAGTGAGTGCTAGTGCTATTATAGTATTTCTGATACCGTATCAAGATTATTGAGACCTTTCTTGTTCTGTGTTAGAATTCAGGGTTAGACTTGGAAGGTAATTTTGCACAAAATTCAGCAGTAAAGTTCTGCAGATTTCTTAGGAAATACAGTGCTTCTGTATGGCCATACATTAACCTTGACTATCATAATTACAGTTGTAAATATCCTTACTTTTGGCTACTAGGTATGTGCAATGCATATTTTTTTTAAGCATTTTTAAAGTTGCTTTATCGTTGATTTGCCCTCCTAGCAACTGGGCCTCTTTATGAAAAGAATTAGTAGAAAGAGGAAGATGTTTCCTGTTGTTCGAAGAGATGATTTTCAGAATTTCTTGTGTAAAGCGATGACAGCATTTGAGGTGGCTTTTTAGGCAGCATTTTTGAGCAAAACAGATCACGTATTTGAAAATGAGAGAAAAAAGGAGTATTGCAAGAGCACTTATTTTTCATCAGTTTAACTCGGAGTGAAGAATTGGTACTTTAGACCCCAGAAAGTTCTGGCTCCTACCTTTTCAGGATTGTGAGCTATCAGAATTAAAAGCACTAATACATTACTGCAGTTGATGTAATTGAACTGGTTCCTCCTTTGGTTTGCTTCTAGGGTTCTGTTGCAAACAAGTTTTATGTCCACAACGATATCTTCCGCTACCAAGATGAGGTTTTTGGTGACTCTGACACTGAACCTCCAGAGGGTAAGTAGGAGGAATTGTTGGATGGTTCTACTGGTATTTGTTTCTGGGTCTCTTGCCAACATTCCCAGACCAGTGGAAATCTTCCTGCTGGAGAAGGCAGGTCAGCATTAAGCTTCATGTTCTTCTAAGCTTTTTCCTTACTCTACAAGGAGTTGTGACATGCTGGTGATTATTTTTCTGACATATTTTGTTTCTATTAAAGAAACCATAATACTTATTTTAGCAGTTGCAGTGAAATCTGTAGGCTATAAATCTGCTTCTCTGAAGTGTTTGGAACATGGTGTTTGACTGTGGTCAAAACTGAGTAACTGAAATGACAGCAGAAGTATGAGAAAATGTTTGTTCCATGTCATGTCTAATAGTGCTTCCCATGACCTTTGTCTTTCACCTGCATGTTGTGGAAAATGGCTTGCATTTGAACCAAGTACTAAAGATGTGTGTGTGGCTTTTGGTTTTTTCCTTTTCTGACTTCATTTAGAATCAGAGGAAGAAGGAGAGGAACCTGAGGAAAGACAGCAGACACCTGAGGCTGTTCCTGATGATACTGGTGCTTATTATGAGCAGGCTGTCAGGTAATATCTTGTTATGAAATCAGGTGTTGTGTAAGACAGTGCTTGTAGAACAGGTCAAAGGAATTTATTGCTCCTTTCAATTTTCCTTTTTGACAGTCAAAAGATTTCTGCTTATTGGGCAGCTGAAACCAAAGTGCTGTTAGGCTGATCATGGAGATTCAAGATTTCCAGTAGACATAATATTTTTGCTGCTCTCTAGTATAAAGATGAGGAACTTGCCTCCTTGTGCAGTGTGGTCTTGTTTAGACAGATTATCTTTGTTCTTCCTCTTGAATGCAATGTGCCTGACTTCTGTACTAGGCAAGTAGCATGTCTTACCACCCGGTACTAGAATCAGTAGAATACCATCTCTTTTCTTTTTTTCCTTTTGTGGTGCTGTATAATAGCAATGACATTGAGGAGCACCTGGAAGAGACTGCTGCAGAGGCAGAGCCTGAGCCAGAGCCAGAACCCGAGCAGGAAGCTGAACCAGAGGTGCAGGAAGAAAAATCTGAGCCGGTATTAGAGGAGTCGGCTCAAGAAGAGACTGTGGAAAAAAGTCCTTCTCCAGCTCCTGCTGATCCAGCTCCTGCAGCGCAAGAGGACTCCAGGGTAATGACAGTGGGTGGCTCTTTACTATGACATCGTAGTTTCATCAGTATATTTGATACTCCTGTTGTTTTGCAGAGCATGATCTGCTCTCTGGCAAGAGAGGAAAAAAGCTTGAATTAGAAGTGTTCAAATGCTTTGTATTTCCCCCCTCCGCACAAGCCCAAATGACTCTTCTCATGACCACTTACCTCGTGTCCCGTAGTTCCTATACAGTGACAGGTAGTTAAAATTCTAGCTAGTAGCTAGTTGTTTAGAATACAGGGGCTAAGGTAAGGCTTTGTGTATTTGGTGAGATCAGAACTGTGGCAGCAGTGAGAGGCTCAGGTTCTTTGTCAACAGAGCTTCTGAAATCCACAGCAGACTGCAGCCAATATGCTGAATTGGGAAAAAGGATGAAATGCAACTTTATTTCTACCTGGGGATTTGTCACTATTCAGTGGTAGAAGGGGCAAAAGTGGACAAATTAGTGTACAAGAAACCAGTACTTTGGTTAGTATTGATGATACTTGTTCCTACAGTCCTACTTCAGCTCTATGTAGAATTTAGATACAGGGGGAGAACTAAGTCTTTTGAATTTAAGTGACTTAACTTGTGGGGAAACCACTAATGGCTGGAACCCAAATTTCAAGGACAGGTTAAAATTTGTTGCTGTCATTCTGTCTGTTAGCTGCACTGTCAGGAATATATTTTAGAAGGATAAGAATATCTGGAGTTAAGTTACAATCTTCTCTTCTTTTTAAGACTTTTTCCTGGGCATTAGTAACGAGTAAGAACCTCCCTCCCAGTGGAGCTGTTCCAGTATCGGGAATACCACCTCATGTTGTGAAAGTACCAGTCTCGCAGGTAGGAATCCAGCACTGGGAGAAGTAGAAGTGCTAAGCTGGCTGACAGTAAACTGAGGTGTGGAAAAACATAGTGAAATCTACTTGCTTATGATTTAAACTTAAAATTCAGTGTTACCTGATAGACTTCATAGAAATGTTATTCCTTGGCTTTTGTGTTGAGCAGGAATTGTTTCTCATGGAGGCAGGGAATGTCCATGCGAGTGCTGAGTATCTGCCATCTAAAATGATTGCACTCTTTTAATGAAAGAGGCAACTTTTTCTTTTCTGCCTGTTACTGTTTATTTGTGAATGAGGTTTTGTCACAAATGAGTTTGTGTAACACAGTCTGTGTACCTGCCTCTGCACTCTGGGCAGACACTATTTATGGTACATAACTCTGAATGGAGTGACTTTGAAACTGTTTAATTCAAGTGGCATGTTTGCTGTTAGTGTGTAAACCAGCATGCATTTTAGTGACAGGTGGAAAGAACTATGTTTTTTCCTGTATTTTCAATTTATTTTAACAACTTGATAGTGGGCTGTTAAAAGCTGAACTGTACCATTGTCTAATACAGCCCCGCCCTGAGGCAAAGCCTGAATCTCAGACTCCACCTCAGAGACCTCAGAGGGATCAGCGAGTGAGGGAGCAGCGAACAAGCATCCCACCACAGAGGGGTCCTAGACCAAGTAAGAGACACTACAAAGAGTAATCTTTTTTGCTATTTGATGGTTTTGGGGAAGCCATGTCATGATTAAAGCTTTTAAGAATCTTGTAATTCTGTAACTGAATGATTTCTACTACTTTTGTGAATATAATTATTTTATCTTGGTCTGAATGTCTGGCAAGCTTTAAAGCTTCACTAGCATTCAGTCGATGTATCTATGTTTCTACTCAAGTGTTTGGCTTCAGGTGATAAAAAGTGAACAATTACAAACTTGCTAGTATAAAATGCTTATTTTTAATGTAGGAATGGATAAATACAGTGTGAATTCTTTTATAAGGTGCTAATTCTGACCATGGCTTGTTTTTTGTTTGTTGTGGGGGCTGGCTTTTCTTAAACAAGTTTTACTTTTCTGTTCAAGTTCGTGAGGGTGAGCAAGGCGATGTGGAAACTAGACGGATTGTGAGATACCCAGACAGTCATCAGCTGTTTGTTGGGAACCTTCCCCATGATGTGGATAAATCTGAACTTAAAGACTTTTTCCAAAGTAAGTTAGTTTCTTTGCTGCGTCTCAGGGTATGGGGGGTTGTTGCCATCAGTGTGGTCAACAGAACATTCTAATGTATGACCCAAGAACTTGGCTTTTCTCTTGCAGGCTATGGCAATGTTGTTGAACTCCGCATCAACAGTGGTGGGAAGCTGCCCAATTTTGGGTTTGTGGTGTTTGATGATCCTGAACCAGTTCAGAAGATTCTTAGCAGCAGGGTAAATAAACTTCTAGTCAGTAATTTTGATCTGTTAATAACAGGCACTGTGCTTCAGATTAACAATAAAAGATTCTACTTGGTCCCTTTGGCCTTTCTTGAACATATTAAAGTAGTTGTAGTGTCTTTCCCTCCTATTCCAAGACTTGTGCAGTGTGTGAACAGGTTGAGTCTTTTGTCATTGATGTAGCTTATAAACAACTGAGGTGAACATGAATTTATTCATTATAGAGCCTTTTTCCAATGAGAAGCTGCTGAACTGTATGTGGGAAGTAGGTAAGTAACTTCCAGAAAGGCAAGGTAGAGAGCCTGACCCTATAGACAAGTAGAATCTTGTTTGTCAAAGAAGTTGAGAAGAGGTTGAAAGGGAAGAGCTGTACCAGATTGTAGGTTGAAAAGAATTTCTGCTAAGATAGGCAAGAGGTACTTGCTTAGCTTGTTGCCAGTGACTGCTAAAGCAAAATGTACGCTGCAGGGTTGTAGAGTGTGGTAGGCAACAAATCTGGGATGCAGTGTAACACCTGTGTGCTGTCCTTGCTTACAGCCTGGCTTTTCACCAGAGAGGGACATCTTTTCTTTACTTTCTTACTGTACAGCAGATTTGATAGTGTATTTCTGTTTTTCAGCTAAAAGGTAACTTGGGTGCAGATTTTTAAGCCTTGAGATTTGGTCTGAGTTTGGGCTAGTATAATAGCCCAAATAATAGTTCCATTTCTTTTCTAAAAGGTGTCAGAATACTCTGTGAACTGAGATTGCTTTTCAAGTGTCACTTCCAGATCCGTTTTTATACCTTCTCCAGTGAAGTCTGGATGACTGTTTCACTGTCACCACTTTCTAGTAACCAATCATAAAGCGCTTCAGTTCTCTCTCATGGAGAGGAGGGTATAAGACAAGGTTGCAGAAATCCGCTTGACATTGAGCAGTTACTGATGAGTCATTACTGAAAGTACCTTTTCTGCCTTTGTTGCAGCCCATCATGTTCAGGGGAGAGGTGCGCCTGAACGTGGAGGAGAAGAAAACAAGAGCTGCCAGGGAGGGTGACCGCAGAGATAACAGACCACGTGGACCTGGAGGCACTCGTGGGGGGCTGGGAGGTGGGATTCGAGGGCCTCCACGTGGAGGAATGTCCCAGAAGCCAGGATTTGGAGCTGGAAGGGGGATCGGGCAACGCCAGTGAATGCATCATGGATGTTGACATGGTGGTGAAAACCCTTTTTCCTGCAGATTTGTGAATTTCAGCCTTGGGTATCTTGGAATGTGGCCCTAGCCTGTTATAGACTGCTACGTTTGATACTATTTTGGCCCTTTTTTGTTTGTGTTATGGTTTTGTGATTTATTTTTTTTCTAGTCCTTGTCCCAGATTCCAGCTTTGTGGAACAACGCTTTAGGAAAAGTGGATTTTAAAAAGAACTGAATTTCTTGTTCACCTCAAACTTACGGACTGGATTTTTTTGGTACCAGTGGTTTTTCCTAAAGGAATGTCTATTATTTTTTTCTTTTTTTTCTTTTCCCCCCCTCTCCCCTTTCTAATGAATTCGGGTGCATTTCAGTCAGTGGACTGTTATTTCACGTGCATGCGTTCAAGAGCCTGTAGGAAAACTTAGTACTTGGCAAGTATTTCGAGGGCAGAAAAACAAAACTATTGATTTATTCTTTGAGGGTCATGTGAACATCCTCTGCTCCGGGGATACTGCCACTTGAAAAATTGACATTCACCTTCCTCTTTGTGGCGCTGTAAAAGTGGAATAATGGGTATCCGTAGAGTCTTTTATTTCTTTTGATACATGATCACGGAAAGGAATTGGAACTACTGCTTTACCACTTTAAAAAGTTTTGGATTGTGGGATAGGTTTTAAATGTCTAGAACTTGACTCTTAAAACACTTTTCCTGAACTTGTGAAATTTTTTATTGAGATAGGGAGGTTTTTTTTCATGTTTAGTTTGTATTTGTATAAAAAAAAAAGCAAAATTGTTGTGCCTTCTATTTATCTCTCATTCCAGTCTTGGCAAATTGTTAAAAAAAAAAAAAAAAGAAAAAAAACCAAACAAAAAAAATAAAAAAGGTCTAGATTTGCTTTATCAAGTCAAGAGTATGCTGGAGTTTTTCCAAGGTTCTTCCTTAAGTCACTAGGTTTACTTAGGTAAAGGTGGTTATAGCTGATGGTTTTTAATACCTTCTGTTCATCAGTTCGGCTGCATTTAAATAACTGAAAGCAAGTACTTTTTGGATGCTAAATTTTAATGACTTTGACTTGAGGCTGGGCAGGCCCCATTACAAATGTTACAAAAGTACAACTGAAGTAGAAATACCTCTGTCACATCCCTTACAGTTCAAGCTGCTGTATGTAATAGTTATTTTTGCAGTTCAGGCATGAATTTCATCCCTTGCTTCTACCAGATTTGAAGTGAATGGGTGGCATTTTTGTCAGAAATACAGAAGGTGCTTGTCTGTCCTGGTGTTAAAGGTGTTAAACGCTTTCCACTGTGTCTGAAAGAAACCGAAAATAAAATACAAAACTGGGTAATTTCAACTAAAGGTCTTTTAAATCGTGCTGCACAAAGCAGTACTATTTCTGTAATGTGTGGTGTTAAACAGCTGGGTGGAAATGGCAATTTCGAGTCTACACCAGACCTTCAGAGCTCTGTCATGCAAGAGAGCTGCTTAGTGAGCTTGCTTAACTGTCAGGGCTCATTGTCTCACTGTTTTCTTGATTTATTACTGCATATGCACAGCAATTATATTATCTCTCTTGACCTTTCCCTGCTTTAAAGCTTGAGCAAACCTGCCCTTGCCCAAATGGCAGGTAGGTATTACCTGTTTCAGAACAGTAAATTTTTGCCTTTTACTTACCAAACTTAGTGGTTGAGCCTGACTATTCTAAATGTTAGGGGAGTTTTGGTTTCTGTTTTATCTTCAAAGTTGTTAAACTATTTGTCCTTTCCCTCCTTACAAGTGCTTCTCAGATTGACTTGCTTACAATCTATTCCTGAAGACCCAAATATCTTGGTGAATTGGAGAAGAGCAAAGTGCAGCAGCAGTAGCTGTGGTATGCTCTCACAGCTGACATACTGGAAATACATACTGCTTCCTCTTGTGGTAGTAACTGGTATTAATAAAAAAGCTCTGCATTTGTTGTATCAGGAATGACTGTGAGGTGAAGCTATGCAATGGAAGTCTTTCACTGAATATCTGTCATTGTCGTTTGTGATGCCTTTTATTTTTCTTTCTCATATGTTGGCTTTCTAGTCTTGATGTTAAATCCAAGGCTGCAGTAACAGGTTGCACTTCAGACTTATCAAAGTGCTATTAATGGAAGCTTTTTATAGCTCTTAACCAAATCTGCAAAAGCACCCATAAGCCTGAAACACCATTTCTGTAGTGGGGGTTGGACAGTTCTGGCTCGTCGTCTGGTTTAAGAAAGAGCTGAGGAATGTCAGTGAAGAATTGGAAAGCCTATGAGGTGAAGTGTATGCTTGTTTTCATATGAATCACACTCTCAATGTGTTGACCCAGAAAGTGATGTTCTTGTCCAAGATGACAGGCAAAATAAAATATTTACAGAAAATTTTATTGGAATGTCTTGTAAAGAAATACTCTTCAAAAGCAAGTTCCGTTGGAAGCACCTTGAACAAAATGTTCAACTGAACTCAGTATTTGCATTTTGGTGGTTCTGTGACTAATTAGTAACCAAGTAGACTGTAAAATGTCACATTGCCTTTTTTCTTTAAGCCTCAAGCCCAGTGTTTCCTCATTGCTGTGCTAAAACCTCAGTGTTTCTTGTCTAAGGTCTTCAATGCTTTGCATGCATTAATGGTGAAAGATGACTATAAAGAAGTCATGATTTGATTTATCTCAGCTGGCTGCAGTGAGTTAAACAATTACAGGATGGCCAACCTCTAGTAACCAGGGTAGTCTTAATTCTTTCTAGTAAGGATTACTACAGGAAAGTTTCAAATGACTAAGACTTAGTGTGGTCTCCCTGCTAGCATCTCCTCTTCAGTCAGGACTGAGGTGGTGGTTGCTGAAGTGCTTTTGATGTCCCAGTGCTCTGTGGGTAGTAAGAAGTGGAGAAAAGTTGGTCAGACTCATCATCAAAACCCACGAAAACCACCTGGATAGTGTAGTGAACAACCTTAGTGACCCTTATGCCTTAATAATCTGCCTTTGTGAGAGCATGGGGGGGTGGTGTTACATATGGCTAGTGATCTGGCTGATCTTAATAGTCTTATTTCTACTTCTCTTATACTAGTTCACTTGCAACAGAATTTCATACCATCTGAAACAGAACTGGAGGCCATGCTGCCTTTCTTTGGTTAAAGGCACTGCGCAATTAACTAGGCTTAGTTTATTGTGCAGGGGAAAACTGGAGTATTCTTCGGTACCAACAGGCTTGTAGGGTGCTCCTGTTTAAAGCTGAACCTGAAGTGATTGTGACCTGCAGGTACTTGTGCAGTTGAGGATTCAGGCAAGGGATCGTTTTCTTGCTCTGCAGGGCCCTCTTTACAGGTTCTTTTTTAATTAAAGTTAATTTGCTTAGGGCTGAAGCTGCAGTGTTCCTGGCTGTACACTAGCCGTATATAGTATGCAGGTGGTGGCCATGCTATTGGAAATTGCTTGGCAGAGGGGATTTACTCCTGGAGTAGGAAACAGCCTCTGTTGTAACAGTGAACTCTGACTTGAATCTGAATGAGAAACATTCCTCAGCAGTGCCACATGGAAATGATGCCCTTTAGGCATGCGAGTCTGTTTTCCTTGGTGGAAAGGATGGTTCTGAGTACAGGTATGAAGACTTGAGTTGATCTCTGCAGCTGCTGATTCCACATGTCGTGGAGGAACATACTTTTTTGAGGAAAACATATTTAACTGTTTCTTGCTGCCTGGGGCTAAGAGCACATGGCACAAGAACAGTTTTAAGTTTTGTGTGCTTTAGCAGAAAGTCATTTTCTTGGTGGTTATTTCATCTCCCACCAGCACCATTCTTACAGTGGCTGGTAACTTGAAAAACTGCTCTAAGATCTTGATAATCTCTTGCATGTTGTGTAGAAGATGGGACAAGGGGGTTGTTAATAGCTTATGTGGTTATGAGACATGAAACAAGTGAGTAGAATGTTTTCAAACTCCATTCCTCAAGGACAGCAGATTTTAGAGTAATGATGTGTTCTCGGAATAGATATGGAGGGAGGGATGTTGCCCTTCTATTTTCTGTTACAAAATGCCGCTTGCCAAGCCAAGTGGGATCTGCTGTTCCACTGATGATATTTTAAACTTAACAAAGCACCTGACTGGAAGCAAAAACAATTTGTGTCCATCTTTGAGATTCAGCATGAGTGGCTGTCCTTTAACGTTCTGAGATGTCATTTTGGGTGTCTGAAGGTCAGTTCATCTACTAAGGAATTTTAAGGCTATGTATAAATATGACCATGTCAGAGCTTGAAAAATGGTACATGAAATACCTTTTGTTTTTCTTTCTATGGACCCTACACCCAAGCAGCTAAGCTCCTTGCTGGAACCTGTTCCAGTTTGTATGAGAATTTAAGGCATATTTTGGCTCTTTTGAAAGTATTGCTGTTCATGTGTGTCTGACTTTAAAATCCAGGGTATTGGAAAGACGACACAAACAGAGCTTTGTGTTCACATACCTGTCATTGCTGTGTGAAAGGCCAGAGCAAATTAAGAGGTGCTTCATAGAGACTAGAGATGTGGTAAGTCCCTCTTGGTGGGGGGGGAACCTGCTTCTGCTGCCTGGACTTGGATCTTGAATCCTGAGGAGGATTACTAACTGTGTTAGCCAAATGTGTTAACCTTGCAAGAGTCTGAAACACTAGGGAGCAATTCAGGAGTCTGAATACATTTGCTGCTGCTGTAGCAATTCCTTTGTGGAGTGGAGCTCAGGAGGTCACAGATGGGAGAGATTATTCTTCAGAATAAAAGGCCTAACAGTAAAACTGATCTTTTGCCTTATTCCAGGAAGTGTGACATTAGCACAAATGCATCAGCAGTGTGGGCTGAGTGTGGAACCTCTGGCACTAAAAACCCATGAAGAGAACTTCAGAAAAATCGTTTATTTTATTGGAATCAGCATGAATGTATGATTCAGTAAATAGATTTTATGTACATATAACAGCAGAAACTTTACATTCCATCTTCAAACTGCTCAAACTTCTCCTTTAAAATTTCTTACAAGGCTGAAAAATAATGTGCCACTGGTTGTGTGGTCATGCAAAGTGTATGAGTTACAGGTTTGTTTCATCATGATGTAAAAATGCTGCTTTTTAGGAAGCAGTTGCTTTGCACTCTAACCAATATAGCAAAATATCCTTAAATGGAGTGTAAGGCCATACTGACTTCATATATGTATATATTATAAATCCATATAGAAAAGACAGGGAGATCCCTTTTTAAGGGGAGTAGTGAGAATATATATAAGCACTTCATGATTAAGCTTGTTTATTCTCCTTGAAGGGTTTTACATCTAAAGTTTTGAGCATGGGTACACTTCATGTCCTTTCTGTAGTCTCTCTTCTGTTCTTCAGGGGAAAGAAGTATGAAAATTAATAAACACTGACTTTTGCCATTATTTTTTCAGACTTGTGTTAACGAACCAGTAGAGGTACTCCGAGGGCACTTGAGGTGCCCACTGTTTATTCTTAACTCCAGTGATTAATTCGTATTCTGAGAATACTTTTCCAATTATCTTCTGGGAGATGCTGATATTTTGGCACCCATCTGTAAGGAAGAAAACTAAACCAACTGAATATGAACTATTTCAATGCCTATTTTAAAGAAGCTAATTTGCAGCTAAAGGGAGGTGAGTTTTGTCCCCTTAACAGCAGCTTTTTCCTATGCTTAAGAGAGTTGGTCTGCCTGGGGCATTTTTAATGCTGCTGCTGCCTTCTGAGGGCTCAGTAAGATTGAAGAAGGAAAATGCTTTTTGTTGCCAGTCCTGTCCTGATCATGAACAAGCTTGAGAGGTATCTGTATCCTGATAAGTTTTTAACAAGCACGCAAACAATATACAAAAGCAATTCAAATCTGGATTAGTATTTACAGAGGAATAGTGATAATGGGCTCTGGATGGGTATGTCAACAGGGTATAATCCTCTGCAAGAGGATCTCTGTGTTGGCAAACCCCATGTTTTTACCCTGAGCTACCCTATAGAGTGTAGGGTGCCAGGTATTGCCCTCTCTGGGGGAACAGTGGCTGCTGACAGATGGGGCAGCCTGTAACGTCTTATGCTGTGTCTGCTAAACCCAGCCCAGCTCGTTTGTCCGAGCCCTTGGCTGTCCCTGATACAAACAGGCGCTGTTGTTTTGGAACAAATGAGCTTTAAGTAGAGCTTTGAAGACAAAAGATCTTCTTCATACAAATGGTTTACAGATGGGAGAGACAGAAAATAGGATAAAACAAAGACACTACTTAATAGGCTTTTGTCAAAGTGTTTTGGGAGGTATTCTTCCTACAGACCACATTTTGGGGAGTTTGACCAGTGAGGTGGATGCTTCTGAGAGACAGAGACAATGTTTATCAAGGACATAAGGAAAACACTCTCTAGGTGCTGAACTGTTCCCACTTCTATTTGTTTTGTATATTTTCAACTAGAAAATATTCCTGATGTGTTTTCTCTCTCCTCGGAAGTAAACCCAAATGTGCAATGGTCGTCCTGAAGAGAAATAGCTTAAGTATTTTTATTGTTCTTTTAAAGATAACTTCGTTTACAAAACAATGTAAATGGGTGTGCGTTTATCGGAAGGGAGTAATTCCAGGATCCTCCCCTCCTTTTTTTTATACCATTTAAGTGTTTTTCATTACTCCTCATCTCAGTTTTAATATAATAAGCATGATACGCTGTACACCATGGTAGGATGTAAGGGGACAACACAGTCCATAGAATGTCACAGTCCACAATGATGTTAGCCTGCTTATGGCTGTTGTTTGATCTTGTTTGGTAGTTACAAACAGCTGCTTGAGACAGGCTTGTGCATCTTCAGGATTCAAAGGCTGCTTCCAGAGTGGTGTTCACCAATGCTGCAGGGATGGAAAACTGCAATGAAATGCAGTGACCTTTGCCTGTCAGGCCATTTTCAGGTGAAGTCCTTAGTGTGTTGCTTCATCTTTACATCTCTAGATCTCTTAATGCATGAATGGCTTTCAGCACAGTTGCCATCTATTTCAGCTCTTTTGGAACAGTCATCTCTTTACTGCAGCTTGGTAAGTCCATGAAAGAAGAGGTGAGCTGTGGCCATGATCTGTGCTGTCGGTGTCATGGACAGTCTGGAGCCACACAAAACTTATCTTTTTGTGTATGAATTCCATTTCACAGTAGGCTTGAGATGCTCCAGGTGGTGCATTTTTTCAAGATACTCAGTTCCACATGCATGTGGTGAGTCACTTGGCCTTTGTGCCTTAATGTCTGTCACCTCCCATGCCTCTGGAGTCAGCTTGTCTCCTGGCCTGCTGCATCAGTCATTGCAGTGAGTGCAGTGCTGACTGTATGATGAGATGCTCTGATGTTGTAGTGAGCAGCAAGATGGAGCTCAAAGGCAGAGTTCAAGCACAACAGGTCACTCTTCCCAGCAAGTGGAAGCTGGATCACATTCTGGCATACAATCACTGTTTGGACCTTAGTGTTTATTTCACAAATACTCCATATTGGATACTCCTGCAGCTGACAGATCCCCCAAATTAACCTGCTGTCTCGACCTGATTTAAGGAGGGATGTATCAGCCATACCTTTGAGATGCGTGTGTCTTTCAACTGCCTGTTCAGTTTAGTAACCCTGCTCAGTGCTGGAGCACTGTGAAGCGATCATCAGCCTTTGCAGGAGGTGCTGCTTTTACAGTTCTCCACTTTGAGCAGGTTAACTTAGGCATTTGTCAGCTTGGTCCATGCTGATTCTCCCTTCTTGTTTTTGATCTAAGTGAGAGTACAAGTGTTTTGGACAGAAACATAAATACGTCTGGGAAGAGAGGGACAGAAAGGAAACAGTACAAAGTCTGTGGTAGGTAAGGGCAGAGCAGAGTGTTTCAAAACCCTTGTTGAGCTATTTCCCCAGCCTAGGCAAGCATTAAAGTAAAGGAACTCGTGCTCCCTTCTGCTAAGAGTTTATTGGGTCAGCCTCTAGCTGAGTGTTTCTTGTAGAGCTGAGCTCTACTGCTGTGACCTCTAGCACTGGCCATGGTTACTTAATACAGTGATGAGAGGATGTAACAATGGAATAACTCCTCAGTGGTTAGTTTTCTGGTTGGGTTTTCTTTCGGTGGTGTTTTTTTCCTGATTAAAAAGTGGGAATGATGGCAAGTAGAGGCTGTTCGTTATATTTATGCCTGTGAAGGACATACAGGTGTCCCTCAACTTAGTTGCTGCAGCTGATCATGGAGATGCATTCCAGCACTATTCTGATGTTGCAGTGCTGCCGCTTCTCCAGTTCCTTTCTTTATTTTCTGGTTTCTAGAGCTTTGTTAGCGGTGCCACTGCCCATGCTGTACTCTCATCCTTTTCTCCATGGGACAAGTCAGGCTTTGTGACTTCTCTTTCCAGCCCCTCAAAGAACAAGCAGCAGTGTTTAAAACCTTAACTCCCAGGAGGACCACATGGACTGGGATTGCAGTTTTAATGCTGCTTGTGTGCACATTGAACACATTGAAGTGACTGCACTTGCTACAGTGAGGAGTAAGTACTACACTGTCCTGTGCCTTCCATTAGTCTTGATCCTTTTCTATTCCACTCCCAAGTTGGCCCTGCTCTTCAGGGCAGTGTGTTGGTTCTTTACCCCATCACAAGAACTGTGATGAGGGGCACCTTTAGAAATGCTCAAGTGGACATCCAGGAGAGGTGACTGAGGCACCCCCCTGGCACAATCTCTTCAATATTGCATAGTTTATTTCAGTAAAGGTCAGTGTTTGGGGGTTAGGTGACAAGCAAGAAACACTTGAACCCTAAGCCCCAATCCTGCTACGGTTGGAAGTAAGGGCCTGTTGATCTGCACAGGGCTATGACAATGCTGATTCAAGCAACACTACTATCAAGCCTCCACTATAATTGTGACTGAGTGTGTCTTCACTGCAGGGTTGATTCAGGCTTGAACTTGGTGCTGTAATTTAGTGCCCACATTCTGTGGTGTGCTAAACTCAGGCCAGCTGGCTGCAGCCTAAAGCTTGATTCATGCACTGAAAACTGCGTGAGAACTCTGTGCTCCTCAGACCTTACAGCTCCAGGCCAGCTCTACCTGTCCTTGCTTGTGCCAAGCTTGACTCACCTGCACAGCAATGACACACTTGTAACTCTAAGCCAGTGCACATAGTTAATGATGGTACCTTGTGCCTCAGCCAGGCTCAGCCATGTTCCCTGGGTAGGTGACAAAGGGTGTCCTTGTTTGGCTTAAGCTACTTGTCAATTCAAGTGGCAAACCTATAAATAAAAGCTAATTTCAAGCCAGGCTGATGGCTTATTTATGGTGGTATCCTATGTCCAGGCAAAGACAGATGACTATATTGGAAGTGCCAGCATACTTGAACCTCAGGCTGGGAACAGGTAATAGGATTTTGTATTCTCTCTTCTTGCTGAGAATTAGTGTTGGGAAGCTGCTGAGGTCCCTCTCCCTTGTGCTTTTTCGTGCTGGCTCCTTACTGTTGTTTGGAGCAGTGGCATCACCAAGCACAGCCTGCGTGCCCTAGCAGTGATGCTTTGGGTGCAGATAGCATTAAGCCAACATGAAGCTGTCCCTGCCTTCCCCTTAAGTGGCAACATCCCCTTGTGCTGAATCTTTTCTCAGTCCATGTACTATCCCTGTACGTGGCCGGGATCAAACCCTGGCTAACCCACCTCCAGTACTGCTGGGAGCCTGCCTTATCCCAGGATGGGCTTCAGCATGCTGTCTGTGATAGACCCAGGAGCAGGAATATCACAAACGTAAGATTCCCTTACCATTTCCACTCAGAAGCTTGACAGTAAAGTGCATGTGGACTGTAACTTAGGTTTGCTAGACTTAATGGTCACAATTACTTGATACACTCTCTTAATTCCTGCTGCCAGCTTTGACTCTTGCATCATACCTGTTAGCACTGTCTGCCCTGAATGCCAGGAGAAGACAGTGATGTGGCATGCTAACAAGCCTCTCCTATTGCTTTTCCTTTTTCTTCTTTGCCAGGAGCCTCATTTGATAATTTAACCACTAACTTCCTCGGCTGGGTGCTGAAGTCATCCCTCTCTTTATAGATTGCCATGGGGTTTGTATTCTTTACTATGTTACAGTACCAGGAGCTTTGGTCCTTTGCTAGCAGCATGATGCTGGGACATGATGGGGTGAGTGAAGCTAGGGTTGAACCTGGAAAGCTGCAACGGAAATGTTTGTTTGGTTTGCTCTCCCTGTGCATGGGAGTTCAGTGGTTGAGGAACCACTGAGTGGTTGAGTTCAGTGGTTGAGCTGAGGAGCTCAGCCTGTGCTTGCTATTCCCATGCTAACTCCGGTGTTACTAGTCAGGGCTGTTCACTTCTGTGCTCCCTCAGTGTGGGATCACCTGAGGACATCACCCCAGGGCTGTTCATCCGGTAGTTCTCAGAGGAGAATGACTCACCTAGTGCAAGGACCAGCATCACCCATCAGCTGTAGGTGGAGTAACTCTGAGTACATGCCCTGTGCAAAACATGCAACAGCTCCTTACACGTTGCCTGCTTCACAACAGATTATTTCTTCTAGGGCCCTCTACTGCACACCCCGCTAGAAGGAGACTGGGAATATAAGAACCCGATTTCCAATAAACAACTGCTATATAGCTGGATCACTGAAAAATGTGGAGCCCTACGAGGATAATAGCCAAAACGTCTGCCTTCTTTCTGACTTACTCTGCCTTGCTTTTGCATGCAGTCAAAAAAGGTCTTGTGTCCACCCTTGCATTCCCCACTTCTCTTCATGCGTGCTTTGCCATGAAAGTGCTTCCCTGGGAACTCTGTTACTTTGCCCTGTGTCTATTTTGCCCTGTGTTTCCCAAGACACTTGTCTTTACCGGCCCCTTCAAAGACTGCAGGGCAGAGGCACATAGCCCCACAGAAATGAAGGTTCAGATGGTGAAAGGAGACAAATGCAGACAAATGCAGTGTACTTGAATGAAGGAAGAGACTTGTGCAAATTCATTTGAGGGAGAGGTGAGCAACTGCCCTTAAGAAATAATTGAGGAGATAAAGGGGTGAGAAGACCTAAAAGGACCTTGAGTAATTTTGAAGATGCTAAAATTAATGAATATTAGCTTCTGCTTTGGTGCTCATCCTGGCACCCTAAGGAATGATCAAGTATCTCAATTTTCTACTTAAATAATATACTGTGTCCACACAAGTGATGGAAATCTATTGAAGCAGGAGCAGTACAAGATACTCCTTACTGGGAGCAAGACAGGAAAGCGTCAGGTGCTTCCTAACAGGGAAGGGGTCAGATACTTCTCTTGCTGAAATAAGCCTGTGGGATGCTCCAGCACACAGGTACCCAAACAGGAGATGCACAATGTCCATGGGCAGGCAGATCTCCAGCTGCACTGGTAGGGCTGGGTTTTGAAAGAGAAGAGATCCATATTACTTTATCTGTTGCTGCCTGTAGCGAGGTTTTGTAGTAACGAATGGAGTATTGAAAGAGATTGTCTGTCTTTGGCACAGGGGTAAGAACTATGTTTTATTAAGGAATGGTAGTACAGTACAAAAATATGGTTGTATAAAATCTGTGGAAAAATATGGCACCATTTCTAATAGTCTTTGCTCCTTCCATATGTTCCTTTTTAAAAAATATAGACTTTAAGTATTTCTAATCTTTTTTCCACCAGGATTAGGAAACCAAACAAGGTCATTAAATTACAGTCGAGTTAAAGGACAACCAATAGTGTGATCTGAACTGTCTTGGATTTGCCTTAAAGACCTTCAGAAGAGACAGAAGGAAAAAAACCTTCTAGGAAAATCTGAGGAAAACAACAACCAAAGCAAAAAGTTTCCTGTTTGCAGGACAAGAGAATATTCAGTACCTGGGACTGTTTGATGCTTGAAGGAACAGAGTTCCCCAGTTCCCATCCTCTAGGACAGCAATGAGAGCACTACCAGGCCTGCGAAGCCAATGATCCTGCCCTTAGTATTTAAAGGGAAGCTGGTGCTTGGCCAGGGTCAAGGCTCAGCATCGCAGTCTGTAGCAGACTGTGTGCTTCCTGGTCTATCCTGAACCCTCTTCAGGATCTGTGTTGGATTTCTATGCTACTGGGATCCCAGATGGAAAGCCACTTTAATCAAGAATTAGCAGGAAACACTCATCTACCAAAAAAATAACATTTATCCTACTTTTTTTTCCAGTTATATTTATGTGTAAGGAAAAATAATTCTTGCTCATGAAGAGATAGATTTCCAGCGACACCTGGAAATAATACTGTATGTGATAAAGCTCTGTTTTTCTGAATAATCCAAGTGAATTAGGACCCTATTTTCTCTCTTTGCTGCCAGACCAACTGCTGTCTCTTGATCAGAAATTTTGCTTCTGAGTCTTGCTCTTAACAAAAGCTTACAATTACCGCATTAAATTCCATCACAATATGCCTGGAAGCTATCCTGCAATATTAAATCCTTTATGTTCTTACTAATAAACATAATTGCTGGTGCTGTTAAGGCAGCCTACTTTGAAGATGAGATAGGTTATCAAAGCAAGCTCTGTTGCAATACAGAGACTAAACACAGCCTAGTACAGATGGAGGAAAATGTTTGAAAGCAGCACAGGCTTGCCAGGGGCTCCTAGGGGAGTCTAAGGTCTTGCCGATGTGATGGGGCTTTCTGGCAGGACATCTGTGGGACAGCAATCTCAGCACCACCAGACCGTTGCCAAGACCCCAGCACGTTTCATGTTGGGATGTGAGTGCTGCTCGCTGTCACTGTGCAGGCAGCCCTGGGGCTGGAAAATGGCCAGAATAGAAACTGGCTGCTTAGTGAAGAGAAAATAACACAGCCTCTGGTGAGCATCAAACGTGCCCAGTAGTTGGCAGGGTTGAACTGGATGCAAAGGAAGAATGACAAGCGGTAAGGATTATTACTTCAAGACCCTAACCTCCCATGAGCTCCACTAGAAGGAACCACAACCATCTTTCTGATGTTTTCTAGTCCCAAATTTGCCTTCCTCTGGCCTTACTCCTTGCCAAGAAGTGACACTGGAGCTCTAGTGAAGCAGTAACTGTGAGTTTATCTCCATCTCCAAGCAGTAGATCTAGGATGAGCATGGGCTTCTTTACTTTCAAAGTCCTTCTCTAAGCTAGAGCAGAATGAAGTGAGAATGTATTCTTCTTGCTCTGATCTTGCCCTTGGGATGTAGGGTCAAAACGTACTTGGGAGGAGGATGCTGCATGGGATTAACAATTCACAGTCAACTCCTTAAAGCAGCTCCTGTTAGGAAGCAAGCCCACAGCCCTGCAGCTGACTGTGCCCTATGAGCTATCCCAGGTAGCCTGGGGAGATTGAAAAGTCGTGTGGACCACAACCAAATTGCCTGACTCTGAAGTGCAATGTCTGGGCATCGAAGCAGGACCTTTCTCTCAAATGCCAGCCTTGCGTGAGCAAGGAGCTGTGGTGCATGGGCTGCCAAGCCAATCCCTGCCGCTGGGCAGGGAGGGGAATTCCCTGGATTTGCCTTTGATCTCAGATAAGGATGCGCTGTTGAGAGCAGTTGCACAACGCGCGGTTGGCACGACCGGCTGCCGCGCACAGGGAGAGTTCAGTAATTCAGCAGGCAAAGCCAGGGCCAGCAGCAGCCCTGGGCCACAGCCAAGGCTCAGAAAGTTGCCCTTGCAGCAGATAACACCCCTGCTCCTCAGCTTGAGATCTCCCTGCTCGGGGAAGCACAGTCTGCCAGGGGTAGGAGCAATCCTCAGGTTCTCTGAGCAGAGGGAAGGGGTTGATGTACTGGTTCACGCTGGTATCGCATGACCTTCCCATCTCAGCAGCGCAATGGGACTCAAAGCTGGGTGGCCTTTGCCAAAGCAGTAGGAAATATTACCATTTGCTCTAGTCCACACCATGCCCACTGTGTCTTTCTGTTTTCTTCCCTTTTTTTTATTCCTTTTTGTTCTTATCCTTGGTTGCTCTCTTTACGTTATTTTTTTCTTTAAATAAAGTGTATTTAGTGCTGGTGAAAGGTGCTGAATTGGCAGCTGTGGAGATGGGTGTCCCTCTACTTGCCCCAGGAAAGCCCAAGGCTTTTTCCTCTTGAAACTAACTCTGTGCTCTCCTACCCTCTCCCATAGCTGCCTCTTGCTGCGCTGCTTGGGACACCTGTGGCTGAGCACAAACTCCCACCTCCTGTCGCAGGCTTGGACCCTGCTGACCTGGCCCAGACTGGACCTGTACTTTGAGCTGTTCCAGCTGCCATGGAGGATGCAGGAGCCTGTCTGTTCCTAACGCAAGCATCAGAGCTGCAGCCTAGGTCAGCTGTGGCCTGGTCCCAAGCAGGAGATGGGAAAGTGGAAGCACCCCTTGGGTACTACTTGTCTCTCTGCTTTCGTTTAGTGCCTAAGCCAGACCTGACCCCAAGTGCTTCAGTGCAGACTGATTGTCTCTTCCTTCCTGCTGTCTTCTACCTCTCTTGCTAAAGTGCAAACGTGACTGAACCGCCCTGGGTGCTGGAGAGGCAAGTGGGATGTCAAGCCCTTGACTTGCCCACGCCAGCCCCAAGCCAGGCTTCCAAATAATACCCTGGAGGCATTTGGCATGTCCCCCCACCCCAAACTCTAACATCAACCTGTGCTACCACTTGGTCAAAGGGGAACCAACCCCTTTGCTCACCCATTCCCATCTTCCCTCCCCCAGTTCCCTATCCCCACCAAACTGCTCCAGCTTCCCCCAGGGCTCTGCTGGGTAGCAGAGAGGGCAAAGCAGCTGCTCTATCTTCCTATCTGCGTTAAAGCTAAATGCAGCACCAAAATAGATACAAAAATAGAGTTTTGGGTCCATTGGCCCAGCTTTGCTATTAATATTACTGCTATGAAATGTCTGAAAATAAGAACTGCTCTCTCTATACATACTTCCCCCCTCCCCTCCCCACCCCTTACTGACGCTATTGCCACTTGCCCGGCCCTGTTGCAACAAGGCATGAATATGCCTGTTTTCTTTATATTGTAAATATAATCACTTCCACCCCCCATTGTAAGCAAACATGGCAGAAAGGGGGTTGGAAAAACATAAAGAAAGAAAGAGCTGTTTTCAAAATCCTTCATCATTTCTAGTCATGATTTCTCATGTTCTGAATAGTATTTCTGCCTCCTGGGACTCAGATCCTGCCAGGTCATCTAAAAGGACAGAAGCTACCTGCAATTTCTGATGAAGGCTCTGATGTCCTTCTCTGGTTTCCCATTGGATGCTCTCTGATGGGGATGAGAGAGATGATGCATTTGCTTTCCTCTTTCCAAAAGTCACAAAGTGTTTGATCGTCAAACCCGTGACTAAAAAAGTAAATATATAAAATCAACAACAACCCACAGCCTCTCTCTTGTTTCCCGTTTTCAAAGTGCAAAACCTAGAGAAGCGTTAGAATGGTTTTCCTGCTTTTTTTTCCCTTTCATTAGGGCTTGCTTTCCCCACGTGCTTGACTGGTATGGCCTTTCTATAGCAAAAGTCAGATAAAGCGTAATTGCAGTCATTTCTGCACATGGAATCATGAATCATTCCAGTGACTTGAGAATCTAAGCTGTTAATAGGCTTAAAAAAAAAGGTTTTTTTTTGTTTATCTTTTTTTGATTGTTTTCTCTTTGCATTATAATTAAGCATGAATATATATTAGTATATTACACTGCTTGGATTGCAGCTGGAGCAATCCAAACCTTCCTATGCTGTAAAACTAACCCCCACCCTGCACTCCCCCAATCAAGAGCTGGTTTTTTCTCCTCCCTGTGCCTGTTACCTTCAGTTCACATGATTAAAAGTCCCTCCCAGCATCCCTCCCCCCTTTTGTTTTAGTAGATATTGCCGCATTCTTAAATTCATGCATTACTGCATTGCTATTGCACATATATAGAGGATTGCTCACTCCCTCCCAGCTGCTCCCCTTCCCTCACTGGTTGTGCACATCCTCTCTGCGGACGATCTTGTAGATGATCCAGTAGAAAATGTTGAAGATGAGGAATGCCATGGGGAAGGCGATGCGGGAGATCTTGTCAATCTTCTTGGCTCGCTGAATGAAGAGCTTCCGCATCTCCTCGGGGGAGCGGGACGGCGGGGGGACCGGGTTGGCTGTGTTGTTGTTGTTGGCACCCTTGACGGAGATGCCATCCTTGGCTTGTAGGCAAGCTGGTCCCATGCCGTAGGCAGTGAAGTTGAACCTGCCTTCGCCAGCTTCGTCCTCCTGAAACAGATTCAGCATGGGACTCTACTTAAAATGAGATATAGACAGTGCACCCTCGCTATAAGGCTCTCCACTGACAGCTTCCTGCTCTGCAAGGGAAAGATGCCTTCCTCATGCATTGACCTCAGCACCCTTGGCCAAACCCTCTGCCCTTGGGAGACCAGCCTTATAGAGGGGTGCCAGCTGTGTTATGCACAGATGCAAATCAGGGGATTCAGGCGCCCCATGAAGAACAGGACTGACTTCGACCCCAGTCTTTGACATACTTGAATGGTTTATGGTACTGCTTTTATTTTTCCAGTTGCATCCCCTGTTTTGCTTCTGCATTTTCCCCCCATCCCTGCTCCTGTCAGCACCTTCTTTGCTTTGCCTGTGCTGTACCAGCTAGCCCAGAAGGAGTGGGCTCCATGTAACTCACATAGTTGAAGCTGCAGCATGAGACTTCCTACAGAGTTACATGGATTGTGCAGGTGCCAAGACCTGTCCTGGAAAAGACCTCTGCAGGCAGTGTGCCACCAGCCCTCTGCTTGCAGCCATCTGACACTTCAAACCCCACAGTACCTCCCTACAAGCCATCTTTCAGATAAGGACCCGAAGTGCCCTTCAGCAAGCCAATGGTAAGATGTGGCTGCTTGTGCTAATTCCAGTTTTAGAGAAAAAACTAATTTACTTTCCAGTCTGATGGCAAATGGTATTGCTGGTTTGGTGGAGGCCTTGCGGGCTTCTCAGAATGATTTTCACCCTATTTTGTTGAACATGGGGATGTAATCACAGAGAAAACAGAGTCTGGCCAAAGTAACACTACCAGTGAGTTGCATAGGCAGGGTCAGCAGCCCAAGTCTCTTGACTACACATCACCAAGGCTAATTGTTAGGCCAATGGCGCTAATGAACTAATGAACACACTAATGAACTATCAAGAAGGCCCTCAGCACTGACGTACTGGCCCCCTTCCTCATAACCTGCCTGCTCAATGTGCCCTGCTGCCCCTTTTGCCTTCTTTTGCAGGGTCTTTTCTGGATGGCCCCTATATCAAGCAGGTAGCTGCATGGGATGGAGGCACTGTGCTGGGGGCAGGAGCAGAAGGGAGAGCAGTCTGGCATATCTGAGCAAAGCAAAACAAGCCAAATAAGATGAAGCCTCCTTTTTCTTGTATCTTTTGGGAGAGGGTGGCAGGCTGGTGGGTTGTGTGATTACCACCTGGCTTACACGTTTCGGAGTCCTGGCTGAGACAACTTTGCAGGCCTTTGGATAATTCTTCCCTGCTCTGGTTGTGTCCTTCCAGAGGGAAGGAGGAAAGAGGTGGCTCAGAAGTGGGAAGGGTCAATTGAAACCTCACAAGCATTCATTGATCTGATTTTTAGTTTTTAGAGAGGAAAAAAGACTCTTGATGGTGACAATAAGCTAGCAGCTTACATCTGAGTCTGAGGAAACTAAGAAACAGATTTGTCTGCTTTCTCTTGTATTAATGCCAAACCATGGCACATTGTCAAGCATAGTGAGTTGTGAAGAATGGCCAGTAGGATTTGATTTGGACAGACCTAATTAATGTGGGCATGGTCTGGTCCTCTCCCCAGCTGCCTCCGTCAGCATGGAGCACTGCAACCTCTCACTTGTTTTCAGCTTGGCATGTCATGCCTAAACTAGGCAGAGATACCCAGACAAGTGAGGACATCAGGACAGAGCAATTAGGCTCTTTGGCAGCTGCACTAATCCATTTGCATATTTGCAGCCAGCTCCTAGGTTTCTGATAAGCCTGCAAATCTTGTTCCTTTTGCTCTTGCAAGTGCTTTGGTTTATGCTTTGTTCCAATTAAATTGCTGTGAGATTGAGCAGGGATTGTAATAGCAGCCTTGTGTTCGATGAAACATCTCTGGCAAAGACCTTTTAAACTCATCTGTGTATTAGTGTTTTTTCTCTTCTTACTGTTGTATCAACAGACCGATCTGCATATAACAGCATAGCTCCAGAGACAGGATGCCTGAGTCTAGATTAACAGATAAAAGCAGTATGAGGCACCTCTGTTGGGTGGTTTTACTTTGGCTCTATTAAGCAGGCTGCATCTTCAGAACCCAATCTGCCTCAGCTCGTTTTGAGATGGCAGGACGTTGATGGTCTCATCTGTTGCTTCTTTTCTCTTGTGTTTGTCTTTTTTCATCCCTGGTCCTGACTGATTTGGATACAAGTGAACAGTTATTTCCTGCTTTGCAGATAAGATAACTGAAGCAGAGAGAGGCAAATCTATAAAGAGACAGGGACTCCTGCTCCTTGACTTGGTCTCCAAGCACACACTGTGAACTGCTGTGGGACAAGTTAGACCCTGGGAAAGACTTTTAATGGCTGGGACAGTAAAGCCATGGAATGGGGTGGTCTCTGAATGGGATGGATCATAGAGGACTCTTTAAAATAGAGGGTAGACAAATACCTATGAGGAATATTTCAGGCAGACCCTGGCAGTCTCTTAGGGGCTCTCTTGAGATTCCCGTCAGCAAAATTTTCCATCATTTTTTCCCTTAGCAAATTTACTGGTTTTTTCATGCCAGCTTGAGGGCGGCCCATCAGCCTGGTGCAGAAAATGCGGTACCACCTACCTGATTCTACTAGTTAATTAAGGACAATTTTTAAGTGCCTTTGGTCTTGTCATCACAGTCACCTTTATGTTCCTTTCTAGTGCAGCCTGTGAGGTGAAATCTTTGCTGTGGTACCCCAGCCTAAAGCTAGTGGAGTCCAGGCTGCAGGAGATGTGCGTCTATGTAAGGCACGCATGCTTGGATTGGCATCAGCCATGGTGAATAAGCATGGAGCAAGGCCAAGCCTCAGAATAATGCTCTTTCCTTCTGAAAGGAATTTGCAGTCAGTCTGAGAAGCAGATGCTTTTGAACACAGAGATGACGGAGACAAAAGAGGTGTCACTTACCTCCAGGCTAATGCAGGCTGTCTTGTTGGGGAACACTGTTCTCTCTCTGATCAACATCCCTCACACCTCCCTGCCCACCTCGTCCCAGCCCTCCCTGAGTCTTTTAAGGAGGGCTCAGACCAGTACATTGCTGTGTGAAAACTGCTCAGTTGAGAGTAACTCTTTTGGCTTAGGCCACTTGGCTAGCTAACAAAAACCAGCTGCTGGGGTCAGCAGACTGTTAGAAGAGACACAATTCATTGAGGTAGCCCTGCTTTTTGTGTGTGACCCTCTTTAACACCTGACCATACACTAAGGACCCCCCTGGGAGCTGCAGGCTTGGTTCAATTGACCATGTAGTGATGCTCTGCTGGGGCAGATTTCAGCAGTGTCCAACATGCTTTATGTATTACCTTATGATGCCTCCTCTTCCTTCTGAACCTGAGCAGCTCTTTGTGCTGCCGAGACACGAAGTTGACGGCAGCATACTCTAGCAGCGCAGAGAACACAAACAGCAAGCACACCGCCATCCAGATGTCTATGGCCTTCACATAGGATACCTAGGAGCCAGAGAGAGAGCGCCTGAGGTGGGGTGGCTTCTTCACCAAAATGCCTTTTTGCTTGCCATTTTACATGTTACTCCCAAGGGCTTTGGAGGGAGTTGATCAAGATATGATATGGTTGGCAGCCACTCTTCTATACCAAATTTTAGCTCATTTACCATGAATGTATTATCAAGCCATTGAAACTGCTCCTGGGATCTTAAGTAGCAATAATTACCTTAGTTTTTAATTTATCCTGGTCTTCATTGTGATGCTTTATTTGCAAGGAGAATAGTAATCTAATCTGATCATACCAGAAGTGCTTCATAATAGGGAAATCCAATTCTACTTTAAAAGTGTGATGGACAAGTGAGTAAAAAGCAAGAATGCAGAGTGCATGCCCGTGTGTGGTTGTTGCAGGGGTTTGCAAGGTACAGATCTCTTGGCTGCTGAGAGCTGTGGTGGATACTGGAGTGAATGCTGAATCTTAAGGGGTGTTTTGCTGTTGGCGGAGAAACATTGCTAAAATTGCAGGAGGGGACTGGAATTTCTTCTGCTTGCCTTTAGACTGGAATAGTGCAATGGCAGCTAAATGTCTCTTGGGTTGAGCAGGAGGATCTGTGTGCTCATTTGTGTGCTGTCCCCATGAAATGGACATTTTGCCTTTCTGCAAAGATAAACGTGTTCCTTACCTTGGGCAGTGATGCTCGGGAACCAGAGCTCTGCGTGGTCATAGTGAGCACTGTGGTGATGCCCAGGCCAACACGAGCAGGTGCAGCATCCATATTGATCCAAAAGGAAATCCAGGACAGAATGACAATAAGGAGGCTGGGAATGTACATCTGGATCAAGTAATAGCCCATCTGCCTCTCCAGGTGGAAACGAGCTTCTATACAGGTGAACTTGCCTGGGAAGGATGGGAGATACATGGAATATTACTGATAAAGCATGGTGAGTCTCCTGTTTTCCACTGTTGTCTGGGGACTTTCTTTGCATTGCCTAGAATTGGAATCTTGTTAAAGGAGGAAATAAACAGCTGCTGCCCAGTTCTGAACTATGAATGTACAACATCATCATAGCAAATAGTTCTTGGCACTATGTCCTTTGTCACTTAAGTTTCATCTGCTCCCTTACATCAAAGACAAAAGAAGATACTGAAAGAGAGAGACCAAACACCCTTGAACTGGTGCAGATGTTCCTGAGGACAAGAGGGTTCCACATATTTGTGTCTGTTAGGTTTTTATTTGCTATATACATATATATATACACACTGGCGATGCATCTGTGTGCATTCATATGTATGTAGCTGTGTAGGACAAGGCTTGTATTACCAGAGTGCCATCAGACATAGCAAAAGACTGGTAAATGCAGTCCAAGTTCCATTCTGATGAACCCAGCAGCTAAAAGTAACCAGCACTCACCTGTGTTGTAGTGTTTCGTGCAGTATCTCAAGTCTTTTTCTTCTTTGAGGATAAACTGAGGCAATGTCAGCCCATCAGCAACTTGCACGGCTCCTTTTTCTTGCCACTCAAATATGAGATCATTCATTGTGTAGCCAACTGTTGAGAGAAGGAGACAAATACCATGTGAAACACATATTAAACACTGATATGGAAAGGGTCAGACTTGTAGAAGAGAGCTATGCTTGGAGGCAGGGACCTATCCTGGCCTTCCTTGGCAATACTGTAATGAACAGCGTTTGGGTTGAGGCAAAACTGCTTGTGCATGTGATAAAAGCCAGGATAATGACCTGCCTTGGAGCTGAGATGGTGTGCAATGAATCACCTGTGACAAATCACATTTTTTCTTGAATTTGGCTTTTTGAGCTGTTTGCTATTTTTTCCAACTTGACCTCATTCTCTGAAAGAAGTTGCTCATCGTCCTTCCCTCCTTTGGGATAAGCAACATGTACAAGGGGCAAATGTTCATCCAGAGAGAAAAAATCCTGTTTGCAGCTGAAAGCACTTTCCCCTTTTTCCTCCAAAGTGGAAGGCTAATGTAAATATCAGCAAGGCAGGGCCCCCATGTGGGATCTTTTAAGGTTTGGCTTCTCTAGGAAATGTCACATGTGCTGAATGAATGGAAAATCCTGAGCAAGTAGTTCTTAAGCAAACCTCCAGTGAAGGCTGACCTGGGAATGGGTTGCAGATGGGGAGGGAGATGGCAGGGATGGAGATGAGCTCAGGACTCACAGCTTTCCAACTGCATGATGCACGTCTGTACGTCCATGGGGAAGTTCTTCAGGTCCATGGGGCAGGCCAGAGTCAGCGTGATCCTGAGGAGAGAAGGCAGTTTGTGGTACTGATGAGGGGGTGAACCTTCTCCAACACCCAGTGCTACAAACAGGTACCTTGCCCAAGACACACTGGTGTGCTGCAAGAATGGCTGATCATTCACCTCTTCCCTGCCTGTGTTTTCACATGTGCTGTTGGAAAGCATCAGAAATGCTGAGCATTTGGGTCTGTGATAGAAGCACCAGCAGAGTCACCTGCTGCAGATGGCTTTTCATTGTAACGTTGTGCAGAACAAAGAGTTCCCACACCAGTTTTGCTGCTTTGGTCTTCATTTCTTGCCTTAGCTTCCCAACTGTCTGGATTAGCATCAAGCCTAAACCCATTCTCTGGACTCCCCAGGTGTATTTCTAGAGACTGGGACTGTTTCAAACTCTTTGAACAGAACATTTCTGTGTCAGAAGAAATAGAGAAGTTTGGTCAAAATCACACATTGCCCTGGGGGAAAAGAGAGACTTCAGTTGGAAAGAGCTTTCTGCAGGGAAAATGCCCTGTGGTAGGTCAATAAGAACCTCTGTATCTTCCTGAATTCCTGCTGTGCATCTTGAGACCCCAATTTTTTTCTTTCAAGCTCCATTTTCCACTAGGTGCAGGCTGCATTTTCTGGGCTATATTGCTGCGCTGCTCTGTGCCATGATCTGTACTGAAAGTGTTTGTTTGGTTCAACAAACTGATATTAAATGATTCGATTCAGATAGCTAGACTATTTGGTTTGATAATACTGAAAATGCTGTTCTTCGAAGTGTTGAGATTTTTCAGCTCTTTGCCTTGATGTAGAAATAGAGGAATCAGTTGGGGGGAACAAGAATTCAATTTTTCTATCATCAGACCTACAAGAAACTTAGCAGGAGGGAAAAGTACTTTAACTTGAACCCTAATGCTGGAAGAAATTCTCTGCTTGAGTTTAGAGGCATGTTGGGGCAGAAGATGTGACAGCAGAAAGAATAAATCTGCTTCAGTTTCCTTTATAAGCAGCTGCATTAAGCAACTGCCCTGTATTTAAACAAACACCTTGCCACAGAGAGTCACCACAGCCTTTGCCCACTTTGTTTTTCCTCATCATATCTCTGGCAGGGGACTCCACCTGTGATCGGTCAGAGAGAGGAGCTTTCCATTACATCTTCAGCCCCTTGAGAAGAGTTTACCCTAAATATCTGCCAGATGTGAAATGGGTGACTGTGGTTATGACTAGGTCTTGAGGTGCTGAGCACATGCTGGACAAGTGTGTGCTGAGAAGGGGTCAAAGTGTGAAATCCACAAGGATGATTTTGGGTGAACGCAGTTCTGAACATGCTGAGTCTTCGGTCCATGGGACAAAGTCCACCTACTTGTAAGCGCCTTGACTACAGTTTGAGTATTGCAAATAGTAGCAGCAAAAAGCCAGTTAGAGAACTGCAGAGCACTTGAGATGGAAACATGTTTTAAAAGGGAAAGATTGTTTTTCCTGTTGGAAACTTTGCATTGTGCTCTTCCATCATGAATGTCCTCTTTCTGTTTGGTTTTCACAGGGAAATGTTCTTAAAAAGAAACCTATGTATTCATCTGGAGATGAGGGAGATGGAAAGTTCTTTTTTTTCTAAACAAGAACCAAAGGGTTTTCAAGTTTTTGCCTTGAAAATGAGGATCAGCCACATTGCTTCATGTCCCCTGCTGAGTTACCGCTCTGTTTTGCAGAGCATTCCCAGCACTGGCGTGACCCCGTATTCCCCCTCTGTGCTCCTGCAAACCCACCTGGAACAGGACCCTGTGCCATGCTCACTGCCAAGCTGATGGTGGCAGTTTTACTGCCTGCCTGAGTTTAGAAATGAAGAAACGTGAGGTGTCCACATTCAGCCGACACGCACGGCAATCTCTTACTGCTTTGGCCATCAGGGAGGTGGTCTTTGGGCTGGAACCACCTTGAAGGTTGATGGAGGCTGTCTACATTGCAACATTAAGCTATTTTCCATTTTACAGCCCCATGCTGTTTTTAGTTCCCCATGGCTGCTGCTGGGAGCTGAGGTGTGAGATGGGGTGTGCGTATCTTAGGCAAATTTACATTATACGTGAGGTGAAGAGAATCTTCAACATAGACTTAAACTTTCTGTCTTTAAGCTCATGAAATCTGATCTTCATTTCATTGGTTTAAAATAAAGAGTGGATGGGGTTGGAAGTGAAGCATTTCAATTTGGCCCGAAAAAGCCGCAGCTTACCTGGTCTGTTGTCAATCATCAGGATGAGGTTAGATGGGAGACCTCCAGAGGTCCCTTCCCACCATGTTGCTATGACACTGCTAATTGTATCATTTCCTATTTTTAAAAAACCTCATTTTTTTACCCAAAGGCATGTTCAAAGTTCACATTCTTATTTTAAGCTTTAGCGGTGAGAGTTTTGCTCTGCCCTCCCTTATTTTTGTCGAGCTCTTCCCATTGAGTCACCTCACCTGATGCTGTAGAGGACATTGCCATTTCTGGAAATCCTCAGCAGCTTGTTGTCTGTGGTAATCTCATGGAAATGGGCCCCTTTCTCATTAGCAAAGAACAAGTCAGGCTTCCAGATGGAGTCCAGCATAGAGGGGTCCAGGTCCAGGGAGTCATCAGGGTATTCATTGTATGCCAGCCGTGGGTCATTCCATTGCTGTCGCAGGAAGATATTCACCCTGTAATCCTGTGCAGTGTAAACAGGGAGCAGAGAAACGCTGTTAGTGCTCAAAGCAGGCTGGAAGTGCTTAGAAGTGGGGAGCATGTACTAAAATCATTGTCAAAACCAAACCATGTTTAGGCCTATGTTCTCAAGTTATGGCAAGCATTTTGGGCATTATTTCTCAAGGAGCTGCTGTTTTTAGCTTTAGTAGCTTACAGCTATCTCATAGCAGGAGCAGCTGCCTGCCCTTGCATCCCCCTGTCACAGTAATTGTCAGCTGTGTGTGAAGTGTCAAGACCTCTAGTCTGAGCCCTGGGGCTGGAGAAGCGATGCTCAGTTGTGGAGGTTGTAAAGGCTGGTGTCAGCAAGGAAACTGCAGGGGATTAAGCAGGAAAGGAGACTGAAGGCAACTTCTTTTCAGTGATGAACTATCCTATATTGTGTCTATTGTGTCTGTGTTTCCTCTAGACTTGTGAAAAGAAAAGGCACAGTGAGACAGGCAGACCATGGAAGGGATATTCCCTGTGCGACCGCTAATATAAGGGTAACATATGAACTGATGGGAGCAGCTAACCTTGGTGAGCGTACGTGAACTTGAGAGGGATGTGCATGAAGTCTGCTCTCCTAATCCTAAGTGAGTGTTCTGGAGTCCCTCTCTAATGTCAGTGCCATAAATGCTACAGATTTTACAGAATGGCCATCTTTAATTGAAGCTGATCCCCTAGCACTATATGAAATGATATCTGCCTCATAACCATGTGTCTTACAGCTCCTCAGAGCTCCCCAAGCCAAGGCTGGCTGCTAAGGTCGAGCTCAGACACTCTTCTTGATAATTAAAGGTAGATTCTTTTCTCCCTGTCTGACCAATAGCTTCCCAGGGTGACCTGCATGCCCCTTTTCTGCTGACTTTCACATAAGAAAGCGAACCAACGGAATTAAATGGGAAGAGGATGTGCCAGCTATCAGGAGAGGGATAAAAGCTCTGTGTCAATAAATTAATTGACATTTACCAAGTATAGAGGCAGACTGTGTCTGAAGAGCAGCATATAATAGCCAATTTCACTGCCCTGGCCCAAACTAATAGTTGCTATCACGATGAAGAGTTTCTTTGATGTCTTCCTAATAGTAATGTATTTTAAAGACTTTTATTAAGAGACAGTTAATGGAGGGTGTTTCACATGCCTGCTGGTATCTAATACTGGCTGTAGGCACTAGGACCTTTCAGTGAGATTATTTGGCACTTCTGAGGGGATATCCCTGATTCTGCCATCAGGTCTGCTCTTTACATCTGGAGAATGCAAAGCTCTGGAGTTGAAAAGGTGAATGTAGAGGAGAGTCTTTCTGATGTTGATGCCTCAAGTACTCGTTTGACTATGAACCTGCAGCCTTTTATCCAAGAGGATCTGACTCTTGTGGAGTTCACTGGAATGCTGGGAGAGGATTGTGTCTTGACAGGTGTTTTGGATGGGGCAGTCCATAGCCAAGCCCATGGTCTAGAATATGTTTCAGGCCACTTAGTGCCGTCCGCATCCTTGGAGCACAGAAGCTGCTAACGACATTAATGATTGTGACAACAACAAAGAGACCAAGAACTTGATGCTAAAAGGAGCAAACCTCTGAAAATGAAAAAGAGTTGCAACACTCTCTCCTTCTGCTGATATTCCAAATACCATCTTCATAAGTACATTTCTCTGACTTAATTATTCATCTCTGCTGACCCTGCATAGTGTGTCTTGAGAAAATGTGAATAGGTGTGGACAGGAACCAGTGCCTTGGTGCAGGACTGGCAGGTCCCACAAATTTGAAAAAGGAAAGCAGCCCTGAATTTCCAGCTCCCATGGCACACAGCAGCTCTGCAAACAACCCATACACTTTCAATTCTCCCTTTTCTGGGTGTTAAGATCTGCCACCGCTGCAGTCAAGGGAAATCAATGTCACTGACCTAACAGGTAGAAAGCAAAAGGTTGTTGTGCTTATTCAGCTAGATGCTAGCAGGTTAGCTCCAGATGGGGGCTTATGTCGTGTACAACACAAATTAAACTCATGTTTGGAAGAAACTTCAGTGGTAGCTGCCCAAAAGTGCTCTCAGCCTGATAGAGTGTTGGAAGCAGGGAAAATGGAACCAGCCTCCTTGCAATAGCCTGTGTTGATGCAAATAAGCTTTGTTGCTGGAGTAAATTCACTGCTTCAGCTCCAAAGCTTACTGAAAGGAAAGGGTAGAAAGGAGTTGTAGTGTGGTTTACGTTGCTACCACAGCAAGCATAAGAGGCCACAGACAGAACTACTGCCATAGTCTTTGTCACCGTGAAGAGGGATCTTAATCACATGCTTGTGGGACAAATGAAATCTGACTTCTCACAGCAGATGGGTTTGAGAAGGCTCCTCCTAACTCATCTTCAGGGACCAAGTGTGCTGTACTCATGTCCAGGGGCATGTTATGAACCTGTGGTGTGAGAGACTGCACTACCTTGGTCCAGGAGATGCTCAGCAGTGTGGTGAGTAACTGGTGCATGCTATTCTTTGTGCTCTTCCTTTAGAGACAAGTATTTGCAGTGGGTCTGTTTTGCTTTGGAATACAGACAACTGAGCATTTATGTTGTGATATAAAAAAAGGCAAGGACAAAGAAATACAGTACATGGACTGAATGCAATACTCTGGCTTTGCCACTTTACAGCATTAATATTTCACTTGTGTGAGTGTGTGTTTATGAAGAGTTTCCTTCTCAGTGGGTTCATTCCACAGTCCTAGCCTGGTCACTGAGAATGGTTGTTTTCTCCCAGATGCCTTTTCCATTATGACAAAGAGCTGCATTGCACTGTAGGATTCAAGGCGCTGAGCAGCCTTTTAGATTTTTTGTGTCCAGGCTTATTTGAACATAAATGTAAAAACAAGCACCTTGACAGCAAACTGGACCTGGCACTGCCTGAGGAGCCAGCAGAAGGCATGGAGAGCAAACAAGGTATGCCTGTGGCAGTGCCATTGCCTAAGATAAGGGTCACAGTATGCTGCAATAGCTAAAGGATGCTGTGTGTTGAAAGCTGTGGGCTTAGGTATTGCAGTCGAGAGGTGATGAGCAAAACAAACACTCATTTGTTGGCTACCTGGAGATGTATGGCATTTCTCCTGGATGCTATTGTATGAGATCTTAATTGGCATCCCCAAGAAATCCACAGTTATTCCTAAATGATGGGCAGAACGGACCAATTTCTGATGTGAACTTTCAAGCTAAAAGAAAAAAAAAAGGTTTTACTGGGGCTGCAAACTCAGCAAAAAGAAACATCTCTTTCTCTATGTCCTTTTTACTTGAGCTCCTCATTTGTGTGCCAATCACATCCAGGCATTGATTATCTTGTGCAGCCTGTTCCTCTGGCTGGCTTGGGAGTGAAGAACAGCAGCTCTGTGTTGTGAAGGCATTGAGGAGCTTTGCAATTTGGCACAAAGGCATTTCACCCCCCAGGGGGAAATGACAGAGGGTAGGAAGAAAGTGCCTGAAGCGATCAAAGTAGTTCAGTTTGATAACGCTGAAATGAAATTCTGCTTAGTGACCTCGCAAGGAGCTGAGGAAATGGAAGATCATTCGAGACCCCCCCTTCCCAAGACACCACAGCCTGGGCATCTGATGAGGCGTGAGCTGGTGGAAGCAGCAGCAGGCTGGGGTAGCGCTGTGAGGAAGGGATGGAGGCTGTCAGGAAACTCAGTAAGTTCCAGCTCCTGACTCAGGGACTCTGTCAGACCAGCTTCTGCTCTGAGCAGTTTTGGTGAGAGGCTTCACTTTGATACATCTACATTTGCTGATGGAAAAAAACAGGGTAAAGGCTAAACTCCTGCAGGTGGGGATTCTCTTACCCACCTGGACAGAGGAGCACAAGGGGCTTTACTGGCATTGAGTTCATTCTCTAGAAAGGGAATAACAAAGTTTTTAAGGCTGCTTGCCTACAAAAGAGCACTACAAGAGACTGACTGGGCAAAAAACCAGCAAACACCACCCTCTAACCCTTTCCCTTGCAAAAACCCTACAAACAAAGCCCAAACACACCAGGAGCATATTAACCTTGGAAGGGTTAATAAGGGACCTTGTTACCCTGTTGCAGCTGTAGCCAAGAAGCCAATTTGCAGCCTGGTGTGAAAGCCACAGCTGGGCTGGGGAGAAGGCGATGTGAATAGCAGTAGTGTTGGAGGTGTTGCTGTTGAGGAGGAGGAAGAAGGCTAGTGCTTGAGGAAGGTAAGTATGTGTTGAGGGGTGGGAGTAGTATCCTGGTGTTTAGTAGATGTGGGGCTTTGTGCTGGGAATCCAAAAGGGGGACGTTTTCAGGGTGTCCCTACAAAAGGAGGGGAAAATATATATTTCTGAGATAAGAGTGGAGCTGCTGGGAGGTTTGCTGTAGCCAGCATCCTGAATTTGAAGATCAGAAACCTGCTATGGAGGTCTTGTTCTTCAGCTTTTGTGTGTGTGTGTATTTCAGTTATGGTTTTGTTGTTTTCTCCTTGTCCATTCACTGCAAAACTAAGCTCTAAGCCCATAGGTAGTAAAAACACTGCAGGTCTAATATAGAAGTTGTAGCAGCCTGTGAGATGTGAAAAACCTTTTCATTTTGTGTTGTGTGACTTGTTATGTGCTCATCATCTCTGTGAGACTGATGGTTGGTTTTAAGAATGATTGACTGCAGAAATTCAAGCTCAAACCTAGCCTTCATAGCAGGCTTTGCGTATTGATTGTGCATCTTTGTGTCTTGGGGTGTGTGGGTCCAGTATTAAATGTGTGACCCATATGCTTCATCAGTCATACTTGCCATTTGCTGCACTGAGGCTGGCGTGAGTTGCTCAGTCTGTTTTGCAGGGTGGTTTATCTCATTGTAAATATCACATGCAGATGCCTCTGAAAAAGTATTTAACGTTTGGACAGTTGCAGCCTCCAGCTCCTCCTGTCCTTAGAAGGTGCTGGGAGACCAATTGTAGCTGTGTTGCATCTGGCTGGAAGGTCTCATTTGGTTTTCCCCTTTCAAATGGGGTAACTATGGCGTGAAAGCAGCAAAACTAAATTTGCATGTATACACCGTGTGCAGGGGAGCCTGTGCTGACTTTTTGTGGTGGTCTTTCTTTTACACTCTCATTTGCTGTATGTAGGTCCTTTTTAAAACATGCGACTATAGGAGAGCCATCTTGATCGCTGAATTCAGCTCTTAGCAAGTCTAGGTGATGGTATAAAAAAACGCTCCTCCTCTGTGCGCCTTCTCTACACAAAATGCTTCCATATAACTGCCTAAGGTAGTGAGAGTGCCATGAAACTGCAGCTTCCATTAGAAGAGAGATCGAGGACATCACTTGATTCCAAACTTGCTGGTTTAGCAGCAAATTTGTTAGATAAAATGCTCAGATAATGCTATTAGTTGTCTTATGCTACAAAGATAAACCAAAGCTGGTGCAGTTTCAGTTTAAACCAAAACCCTGTTCCCTAGGAGCAAGACTTGTGTTTCATTTTGAATAAAGTAATTTAGGCTTGCTATAGGTTTTGTGCTCTCATTGACCTGGTGGGCAAGGTGCTTATGATTTTGAAGAGCAAAAAAGGGACTTAACAACTTGTGATTGGGGGTTGTTTGGTGTTCATAAAAATAAGCAGATAGAATGGATGCACCTTGCATTTGTCTCTGGAATCTCTTGCTGCTGTTTGCACTATTGCAGTAATGCTTTAAGATGGAAGGAGGCTGTCTGCACTTGTTTGGTAGTTGGTAGTATTCTTCCCCTTGAAGGATTTACTGGGTTCATTAGGATATGCTCCCATTTGTAGCTTTCCTTGTCCTTAGAGCTGATTGCAAGTGAAGCTGATGGATAAAGCTATGAGCCGCAATCTAACATAAATGTCCAATCAATTATGTGCACTACTAGAGGCTTTTATGTTGAGTCTTCGGTTCTGCAGGATGCTTGAAGGAGTTTACTTCCCTTGCTTTAAGTTAGCTCTGCTTGGGGGAATTCAGTTTGGTGGATGCCTTTGTCTAACCTTGCAGCAGTTTTAGATCCCAATTGTTTGGCCTTGCTCATTTTGAACCTTTGTGAGGAGCACAACAGCTGTTTTCCTACTCTGGGAAGTCTGTGCCTTCTCTCAGTCCTCATTATTCTCCCTTCTGAGATTTGCAGGCCCAAGTGGCTCCATTAAATGCCTCTTTTGTTCTATTTCCCTGTAGTCTTTTCCTCTACCTTCCATGATGCTTCAAGCTGTAAATGAGCATACACCTCCAGTTTCTCTAATCCTCTGCATGGTAACCTCCATGATTTGTGCTGATTTGTGAGATTCAGGCAGTGTGAACATAAATGGTGACTGTGGTATTTTCTGTAGGAATTAACAGCCTCACTAGAGAGATATTTTAAAGCCTTCTCTAATTGCATGTGTGATATCCCTGAAAACCTAAGATTCTTCTGCAGGTGGCGGTGCAATAATAACCAAGTATAAGATGATGTAGTACTCGGAACCTGAACCTGGCTGAGCTTAGGATGCCTGATGATTCAGGTTTAAACCATGACGTAGTTCTTGCTCTTCTGGCCAGTGAAGCAGCTGTGGGATGTTATAATCAGTCTCAGGGGTCAATCATAGAGTACTGCTTTCTTCATGGTAAAAGTTGAATTGCCTCTTTCCCTCTCCCCAGCAGCCACCCTTCCTTCACTCCCCCCCAGATATTTGATCACTTGTTTGAATTCAAAGTAGTCAGGTCTGTCTCCCTTCATGGCAGCACTTTCTGCCCTTCCCAGAGTCTGTGGTGGGAGCTGATGCAGCCTGTTTGACCTGATGCATCCTCAAACACTGGGGAGGGACTGGCTTCCCTGCAGAGCAAATCCCAGGTTAGCAAATCCTAGAGACTGCTTTAACTTGCTGAGCTCTCGTTTTTAGGTGTTTCAATACTTGTGTTGCTTGCGCTCTTGTCAGTGTTTACAAGCGGAATTGCTGTCCCCAAAGAAGTGCATTATATTAGGTTGTGTGCAATGCTGCGTCAGCCTGACATCTGGACTAGCTTGTCAGAGCTGGCTTGGGTATTTCTAGACAAAGCAATGTGCCCACAGGGTGGTTTTGGTTTCCCATGGGAATTTTTTCTATGGAAGATAAACTATGAAATGAGTGGCATCTGGTGAGGACAGCAAGTCCCTGCAGCGTGTCTTGGAGGTGAACTGCATATTTCTCTCATGCTAGTCTATGCTGATTTTAAGAAGCATCTTGTTTACAGGGATCCTATGGCGCCTTTGTACGAGTGCTCCAATGCATCTTGCAATGTAGAAATGATACATTAAAAAAACATGTAATGTGCTCTGTACGTTACCCAGGGCTCCCTTGTGGGCCTGCCTCTTTCCCTTGTGCTCTGGATCATCTCTGCTAGATCGTGCAGAAACAGAGTATTTACTGTCTGTAACACCAAAGGAGGTATCCAATAAAACCGTACATTAGGAATAGTTGCGTATTTTGGTTGTAATTTGTTCTTTTTGCTTTATATACAAATGAATATACTTCTCTATGAACTCTGCAATCCAACTGTGAAAATGTTTCTTTGTGCTTGGAAAGAGTAACAGCTTTTTTCCTACTATTCTAACTGAACTGCTCCCAACCCCAAACAATTTCCAGAAGGAGGAGTTTGTGTCATAGAAGGCTTACAACCCCAGATAAATAGCTGCTTACCCCTCTGACAGTGGCATGCATGACAAATAGCCTGTTCAAGTCTAGGGGTGTGATCTATATGTGAAGCCTATAACATCCTGCCCGAAAGCACAAGACACCTGGAGTCTTGCATTCTTAATTCAACATCTTTCTAGAAAAAGAATTGCCAAAGAGTAATTGAGCACCATCTTTCTGGATTAACTTCCATTAGCACACAGGTAAGGCACTCTACCTCCAGAGTTTTTCCTTTGCTGTTCACTGATTATGTCACAACCAATCTTTAATAGCTTACAGATGGAGCAATTATCTCCTGTTCTAGTGGTCCTCTGCTCCTAAGGTCATGCCAATTAGACACAGCCTTTAGCCATGTTCACTGATTTCTGTCTGAAGTGAGCCTTAACTTGCAAATATTGAGGGTTTTATTTTTCATTAAAAAAATCACTGGCTACAGAAAAACTTCTTCACGAAAGTAACCCAGCGATTCTGTGCTCTCTGGGAATCTGGTGCAGGCTGAATTGGAGCTCAGCCGATTTCCCTTCACACAGTGTTGATTCCTACTTGTGGATTTATAGGCATTTAAACAAAAAGTGTCAGCAAATGCCTCTGAGCTTGGAGCCTTAGGCAAATCCTCAGAAAAGACTGTTTCCTTTTCTGACCCTTTTACTTTGCCTATATGGTGTTTTTGTGGAGATGCAGGTAGAGACTGTGCTCCCCAGCTACACGCAATGACAGTCTTTTGTGTTGACCATTAATTTATTCTAAGCTTAGATAAACTTGGAAATGGAGATAATGTTTTCCTCTGGTCACACTAAAGAAGAGGGTGATGCTGCATTAGCTGGGAGTGTAATGAGCCTGAGCCAGTAGCTGAGCAGCTGTGCTGTGATTTGTACTTACCATAGTTGTTTCTGCAATTGAACCAAAGCTGTTGATGAAAATGTTGCAGCTGACATTCACTGGTGGGCCTGCATGACAAATACAGATTGGAACAGTTTACTGTGTGCTTATAAGACAAAATATTTCCACTCTGTAGTGTTAAAACCTATTGTGGGAACAGGGTGACTAAGGGGTGAGTATGAGAGTGCGATCTGGATGACCCAGCTCACTTGGTTCTGATGCCAGTTTGACATCAAGCAATGCTCTTGTTTCACCTCTGTTCCCTCATTTGGGATAGTGTTTACTTATCTGTTCTGTGAATTGTTTTGATGAAAAGGAATAGATCACAGCCAGGCAGGACAGCTTTCTAGCTATCTTGGCATTGCTGCATGTGTGGCAAGCTCACCTTGAACACAATAGCTATGAAACCCAGAAAGGAGATGAGAGGTTATTGTCAAACCTTCTTGTTTAGAGCTCTATACTTTTAAAATACTCATATAAAGCATCTAAATGATCCTGAACTAGGACTATATGCTCCCTTCAGAGTCAGTACAGCAGCCTGTGCTGTAGGGATTAGGCTGGGTAAAGGATTAAGTACCACATATAGTAATAGTGATGTCTGCTAGGTCTCACAGCTGGATAGGAGGTTTCAGGGCTCTGCCAGGGGAAGTTCTCTGGCTGTCCTGTTTTGGGAGAAGTTACTCCCAGGCTTCGGACCATGCTTCTGCTGTGCTTTATTTCCTTTCAGACAGAAGCTTTGCTTAGCCTGTTTGTATTAGGAAAGTTAAGGGGCTACCAAAGGAGGGGAGTGGAGATGAAGGAATTAAAAGATTGTGGTTAGAGAGCATGGGGATTAGTCTGTTAATGTAGTACTGGTGGCCAAAGGTATTGTTATGACTGGAAGTGGGTCACAACATTGCCTGGGGAATCTGAGGTGATAATGTTGCATTTGCACCAAGGATGATGCCAAGAGCTGCAGCTCAGCACAGGAAGCTGGAGAATGTTCTGGAAGCAGAGCATGTCAGCTGCCTGGTAAACCAGTGGCTTGCCTGCATATAATGAGAAGATTTCCAGAGCCTTGAAGGGGAGAAGCAAAAGGGGCCTCTGCGCTGCCCAGTGTGTGGTAGGGAAAGGCAGCCCAGGCAGAGAGCAGAGGACAACCCTCAGGAACCAAGGTCTCCCTTTAATGCTGGGGGAATTAATCTCATATTGTCCCTGTGACAGATGCTTCTGGGAAGATAACACCTATGGAAGTAGCAAGTGTGGATATTTAGATTATTCCCCCATCCTTTCTGGAAACGGGGATGGTGTCTGCATTTCAAACAGCCTGATGGCTCAGCCTGGCTGGGAGAGTGATGCTTGACAGTTGTAAGGCCACATCTGCAGTCTGGCAGTTGCTGCAAGATAAAATACTGGGGGGAGGAATGGCTTTAACGAGAGGCTTGTGCCTCTAATCAGCACAAACTTCCTCCTGTGTGGAAATTAATGGAGTTTCCTGATTACTAAGTAACATTTAGAGCTTGGTTTGTTCCTCTTCATTTCCCTTTCCTTCTCTCCTGTTTTGGCCTCTTCTGAAACTTTGTGCCTGTCCTCTGCGGGAGCAGGATTGCAGCCGTGTAACAGTGATACTCTCTATGGCTGGGATTTTCTTGGTATGAGTGCCAGGCAATCCAAGCCCGCTTCTGCCTAACCAGCTCCCAGCCAGCCATTTGCCAGCTCAGCAGCAGCTCTGTTCAATATGTGTAGCTCTTCCTTCAGTCTCAAATGTAGGTATGGGCTAAAATATCAGATACAAAATGTCTTTTCTATCACTCCCTTCACTAACTTACCTTCTCCAAAAGGCTTACCCAGAATACTGAGCTGACCTCCTGGATGACTGCATGGGCTCACGGCTGACATGCGTGGAGGATTTTGGCTGACTTGCTTCTGATCTTGTGCTGATGGGAAGCTGAGTGTGGGATAAGGCTGGTCCAAGGCACATTGAAGAAGGCTCTCCTTGGGTCAGCTCTTGTTGAGGGACTGTGCCCTTCTCATTGTGTCCAAGGGGATACAATGAGGACTCTGCAGGGTTTGGTTGGTTGTGTGAGGCACTACAAACTTCCCTGCTTATCACTGAAGCATGCCACCTCTGCAGGGGGATGCAGCTGTGAAGGAACAGTTTACCAGCAGTGGGGTTAAGAGTATAGCCTGGGTTAGAGGTCCACTGTCCACCCCTACTGAAGTCAGCCCTGTCCCTATCTGAGTTGCTGGCTTCCTCCTCCAACCTAAAGCAAAGCTCAAATGCTTCTTCCTTGTTTTCAGAATGTGAATCCACAGCTAGCCCAGACCTTGCAGCATTTAAGGAAAAACTGCAGTCTTTATGTTAATCTTCCCCTCCCCAAAAATCAATGTGATGCGAGTCTTTGGTATTATTTTCATTTAGACCTAAGCCATTAAAGTGCCCTTATGAGTTACTGCAGTTAATTGAAATGATGCGCTTTGAGAGCTACAACCCCAAGCTCTGTAAAACACTTCCTATGTCTCCTATATAAATTGGAGCCTGATTTATGTGTGGGAGGCTAAGCCAGCAAAACTGCCCCGTGGGGAAGGTGTGGTTCATTGAAATAAAACTGAAATTAAATTATCTCAAATAAAAATGCAATGTAGCTGCTTCAGCAGGAAGATAATATATACATTTCGTTAAATATTAAAGTTTAATTTCTTTTGTGTGTGCATAATTTAGCGGTAGGCAGGTTTACAGGGTGGGTTTTTTTAACTCTGTGTGATTTTGGTTAAAACCAGCAGTGTTCTCTGTTGCCTTGTTGATTTCTAGGACATAAAAATTCCACCTGTATTTGGGTTTAAAATCCCAGTATAGAGCTTGTTGTTTGCAGCTGCATGGTGGGTGTTGTTACTGGGATTAATAGGTCCTAGGACTCCTATGTTGCACTGCCTGTTACTCTTGGGGGAGGAGGAATTGGTAGTAGGAAAGAAGTGAATGAAATGAGCATTGAAGAGGGCTGGGCAGTGGCTGAGTGGGGGCAGGTCCCACTTTATCCCTGGGTGTGATTCAAGGGCAAAAAGCTCTGGAAAAAATGAGCTCAGATAAAGAAAATAACAAAACCCCAGGGAATGGTGTGGGTTGTAAAGAGACCCTGAAGATCATCCAGTTCCAAGCCCCTGCTAGGGGCAGGGACACCTTTCATTTGACCAGGCAGAAAAACCCACCCCTGTTAGAAGAGATGTTTTGAGGAGTGAAAAGAGGCTCTCTTGCCTCTTCCAGGGTCTGTTTCTATGCTGCTTGGCTGCCAGTGAGCATAGGGTGAACTGGGGAATCCAGGTGTGAAATAGAGCTGTGGGCACTAACTTATAGCCTCTTTACTATGGGGACCATGGTGGGTCAGAGCTGCTCTGGCCTCTTACTGAATTCCTCTGGGAGAAACTCCTTTTGGTTTCAGTGGGTCTAAGAGGGAGCATTGCCCACTATTAGAAGGTGCAGTGAGCAGCGACTTTAGGAGAAAAACTTCAACTTTCCTTTCCCCTTATCTGAGATGTTCAGCTCCCTGCCAGTCACTGCTTGGTTTGGCAGGATCCTTGAGCTCTATACTGGAGTTTTTCCTGCATGTAAAGTTGTTGCAAGGTTGTTTCCATTCTGAGTAGAAGTCAAGCACCTTACCAGACATCTAGTATACCCATGTGCCAAATCCCTCATTAACATATATATTTCATATGAGTAAAGGTTGTTCATATTCCATATACAGCTAAGGAGGCACTCATGAAGATTGAATGCGGTTTTCAGTCCTAAGTTGAAACAAAGCCACAAAGCAGGTTTTTATGCATACCTTTAAAATTTGGCCTGATCCTGGCATCATATCCTGAAGTTCGCCCCATCAACTTATCCAAGAAATCGGAAGGAGACATGGGTTTGGGGGCAGATCGTGCTGCTGCTTCAGCTTCTTTAGAGGCTGCCAGGCTGTGTGAGTAGAAAGAAAGAGGAGATTTTAGTGTATATCCCATACTGGGAAGGGTTTAGGGTCCAGAAATGGAGCAGTCAGCATCTCATTCCTACTGTGAGGCAAGATGGATACCCATGTGAATTCCTAATGGAGCTGGTCTCTGCTAATTTGTTTGCCCAACACAAACATCTCTGAATGCAGAATCCCAGCTGCCACCAAAGTAGCAGAGAGATGATGAGTGAAGAAGATCCTTTTGTGAGTTCAGGTATAGCTCTTTAGCATGCCACTAAATTACAAATCTGAACTCTGGCACTGAGCTCCACAGGTAAAATATACTCTGAGATTAGCCTTGGGCAGCAGTTTCTGCTTAATTACATGGCAAATAGCAAGGAGCATATTTGGTATCCTGACAGCCCAATTTTCCCAAAGGCAGGTAGGATCAGAGAATCTGGAATTCAAGGCTTAAATGAGTGTCATGTGACGGTATAGCTCCTGCAGAGCCTGTGGGTCTGTAGGGGATAGATGTATTTTTGCTTCCCTCTTACTGGCCAGTCCAGCATTTGCTATTGGTACCTGCAATGCAGGCGTTTGAGTTCAATACAGCAACATGATCTCTGGACCTGGGAGGTGTCTGGAGTGTGACCCTGGAATGGTGTTCATGTTGGGTTGACGATGAAAGGAAATAAAATCTTCTGGGGACCTGTATGGCCTCCGGGACAGAAAGAGTGAAATTACCAATTTATCTACAGAAGATGAAAATCTGAGGCTGGCAATGTGCTTCTGACTCTATGTGAGTCCTCAAGATCTACAGGGTGATGATTAAGGCTTAGGAAGTCTCTGTTATTGCCATCCATGCAGGAATAAGTGGCCTCTGGTGCTAGGTGCTCATTCTCTACTTTGCAGAAAGATTTGATTTTCAAGACAGGAATAGACGATATTCAGTTCCTTTCTTATGGTTATATGGCTTCTACTCAAACACAGATCTGTTCCCAGCCTGAAAGTATAGTGTAAAATTGCCTAGATTAGCAAAATTAATGTACCTATAAGTGACATGCAATGTGCTTCGGGCAGGAGCTGTCTCTACCTTTGGGTTCAGATGTCTGCTCATGGTTAAAGCTTACAGGCAGTGTTGCAATGCAAATGTGTTAGCTGGAGAAAGCTGCTCAGGAGGAAGTGAAGCTCATTGATTCACACTTTGTGATTCTTTTAAAGCACAAAGGCTGTGTGGGAATTGTGAGGAACCACTGTGGCAGCGCAGCTGAGAGGCCTAAGGAAGTTTACAACAGGCGCAAGATATTTAGGTACGTATGTTCTCGCAAACAATGGCACCACAGAGTCCTCTTAGAGCACGAGGACGTCATCTTGAAGTTCTGCATTTCTTGTCTCAAGAGACTGCAGTAGTCAAACCTGCTGTTTTTCAGGAGAATAGCACTAAGTACTGACACAAAATCTACCAGGAAGAATTTGGGGGTGGTTACTGTGCATGGCCTTGATGCGACCTTGCCCTCAAAAACCTGTTCATACAGTGCAAGCTTGAGTTGAGACAAATATTAACTATACAAGACCTTGACAAGAGTATTTTAATCCACCAAGTTCCTCAGGGCTTTAGAAATGGGTGGGATTCAAAAGCATTTGGGAACCATAATTTGAAAATCATGAGTCTGTAGTAACCTGTATTGCATTGACTCTCTTCTCTAGCATTACCAGTGATGGGTTGCCAAGCCTTGGTTTTCAATCCTGCAAACTCACAACTGCGGTCTGCAACTGCATTGAGGTTCTTTGATTACTAGACTTTTTAACTGTTTATAGTGGTTTCATTTCTGCAGTAGGAAGGGAGATAAATTCCAGATCACTTCCAGTGAGGGTGTAAAACTGAGATTTCATTCACCCTTTACATGTTTACAGTCCACTCCCACACTGGACCTGGCTGATGCACACTCATGCTTGGAGATGATCTGGCATAGTGTGAATCTAGCTTTTACTGTAGCAGCGTGCCATTCCTTTTCTTGTCCCCATCTCTTCTCTAAGGAGCTATGCAAAGCCAAACCAGTGCGTTTCAGGGGCAAATGGGGTTGTGGAATGGGTGATGCGGTTTAATTTTTCTTTTCTCTTGGAAAGAAAACAACAGGGAGCGATTGATTTGCAAACTCAGAAGAAGAAAGCTGGGAGTGGGAGGACAATCAATACTAGGCTTGGCTACTGCATTCCAGTAGAGTGTCTGCATGGCAATGAGTTGAGAGAAGAGTTTTCAATTAAGCAGCAAATGACTTGGTAACCAGACTCCTGCCACTTCAGCAGCAAGATGCCAGATAGTGCAATACACTGATTTCTTAGACTGGAGGAAGTATAGGGAAGTGGAAAAGTAAGGGGGAAGGAGGCAGTACAAATCAAATCAGCATTAAGTGCAACAAGATAATTAGAAACTGCAATTTCCCTGGCATTCATTTTAAAAGTAAAAATTGGTTCTCATCCTTCCTGTAAATTCAGTGTTAAAGGCTGTGCTGAATGGGTTCACTCCAGTCCCAATGAGTCTGTTGAGGTTTCCTGGGTGCCATTTTCTGATTCTTTCTGCATTGAAGTTGTAAGTGAATGAATTTCATGGGCTCAGTTCCTATGTGAAAGTATATATTTGGATAAATGAATCCCATAAGCACCTGGGAGAGGACCACCCTCCCACAGCCCCACTGCTTTCTGCATGTTCGCACCCATCCCTTGAAGAGTTTCTGGAAGCACCTTTGGGAATATGCTGCAACTGTCAGATGTGGTTTCTTCTCTCCTGGTGCATGTTATAGAAGCTCTGGCAGCTGTGTGTTTTTACCCAAGTGACCTAGGAATGATGAGTTCAGAGTTTCTTCCAGTTTCTATTTAGTTTGTGAATGTTTTACTAAAACTAGCTGTTAACTTCCCCCCTAGATTCAACAAGAAAAGGCAAGACAACAGGGGATGAGGGTATAGCAAAGCCTTTCCAGCAGCAGGCAGATGTACCTACTCTCTAGCTCAGAAGAAAGAGTAGGAAATGTCACTGGGAGCTACAGGGGGGCTGTCTCCCACTGTGCTTCTGGGGGGATAGATTACAACTAACACAACCCCGAAATGTTCACTCTGGCTGTGACAACTGAGCTTTGCTACAGCAGTCTAGCTCAGACAGCACCCAAAAACACTGTCGGCTGCTGCTGTCTTTCAGCAGGTCAAGACAGACCTGAATGTGCTGCCTTGGGAGCCTTCTGGGGTTTTTCTATATCCCTTAGTTCTGACAGAAGCACCCTTGACCTTCCCATAGGAGTGTTCATGTCCTGGCCCAGCAGAGACGAGGGAAATTACCAAGTGTTTTGAAAATTATTTGCAATAGGAGAGAACTGGAACTTCAGGGTGAGCTGTGCTTTCCAGAGAGAGAATTTGTTCTCTGAATAAACAAAAGGAGGCACAATATGTAACAAAACCACTGAGGATGTAGTTTGCGTTGGTGCAAGTGTGTTGTTTGAGCCAAGAGCCTCTTGGCGCATTTTAATAGCAGCCGCACAGCAGCTTATCTTGTTTATGCTGGTGTAATCCCTAGTGGATCTGGCAGAGAAAGTGCTATCAGGCAATCTTCACAGCAACAACAATGGGAAGGATCTCTTCAAAGGGTCGATGAACTATCATAATCTTCTGTGGTAGTAATGCTGGCATGAAGGCAGGTACCTCCGAGCCTCTAGGATGTCCAGCCCACTAGCAGGCATGTGAATGTGAAAGCTAGTGGAGATGAGCACTCCAGCTACTCAGAACTGCTTTACTTAAACTGGAGAAGTCAAGCTTTGCAGGGCATTTATCACTGGCTTCTCCCACCCTATAGAGGCGCTGTTTATTTTTGCTCCAGCTAAATAGACATGTTATTATTGTTTTAAGTCATTTGGTTTAGAAAGCGGCTCTTGTGCAGTATGGACATGTCGGTTTGCTTGGTTCTCAGCTCCCGGGTTGGCTGTTTGTGTCTCTTTCCCCTATTTGTATGGCTCCTGTGCAATATTTTCATGCCTTTTTTTTTTTTGCTGTGCCCATGGTTGTCCATCCACTTAAGTCAAACATCACAAACTGCCCTGTTCTGGTGGAATGCTGATACTGAGCCATACTAATTCCTCTTTCTTTTCAAAGAGGAATGATGAAGGAATTTAATTAGCACAGGGCCTCTATTCCCCTGTCAAATAACTTAAATTGTTAATCATTAATTCTGAGGGTGAAAAATAACGTCTGGCAGCAGAAGCACAAACTGTTGGAAAACAAGTGTTTGCAAAGGAAATGCCTCTGCAAAGTGTGGAAGGCTCAGGTCCCTGCGAAGGTAAACTGGTGCAGCATCAGTGTCTTGAGAACAGCACTGAGTTATTCCTGTGCTTAGGTCCTTTGTATGTTGGGAAATAGATACCCGATTGCTTTACCCTGGTTCAGTGCTGCTCAGCAAAGTTTTCTGGAGTGGTTTGGTTATTTTTGAAACAAAATCCCAGCCAAAAAGCTTGGCAGGAATGTGTTGAGAGTAGCGTTCTTCAGATGTGATGTTTTCTGTAAGCAGGTATCCCAGGGGAGAGGATTAGCCATCAGGCCTTTGAGGCAGGCTGAGGAGACAGGGATAACTGTTTCTCCCATTAGCCTCAAAGCCAGGCAAGAGCAGCATGAGATTTTTGGGGACACAAGAGAATTAATCAACTTGGAGTCTGCTGGAGTCACTAAAACTGAGAGGTTTTAGTGTAGTCACAAAGAGACCATCAGATGGTTGGGTATGGAAAGGCATTGTGCTGTCCATGACTGATGAGTGTTAACCACGATAACTCTTCATTCTTCCTGATCATCTCTCTGGTTGCTGAGATGGTGCCTCTTGGGCATGAAACTCCCTCAGTAGGAGCTGGAGTTCAGCAGAGCCCGCTCTGTATTTGGCTGCTGCTGCTGCTGCTTGTCTCCATCTTGTCCTCAGCAGGCAGAAAGAGGGAGGAGGGACAGCTGAGAGGTTTTCCAAGGGAAAGGGGCAGCTCTGAACTCTGTTCAGGCTGTTATTTCTGACTGCACATTGTGTTGTCTGGAGGGAAATGTTGTCAGACTCTGGCCTGTGAAGGCTTGGCAGAGGCTGCATGCAGACTTTTTTAAATGATTAGATTTACTATCAAAATTAATAGCACAATCAATATTGATACATAATTCAATTAAAAAGGATGAAACTCATTGTCTGTGTGTTTTTAATGTCACATCTGTATTCCTGTCCTATAGTGGTAGAGGTGGACAGGATAAAGAGTAGAAATGTATGGGGAGAAGAGAGCCCTGATACTTCATTTTTGGCCTGTCATGGTGCGGAGCAGAAGGAGCTCTGAATGTTAAAGATGCACTGGTTACACAGTACTGATTGAGATCCATGTGGTCATGCTCAGCTGCTGGTAATTACTGCCCCTGCAGTGTGGCTATGGGGTGTGCTACAGGGATGGATTCACAGAGCTAATTCTCAAAGGTGGGGAGGAAATTTGGATTTGGTTATTTTCTTAATTCATCTGAGATCTTATGCAGCCAGGCATGGAGCAGAGCTGGGTGTTGGGATAGGATAGGAAAATAATCATGTACAGTGAGACTGGTGAAATATGGACTCTGAGAACCTGCGAGAAAGCGATTTCGCTCTGAGAAAGAAATGGGCAATAAGCTGTGATTTATCTCTATTCATGGCGGGAGCAGAGGGATGGGAAAGAAAAAGCAGGGTTGTTAATGTTGCTGTCTCTGTCCTGGCTGGTTGTGCTCTGTTGCTGTGAGCTGCTTTAACCAATTCTAGCTTTTGCACCAGAAGTAACTGCATTGCAGTAGTGGCAGAATGTAATCAGTTAAAGTTTTAACCCAAAAGATCCTGAAACACTCTGAGATCCTGCACGATGTGTTACTGCTTGTGGCTGTACAAGAAGAGAGGAGCTGAGAAGTGCTTTCCATGAGCCTTGGGGAATTAACCCTCTGTGATTATTCCCATCCAGAGAAAGCTTCAACAACTTTACTGGAATGAGGGGGGAAAAACTTCTTCAGACTGCAGCATTCTGGTGTCTGTGTTCCACTGTCGCGTTCCTGCAGTCCATGGCTCCTATGCCATATGGCAAAACACCCTGTCCAGAGCTATAAAACATCCCAATTACACTGATTAACTCTATGGAAAGACATCAGCACTTGGAACAATTGCTGACGCTGCCTGAACAGAGCAATAAGAAAATAATAAATGACTAGACAGCTGGGGTGGGTGTGTGGGGGGGAGAATCTGCCCATTTTGGATCACTGGGATGGGAAGAGCACAGGGAGACCAACAGATTGCATGGGAATAGCGCTCAGTTGCTTGCAAGATCCCTGCTTTTACAAGGACTGTTGTTTAAAACTCTCTTATGGTGCATGGTCACTCTTGCTTATTGCATACTTGAAAAAAAGTGTGTGTTAAACCCCTTTTTGGGCTGCAGGCATTCCCTCTAGCGGCATTCCCAACTCATCCCTCTTCCAGAAGCATCTACAGCTCTTGGAGCACAAGCTGTGACTTTCTAGAGAGGTATGATCCTCAGCCACTGAGACAGGTTTGAAAACTTAACATGAACATTAGAGAAGCAAAAGTCAATGCTCAGGTTTTAATCACTTTGAAATAAATCCAGCAAACACCAGTGTTGACTCTTACATGTGCATATACTGAAGGGTTTAAAAAGAAAGAAGTTCTAAATGCATTTTTCATTGGAAAAAACAAAGGAGAAAATCCCTGCAAAGACAAAGGCATGTGTCTAGTGTCACACATGCTGAATATTCCCTTTAAAGTCAAGGGGTCTAATCAGATATTTAAAGTTGTGCATCAACAGCCTTGCTGAATGCAGTAAACAAAGGGAGGGGGAAATCATCTTTACAAGATGAGGTTTCTTATTCAAGGGAGTAATATTCTCTTGACTGATGTGCTCTTGATTTAGTGTTTGGACAGAGAGCTGTGGTGGGAACCTCGATTGACTTCAGGAGGTTTTTAGATCACAGACCAGACAAGTGTCAGAACTATGAGAGATTGTGGATTCTTTCCTATCTATAGCTCTGCAGTTGCATCATCAGTTGTGTTTTCATCAGCTTAAATAAATTGCTGCAACAACTCTCTAAAAATTAGTTTTTAGTTTAAGGATTTCTGGTGCTCGTTAAGATTGGTTATGAATATTGCAACTGCTTCTTTCTTTCGTGATAAATCAGAGGCAGTATGAATTGTTTTTTGAGAGCTGGAACATGCAGTGCAGAGTGGTTGTGGGCTTTATTTTATGAAACTTTTTGCTGCAGATCCTTTGAAAGGCATCCTTGGTTAATGCGTGCAATCCACCTATAAAATTGTGGGTCCCACAGTAAAACTGCGGCTCCCTGTGTGTATTTTGTGCTGTGTAAAATGGTATTTTCTAATGGAATTAGTTATCATTGCAACACAAATACCCTGCTGGAGATGAATGTTCCCTCTGTGCTGTCTGATTCTGGGTGTAATTTATCAGTTTATTCATGACTATAATGAAACGGCTGAACTCCAGCTCCCCTGGCCAGGAGGACTCCCCCCTGTCTCACCCCAGCTGCCCTCTGACTTTAATTTCTGCAGCTCCCTGACCAAAACCCTGTTTCTTCAACCCTGTCAGTGCTGCAAGGCCCACGTTGGTGTTTGAGAGTAGGTTGTCTGATGAGGCTTGTGCTTTGTCAGCCATGCTGCTGGGAGATGACTTCTAAGCCCATAGCTCCATGTCAGAGTGTGATGGATGGGGCTGGAAGCTGGAGGATGCTTGCAGTTCTCAGGTATGTGGGGTGGCATTAGAGGCGGGATGCATGCATTTTGGTCTGTAAATCAGATCTTGGGAGCTCTGGTGAGGAGAAATCTCTGTGTGCGCAGATATGCCAGGAACTATTGCCCTGCTCAGAAGTGCTTCCTGAGGGTGAAAACACAGACTGAGCAAAGGTATAACAGTGTAAAGATACCTCATGAAAAAGTCACTTTCTTTGTCCACAGCCTTTGTGGCTTTTACAAGATAAGAACAGGCTGCCTCACCTGGGGATTCAGAGCATTTGAATCCCTAATCCCAGCTGTGCTAATATGTGTGGTGCACAGATCCTGCTGGAATGGGGGACTTGGCCCATCTTGCTTAGGGGTTTTTGGGCACCAACAGGAATATTTGGAGCTAAGGATTTTTTTAAAGGATGCTGATAACAGCTGACCCTCATACTTTTCAGGTTTTGTATCTACCCCATTACAATGGGGAAGAGAGATTTTTGCTTGGAGCTTTGTACAAAGCATCTTCCTATTTGCATCATCTAAAATACAGGGAAAATACAAAGAAAATGGAGTAAAAGCAAGAAGTCATGAATTCTGTTGTATTTTCTGCATGATTCCTAGCTCAGCTCCATCTTGCTGCTGAACCAGGCTCATGCGAGAGCAGTCCTACCCACCGTCGATCCCACTTCTGTTGCTGTTGGTTTTGATGTTGTTATTGATTTGTGTGTTTGCTCCAGCCCCTCTGGGGCTGGGGGACAGGATCTGCATGCTGGGTGGGTGGCTGCAGGGGCAGGCATCATTTGCGGGGCAGGCATCATTTGCAGGGCAGGCTTGTGAGGGAGCTGCTGTCGGCAGCCTTCAGCTGAAGGCAGTGTGTGCAATGATTGATTGCACTGCAAGCCCTGCCGTTCCATGCATGTGACACTCCTTGTCTTGGCAACCTTTTGGTAGTGTTTTCCTTCCTCACCCACCCTGCAATGAGGCACTGATAAAAACAAGAGAGTTCCCTGGCTGTCTCCTGAGGTATTTGGATGTTCTGTCCTTTTTTTGCCTTCTATATTTTAACTTAGCAGGCTGTGAGCCACAGTGGAAAGATGAAGAGGGAGAAATCAGAAGGAAAGCAGGTGCAATAGTGTGTTCTTTTCTTTCCCCCTCCCTCCCTTTCAAAATCCAAATTTCATGGGGTTTAGTAAATTAAGATTTCTCCTGTTTCTCTCAGCTGGCACTTTAATCCAGCAGAGATGTGTTTACAGGATGCCAACTGTGTCTATGTACTGGCCAGATGTGGTACAGTCCCCAAATCAGCAGCTTACTGTGGTGCATTATATGGATGAAATAATTGCCCTCATAATGGGGACCGCTCAGTGCATGTAAACAATGGGTGCATCTGTCTCCATCTATTTCTGTTCTCTGCAGGCCTTCTCTGGGCTTTGGCCTTACAGAGGGAACAAAAGCTATATTTTGGTTTTTTGAGTTTCTGTGCATCAGTCTCTTGAAGTATCAGAGATTTAGGAGGTGTGTATCTGATCTGTAGCACCAGTGGGATCAAAGCATGCAGACCCCCAAGACCAGATCAGCTAGAGTGCATCAGCAGTTCCCCAAGAGATTAAGGAAGAAATGTAACTGTGAACAAACCATTCATCTTAGCTAAGAAATAGCAATGCAAACCACCTCCCTTCAAGGGAAACGGTTTCTGGTGTCTGACTTTATAAATGCAAACATAGATTTTTTTGGCTAATCTGGGGCAAGGGTGAGAAACAGAAGAGGTGCCGGGTTCGGTTTTTTTCTTCCCTGTACAAGGGAAACTGACCTGCTGAAGGAGCAATATTTTATGCTGAGTGCAATGTAAAAGTTGCTTTTTTCTGGGCTCTGCAAGTAGGTCTAGAAGTCAGCAGCCAGACAGTCTGGTGTTGAATTGTCTGGTCATGGCTGCTGACAGTCCTTTCAGTGTCTTACACTGAAGCAGCAGCAGCAATTCCTGCTTCTCTCACTCCTTCCTTTTTGCTTAATTTATCCCAATTCTTATTTTTCTCCAAACTGAAATGATCACAAGTGCTTGGAATGACTTTGAATCAACAAATTGAATCCAGTCATGTTGGGGAGGGTGTGCTGGAATGACACTGGAAGCATGTGAAAGAATATGATGAGCCATTTTTACTGAGGGGTGTGAGGTGCACAGGTGTAACCATCCTTCACAATGATAGAAATCATTCTGCTTTTGCTGACAGATAAAGGTCAACAGAAAGCATGCAAGGTAATGATAGCTAAAGGGTAATTTACTGGAAATAGTGAAACCCTCATTTAATGTGCCTCAATGGTGAGAGCTGATATAGGCAAATAAAACAGATAGAAGTCAAAATGCATTATCAGCCTGTCTGTCATCTTAATACTTGTAGTCACTTTAGGACTCCTGGAAAAGCTCCAGGTTACAGAAAATGAGCAAGTGAAAAGCAGTGAATAGGTTTTCGATGATTTGACATATTTAAATGTTGTGGGTTTGATTTGGATGTTGTCCTTTTCTAGGTATAATTTTTATTATTTATTTTTTTTTTAAACCCTTGTCTTTCATCAGTACCTAAATAGCAATTATAATCACGAGGTGATCTAACGTCTTGTTCTCAGCACTGAAATTTGGAGAGCCCTTTTAACCTGCATGCTAGGGTGAAATGAGAACAGACTTCTCTGCTGATTTTCCATCACAGATGAATGATCACCGGTTGATGCTGAGATAATAAAGTAATTTAATTTTGGGCATTGATTAACATCTTAATTCAGGTGTTGGGATCCTTTTCTATCCAGGTCACCTCATGAGGATTTGGTAAGATGAATTTCATAAGCGGCTGAGGGAAAGCGTTTGCCCAAGACCAGGGGAACTGCAGTGTGCTGTTGCTTACAACTGCTTTCTTTTCTGACTTGGATCTCTTAGTCAGTAGCGGAATGAACTTCTTAGACTTCAGGTTGTGCTATTAAATCTGAGGCACTTAAAACAGAGTCAGCGGGACCTTTGCTGCTGACTTGTTTCATACATCAGGGTATCCAACGCCTCTTTCATGGGCGAAGAGGAATGGGGGGGGAGGGAATGTTTTCCTGCTTAAGTTCTTGTTCTTGAAGGAAGTCTCTGCAGACAATTCATATGATTACATGATAATTCATATGCCCTTACAGATAAGGGTAGGACCCTAATATTCCATCCACATATTGTTCTCTTTCCAGAAGCAGCTCCCTTCAGGTATTTGAACTGTAAATATGTGTTGTGCCAGTGAGACTTGCTGCAGTGTAAGCTAATGTTCAGTGGGAATCAAGGTGGAAAGCCAGTCTGTATTACTTAAAATCTGCACAGCACCACTGCCTTGGAGACAAAGGGTATTTTGTTAGCGCATATAAAAAATGGCATCGTTATTTGTAATGTTTTTAAACCAAGTGATTATCTATGGGTTTCCTGCTCCTTGTACTCAGGGTAAGGAGGGGAAATGTTTTTTGCCTAGACATTTGTGGAGCCTTTCTTTTGTTCGGACCTATCCAGGTTACAGGTCTGGAGGCAGGCAGCAGTTTAGAAAGGAGGGTTAAAATTAGACTGTGTTAGAAAATGTCTTGCATATTCTATATTGCTTTGTTCTAATTGCCTCACATGCAAATGAGTTGTTTATGGAGGGATGGAAGTGTGTATCAGAGTCTCTGCAGAAGGCAGGATCCCAAATATTTTGTGTTTCTACTCAGATGACCCAAAATTAATTTTCTGGGGGGAAATGATTTAATGATGATTTTTAGGTAGAATTGTCTACTTCATCATGTTATCAGACCTTGAATATGCAACCCTTCTATCAGGCTCTCTAATGGGCCTGTTACAGATTGCAGACCAAAGAAGTTGAAGAGTGTCCTTATAGCTATCGAATCCAAGCCTTTGCTATTTTGTGGAGGAGCTGACAGACTCGGCAGATGCACAACAGGTAAAAAGGCACAACTTGTAGTAGATTTTAGTTCATGCGAGAAAAATACTCTTAAACTGTGGAGAATATCCGCTACTTTGCTTAGCTTTTGGCTCTGAATGTCTCTTATTAGCGCTTTGTTTACAGGTACATCTAATGTTGTCTAACACTGCAGAACTATAGCAGAAAGTTTAGAGACAGCATGCACTTTACTCCTTTTTCTTTCTCAGTCTTTTACCTTCAAGGGGCTGAAATCAGCTTTCCAATCACCTGCTTGTCAAGTCTCTTTTGGAAAGACAGACACTTTTTTCTAAAAGTTAAGGTGGGACATTCACAGTGGCATCACTGTTTTAAAAACAGGAACCAAGTAGCCCTGTTACTGATGGGAGGGAGTATGAAAATGCCAGTCAGAGCATTCCAATAAGATCTGAGGCTGGCAGCAACTTCTAGGCTGTGAGTCACTTGGAGCAGTAGCCTTGAATCACTACTCCTAGCTGACATATTGCTGCTCAGGAGGGGCCAACTCTGATCTTGATTGGATGAAGGTCATGCTGCTGATTCCTGATATACAGGAGTGCAATTAGGACAAGAATCAGGCCCAAACAAATTCAAAGCCTCACAGGACAGTCTTCACTTGGGTAAGATCCCAGTTCTAGGCTATCTTTTATCTCCTAAGTTGTACAAGGTGCATTCCTACCCCCAGGCTTATGCAGTGGTGTTTCTGGACCGCTACAGCTGTTAAAATGTGATGGTACAGCAGAAAGCCAAGGCAAGACCATCACAGGGTAGGGATAGCTTTTGTTTCTGCATGAAGGAATTCTGCACTGAAACAGCATATGAACATGCAGTATATGTGGTTAGACTTTGGGAAAATGTTTGTATGCCTCCACAGATAGAAGCAGGACGTTTGGAAGTCCCTGTGTAAATAGTATGCAAGCTATTTTTATTCTCAAGAAAGCATTTTGTCTTACATAGATATGTGTCAGCAAAGGTTGGTCAAGCAGCCTGTCTGAAGACTCTTCATCTCCCACCCAAACCCAGTTTCCATCCTGCCTCTATTCAGGGTCTTAGTAAATGTCTTAGTCACAGCTAAGTGACTGCAGTCTGAGAAAGCAGGTATCAAAATGGGAAATGCTCTTCCATAAATAAAGGGATGTCAGAATGAGCCTCTTGGTGCAGATGCCTTCTAAAACACACCAACTGTAACAAACAAATATATTGGTAATGCCATAACATTTGCATTTGCAGACCAACCGTTACTCTTCCCCATAGGATCTTGTTTTATAAATTCCTGGTGAAGGGCGTCTTTTTTTAAAGCAACAGATCTAGTCTTATTTCCTATATTAGCTGTATCTAATTTTCTGCTGAGACTTTGGGACTTCCTTTATTTTTGTGGTATATGTGCTAAAATATTATGGATTCTCTTTCCATAGTATTTTTGACAGGCTGACAATAGTGTGATACGCACCATAATGGAAAGCAAGGCAGGCTTTTATTGTGGATGATTGGATTATCAGCTTGTGTGATTTTTTTATAATTATTTTTTTTAAGTGTTATATGGCTGAGTGCAGGAGTAATTGGCCCACTAAATTTATCAATGACTGCTAGTGAATAAACTTCTCTCACTGAAACTGAAATAGCAAAGCTATTCCTGGACTAGAAAGGCTGGTAGATTTTTTGGCCTGTTATAAACTGAACACATAACATAAAGTGGGAGTAAAAAGAAAAACATTGCTTAGTTCTGAACAGGAATTGTTGGTTTGGTTTTTTTTGGTTTTTTTCTTTTCCTTGTTTGCTGTTTTGCAATTATTTTCCAAACAATTTGGTTTCAGCATCTCCCTGTAATTGAATTAAAGCATTTTCATATCTCCTTAATTTGAGGAAAATTAGCCTATAAAAATATATATCCTATAAAAATAGCTTTTATATGCAATATAACATAATCGTATATAGCATGTGTATGAATAGGTATACAATTTGTAACAGTATATACATCAACATTAGAACCTGAAGTTACTGGTTTACCAAGATTTTGAATGCCCAGGGTTTTAATCGATGTGCTAGAATCTGTAAGTGCTCACATGTGTTGTGATGCATAAGCGTGCATCATAGAACAGGATCAGCAAGATAAGTGTCAATCAATTCTGCTTGTTAAGACAATTCAGAGGAAAGCCAAACAGATGCTTTAGTGCCAGGGCCATAGGAAACACAAGCCTGGAAATGCTCTTTATTTTCATTATTTTCCTTCTGCCTTTTAGCTTATTTATGGACAGCATTCCAGAACATTTGTGTGTGTTTGATCTTGTTTTTTAATCTCTCTGCTTCAACACTGTTTAACTAGTTTATTGCACATACATATGCTTCCTATTAGTCCACCCCACTGTATTGTGCAGTGCTGCTATATAGTTGTGGCTGACTAAAATAGGAAAGGATGGTTCTGAACTATTGGGTGTTGTGCATTGTTTTTCAGATAGTGGTGACTTTAGCAATTTCTAGAACTCCTTTCTTGGTTTACCTAACAGGTAAACATCTAAATGCTTTAAATTCATGTCACAATCTTGCTATCTTTGATTTTTCTGTGGAATTACACAAAAAGTAGGGATATCTTAATTTTTATGCCTGAAAAGACTTTAGCGTTCAAAAGGAAAGAGACTGCTAGCTAGAAAAGTCTGGCCAGTATCAGCAGGTATGCTGCTCTTTCATAAAATAGAATGAGCATCTACAATGCTACAGCATTGTAGCAGTGATGCTGGTGTAAATAATGTTTGTGCTGTCACATTAAAATATGAGACTTTGATATAATGCAGAAATGCAGAAATAAGAGCCATGCCACTGAAATAAGTCAAAGACTGGGCAAGTTCAGGTCATGAAAGAAGGTTTTTTCCAGTTGCATGTATCTGGCATCTAACGCTTGCTACAGCAGGCTCCATTATTCATGCAAAGACAGAAGAGCTTCTAAATTCCAATAGTGGGCTGTGGGTTTTTTTGTCCGTATAATAAAAGCAGTGCAGGGAGAAATGGACCAGAAACATTCTTTAAAGACAAACCTGTTCCTCTTCTACCTTAGACTTAACGGGAAATTGAACATATGTAAACCAGAATCGACATACAGCTAGGTGCTTGATAATGGATATAACTGCAAAAAGCTCCCCACATCCCCTTTGGCTTTTATTTAGATTCTGTAAGGAAAAGTTGTTGAAAACAGCATGAAAGAGAAAAGTTGGGAAGAAAGAATTTCCTTGCTTTATGTGACTTTCAGCATAGCAAGCTGAGGAGATAGGGTGGGCCCTCTTTGAAAAGGAGTCCCACGATTTCTCAAGTGAACATACCTAAGCAGTGAAAGAATCCCACGGAACTCACCTTAACCCGCAATCTGAGGATGGGGAGGGGGCGAGGTGGCAATATTTACCCGGGCAAATTCAAGTGCAGCATTCCCAGCCACCACTAGCTGTCACTTTGCAACCAGCCGGGGTCGATGTTTTCAGCACTGCGGTTAGGGAGATTGCGGTGCTAATTAAACAGAGTAACTCCCAAAGCCGCGGAAAGTCCCGAGCCCGGGACTATGCGATAGACAGCTTCGGGGAACCGAGGGCAGGCGAAAAGGCCCCTCGAGAAAGGCGGAAAGCCGCTGTCCTAAGCCTGATGCTCTACCTAGGGACCGTGCCCCGAGCTCGGGGTGGACGCGGCAGTCCAGCCCGGCAGCACCTGGTGCGCTCATACTCCTCCCGTAAAGCCGAGCCTTACCTGAAGAAAACGATGGTCTCCCACACGTAGACTCCGAGCGCGTTGACGTTGCACATTTTTCCAGCTCTCGCTGTGGTTTGTTTTGTACTCCGTGAGGGGTGGGCCGGTGGGGTTGGCCAATAAAGTAACCCGGCACTTGGGAGAATTGGTAGGGGAAGCGAGCCACCCCTCCCGTGGCAGGCTGGGCAGGGGAAGGCCGAGGGCTCCGCTCAGCACCTTGGGCAGGATTAGGGGAGGGAAGATGAGATCAAAACCCTGGACAGCGTCTGGCGGGCGGCTCCAGTCAGCCCCGCGAGCAGCGCCTGCTGCGCGCCCCGGTCAGCACTCTGGACAGCGGCGGTGCGCTGCGCTCCGCGGCCGGCGGCTCAGCTCCGGCGTTGCCTCGGCTCGTCCCTCCGCTCCAGCGGTGCCACCGCCACTGCAGTGGTGGCCGGGGCCGGAGGACCAAGCTTCCCGCACTGAAATCTCCCTTCAGAGGGATCTGGCTCCGGACATCAGGCTGGCGAGAGGGAGTGATGCAAGGGGTGTAGGTTTGCCATCAGGGTGGTGGGGGGTAAGATGGGAGGGGGTGGGTGGACGACAACCCTCAACAACCCAGGGCTTTAATCTCCGCTGCTAGCCGGGGTGTCTTCCTAATTACATCCACAGGAATTTGTCAGTGTGGAGCCGTGCTGCAGTCCCGCTTGTGGCGCTTTCCTCTCCGCCGTTTGGCTGCTGTTGATTCCAGCTTCCTGGGCTATTTTCCTCCCGGATAAGTTATTGCTGCTGTAGGGAAGGTGTCCCATTGCTCAGGGCTAGAGCGGAGGGGAGCGAAGGGGAAGTTTCTTGGGAAGCACTCCCATTGTGCTCAGAAAGAGAGTGGCTCAGTGTCCTCCTAATGCATCTCATTTCCCCTCTTCCCTCTCTCCGTTGCCAGGACTCGCCAGATCTTGGGAGTTTCTTGCTGCATTAATTTACTAAACTAAAAAAAAAAAGGAAAAAAAAAAAAAAACATGGGGGAAGGAGGAGGTGGAGAAGAGGAAAGGCAGAGGGGAGGGGGAAACTCCGTTTCTCCACCATCCCGAGGCCCTCCTCTTAGCTGTGCTCATTGGTCTCGGGGCTGAAAAAACTACTCTAGGACGCGGTTGGATAAACGCATGTTGTTCGGCAGCAGCTGTTAACCTTTAAAGCGCTGATACGTTTTGGTTTATTTCAATTTTTTTTTTCTACGCGAATTGCTGTCTTTTTAAGAAGTCTCTGAAATCGTCTCCCCTGACAGGGCAAGCGTAGCCTGCCTTAAGTCTCCATCTCGTGGAAGATCTGCTTGGTTGGCAGTTGCTATTTGTTGCTGTTGGCTTTTAAGGAACATCTCTGGGTTGTCGGTTTTTGTGTGTGTGTGTGGCTTGTTTTCTTTTTCTTTTCTTTGTTTTATTTATTTTTGCTTCCTTTTGCATTTGGTTTTGCAGAGAAGTTTGGCAAATACCAGAACCATCAAGGTCAGGGAAGGTAAGGAACATTTAGCTGTTTCTTATCTCAGCTCCAACTGTGCTCGCAGGGTGCTGAGTGTGGTGGTCCGGGGAACGCGAGGGGGTGAGGAATGGGCTCTTTAGCCACTTCAGCAGCGTCACTCTGCTCAGCTTCTCCTTAGCTTCTGAGAACTGAAAATAAAACTTAGCTCTCCTAATCAATCTCGGATTTCTTTCTTCTTGTTCTGGTGTAATGGCGTTTTTACTTTTAAGTTCTGTTCTGTTTACTTGCCCTGTGCTTTGCAAAACTCCCCATGGCAAAGAAAGATTCGCTTTTAACCCATTTTTAGCTGTTTTTAATCTGTTCAAAGGCTTGTCCCATCCCAAGTTGTTGGGTGGGTGGAGGTGAAATGGACTGCTTGCTCCACTAATACCGTAGTCCCTCACGCTGGGAAATGACCAAGTTTTTCTTCTCACTTTGTGTTGCACCTCGGAGGACCTTCCTGTCATACTAAAATTCACCTCATGTTTTTCATTGCTTGTTTTTATTTGTTTTAAAGCAGGATATTTACTTAGGTAAGATGATGGAAATATCCTTTGGGTTATCATTCAATAAAAAAAAGGGAGAAAAACCTGCTTGGCTTCTAGCCATTGATACAGAAGGAGTTTAATCTGATTTACTCCAGCTACTAGGTCTCAGTGTCTAGCCAGATTAATAATAGGCTCTGATTTCAATTCATGGAGATTCCTGGGGATGTGATTTCACGCAGTGTTTCCTGCCTGCTGCTTGCTGGCTCCTCGCTGTACTTTCTCTCCTGATAGTTATCCCCACATGGATGATGAGCCTCTGTCACTGTACTTCTCCAGCCCTCAGTGTGCTGACAGAGCAGAGAAGCAGCTCCGTACTAGGAGTGCTAACAGGACAGGCACAGCAGGGGAGAAATGGTGTTTCCCTGTATTTTCACTGGGGAGCAGGAGAAAGAGCAGGAGGCAAAACCATCTCTTTGCATCTGCAGGTTAAAGCTGGAGACTAGTCAGCCTTCTGGTTTCTTTAGAAATGGGCTGAGTAAGATATGACTGTCTCGTGTGATTTCTCCACTGGCTATAAGTTTAATCTGCTTTATACCAAAGGAATCTGGACTCGTTTCATTTTGTCCCAACTTGTGTTCTCATAACTTTATTGGGTTAGAAGGGCAGGGTGCCTGCCCATTAGATCAAGAAAGCAGATATTTGCCCCTGGAAAATATGTACTTATATCTCTTCCTGAAGCTAAGGAAGTAGTCACTTGCTTGCCTTGGTATGGTGCCCTGCATTTGTTACCTGTATGTGTCAAACCTTGGTTGGGGTGGATCCAGATTCTTGGAGTTCCCATCCTCTGATTTAACCCAGGTGACTCAAGAAACATCCCCAGTCCCACTGAAATCTGCCTATAGGCATATCTGTGGTGAAGTTACCAATGTTGGTTCTGTATGTTACCTGATTTTTAGTTTTGTTTTCCTCTCTACAAAGCTAAAGACAACCCAAAAATCAGGCCTGGAGATCTAAAAATGTCTGGAAGTCAGTTTTATTGCTGTTATTATAATGTAACTCTTGACATTAGGTATTGGTTGGCAGGTATCCTCTCTCTGGTTCTGTCATGGCTTGTTCGTATGTTGGGTTTTACTCTCTGCTTGCTTTCTTAAGCAATGTTTGGTTATTTATTTATTTATTGGGGAGAGGTAGGCAGGGTTCAATTGTAGGTCTCTTATTTTTCAAGCTGAGTACAAATTGTTTTGAAAGGTGATTTATCTTTCTCTGGTGCACTTGTACAAATGGTGCTGAAGGTAACTCATCATTATGTCAAATGAGGCTCTTAAAATTAGAATTACCTGCTGTGTGTAAACCTTGTTGTTTTCATTAGTTTGCTTCAAACTGATTGAGTTTTGTAAAACTCACTGTGGGTGAAGTGGTCTGGGAGGCTTCTGTGTCATCTTTGAACATGCACCTTATGCTGAGAATTAACCTCAAGCGTCATTCACAGCTGCAAGTTGATTTCATTCTTGATCTGTTTTTTGTCTCTGTATTTCATAGCAGATGGAGTCACTTTGAGTTTCTTTTGTTGCCTCTTTAGAATTTTGATAAGAATTCCCCATCCACGGCAGGGTGATTGGAACTAGATGATCTCAAGGTCTTTTGCAACCCTAACTATTCTATGATACAGGGGGGTGAGCTTTTTCAAGTTGGCCACGAGCACACACTGCTGTTGTTCCCCAGATAAACTACAGGATTTTCAATGAAGAAGTGGCTAGCATAGCAGGAAAGTGCACTCAGCTTATCTTGGGAATACTAAATCCATTATTGCCAGTTTGGCTTTGGGAGAATGGCTAAAGAAGAAGCAGTGCCCCAAGAATGTGGATTGTGCTTCCCAAGACAGAGATTTAAATTGCTCCAATAGCACTATTTGCTTTTTGACAGTGGACAAATAAAAACCAAATTTAATTTAAAGTTCAGGGAATTTTTGCAAAATATTCTAAAAAGTAATTTCCTATTTAGATAATTTCCCTATGTAGCAAGCAACTTCTGCACAAGATTGTTCAACTAAATACAATTTTCTTAGAGACTTGAGAACCTCGGACGCTCGGTTTTAATAAGTATTGGTAAAATAACACCATAAAATATTCCTGCAATGTTTTGCAAAGTTAAGTGTTTGGTGAAGATTTTCTTTACTGGAAATATATACAGATGAAAGGAAGATCACTGGAACTAATGTGCAGGTTCGTTTTAGCCACATCTCCATAAACGTGTTTAAAATCAAACTCTGAAAATTTCTTAATTCTGTTTTGATATGCAGTGGGTCTGTGGAAAACAACTGCTGGGGAGTTTTGCATAGCAAATGCAGCTGAACTTGAAGACTAAGGTTAGAAGGCCACTAGAGAAGAAGCTGAGGGATTTGTGGTGTAGGTGATTGATATTTTTGGCTGAAATTCAGACCAAATATCACTGTTGACAGTCCTTTGCCCCATTTGTTTAAGCAATAAGAGGTCTAACCATAGAAATAGAGCTTGTCTTAGAAAAAGGAACAAAGCTAAATTTGGCCAATATGCTGGAACTTCTTGGTTATAAAATGCTCCATCATGCATGGTATATCCCTATAAGATTATCTTGTGGTTTCATAAGGACCCTTTCTTAGAAACTGCACCCAGGATGAAAAATGCTGAGAGGTGCAAAACTCTGAGGTATACTTTGAGCCAGGGAAGGTTTCTGCAGCCATGCACACCCACATCTATCCACCCAAGGTGTGGTGTTGCTATATACAATGTTCGTGTTCTCAGAAATATGTGTAATAGTAATGTGGCAGTGCTCCGTACACAACTGCTGAGATTTCCATATCGTACTCTTTCTGTAAAGTTACTCATTTGAAGTGCCTACATGGAGCATAGAAGTTTGCTGCCCTGTTTCTAGTAGTGCACATAAGCTTTTCCTTCATGTAAGGGTATGTATACACTGTAAGCTGAATGTGTTAAACATGAAGATTCCTGCCCTACGTCTTTCTCTGCAAAAAAGAACAGTTATGTAGATTGTCATTGGCCTTCATGCTCCTGGACAATATATTTCTTGACAAGTATGCTAGGGGATGCATTGATTTCTTGTTGATGGAAATACAGTACCCATGAGTCTAGTGGTACCTAACTTGTGATCATACACCCTTTGGAAGTGGTGTGAAGCCCTGTGCTAGAATGACTTCATGACAGACTATGACTATATGCTTGCAGAAGGCCAAGTGAAGTACTTGCTGAGTGCAGCATTAGGGTCTCCCTGATCCCTGAAAGTTTGCTTGCCCCTCATGTCAGGTGCATTAATCAAGTTAAGGCAGTAATCCTTGAAGAAGAGGAAATAAAGAAGAACTAATGGTCATTCTCCTCATAGCATTAACTAATTTCCATGTTACATATGTCATATAATGACACCTGGCTTGAGCTGTGAATAGCCTTGCTGCATATCCTAGGCTTGTCATCATTGTAATTTATGTATAAAAGAAAGCAAGCTGCGTGGACCTTATAGCCTTAAGAAACCCCATCGCTACTTTCATTAAAAGCTTGATTTGCAGGTCATAAGTTAATTATTTTCTGACCTGCACTGAATAATTGCAAGGCAACCCCAGAGAACCCAGAAGTGCTGTTTCTCTCAAAGATCTTGGCCAATGACACTTTTTTGGTTGCATTGTTGTATGAATATAAAATAAGCTAAAATTGCTTTTACAGCCAGCCTTGCTTGTCAGGTGCTGAACATTGTGCAGTTGTTGGAGATACTATTCCAGCTTTTTTTGCAAAGCCCATTGCTCTTGCCTTAGCAGCCCTCAAGTGTTGTGGGAAATGGAACTTTTCTACTCTACCTTGCTTGTAAATGAAAGGAACCATCCATTTGTTTGAGGTGAGCAAGCACCAGGTTTTGTGACACGCTTACAGAACAGGCAGAAGTGTACAGGGCAGACCTAGAGCTATTTGCATCACCCTCTTCATTCCTGTTGTCATGGATTTACAAAAAAACCCAACAAACCAAAAACCATAAGAAAAAGAGGGAAACAAATACATTGCATGCTTTCATTGCTTCATTTGTCTTGTGAATTCAATAGGATTGTATGTGAGAGGCACCATGAAGTGGAACCCTTTAGAGGAAAACTTTGATTGCAAGCAGCAGGCACAGAAAGCAAGTCAGGAGACAGCAGCCAGTGGTGCTGAAGTGGCTTCTCAGTGTCTGTGTTTAGATACCGAAACATCCTTTTACATGCCCCAGTTGATTCATAAGACCAAGTAGCAATTTATCTTCTAGAGTAAAAGAAACAAGGTGCAGCTTTTTATTTATTTTTTTAAGCTTTGGCAATGGAAATATTTGTACATCAGAAATCTAAAAGGTCTCTCTATAGTTCAGCTAATGGAAAGGCACTAAAATATTAGTGCTTACAGGGTCTGCAGTGTTCTGTTGCCACCTTTGCCTGCTGCATGCCTGCCAAAGATGAAAGTTGCAAAGCCTTTGCAAGTTCCAGTAAGCATCAGTGACCTGTATTTATTACAAGGAATGGAAGTGTAAAACCCAGGGTATATACAGCGTGGATTTCTTGGGTAAAAATGTTAGTTCTGCTATCGCTCCCCCCAAACATCGATACAAATCTTTATGGGAAAAAATGAAGTATTATCATGCATTTCCTTTGGACAAGTTGGAAAACAAATAGCAGCCCATTCATGATGCTGCACCATGCCAGCATTTTTCTTTTATATAGCTTTCCCTCCTCATGAAAACAGTTCTCTACCAAGGCAATTGAATTGGACAAAAGTGATTTATGTAGGCTGTGCAGAGAGAAAAGGCTTTGTTAGGTTTCAGGGAGGACATGGAACACTGAGAGTGAGAAACAGCTTGGCTGAGACATGGGGAATCACAATCCTCTCATTAAATCTCCATGCCTATGACCAGACATGGCCTCACTTTGCATTTGCTGCTTGTTACCAAATCTATGAAGCTGTCGTCTGGAAACAAAAGGCAGTAAATCAAATCAATGAGCATCTTTCAATGGGAACCAAAGAAGCTGGTGATGTATTCTCCTTTGACTCATTGTCTGAATGTGGCAGATGCAAAAAGCTGACCATGCACGTTTCTGCTTGCACGTGGAAGTGTAAATATTAGGGAGAAACAGAACTGAGGTACAGTCACCAATTCTGTATGAGCAAAGCATTGGAAATATTTCTCATATTGCACTTATGTTACTTGAAGTGGAAGAATTCTGTCAAAGTGCCAGGGCTTATTTACTGACATTCCTGACAAGTACAGGGAATCCTAGAGAAGTCTCTCGCAAGTCTCAGCATTCCAGAAAGCCTCAAATGTCTTGGATATAAGAACCCAAAAACTGCAGGAATGTCTACATCTGAGTGTTACTTTGCTGTCCAAAGAATGTGCCCTAGCAGCTGTCTAATTCCAGCTGAGTAGAAATTTGTGCAAACTACTTTGAGCTTATAGGAACTGAGACTTCCCAAGGACCCATAACTTGCCCCATAAGTTGGGCAGATCTCACTGGGAAGTGCAAGAGGCACATATCCTAGCCGTGCTGAATGTAGATCTTCACTCAGAATTCTTGGGAACAGATTAGTGGTTTTTTAGCATTGGTAAAGCAACATATTTTCCTCAAAAAGCCTACACTATTTTGGTGGAAATCCAAAGAGAAATCCAGTATAGAGATTTCTGTAGCAGAAGAAAGTGGACAAAGTAATAAGCAATGAAAGAGGGTGTTACCAATAGACTTCAGGCAGTCTGAAGTATAGGCTCTGTTCCTGGCACTTGGGTATATGATGTATTGTCTGGTAAATTCAAGTTAACTTTACATCAGCTGTCTATAGAGGGTGTGCCTATGCTCCTCTATAAAACCTGAGACTTCTGAGACCTTGTCAGTTAAGCATTTTGTTGGCCCAATATAACAGCTCACGTGGCAATGCTGAATGTTAGAAATCAATACAGCTGCACTTTCCTTGTCCTAGCAGGAGAAGGGAAAGCTCAAAGGACTGATTAAGTTCTCTTTGCTGAAAAACCTTCTTTGAAATATTCTATTTTAAATGTATGCTATGTGTCTACAGGTAGTTCTGCATTTAATTCAGGTTTTAAAAGAGGGTTGCTGTACATGAAATAAATTAATCTTGGTTATCAATAGCTTATTCACTGTAAGCATGCATCTTATCTCATAAATTTTAAGTCTCATAATAATACTGGTTTTTAGTTTGAGCTCTCATAGTGAATTTTCATTGTCCACGTTTTCTTGGTAGTGATGTGAGTGTCTAAATTCAGTTATCCATTTGCCATCACAGCCCCATAAATAGTCATTTACTTATGGAGTGTTTTAATAAACCAGATAATGTGTATGCTTCTTTTCACTTGGCTTGACAGGTTCAAAACTGGTTTACTTTCTGCTCTAGCCCTCAATGATATCAGCTGGCCAGGCTCTCCCCTGGGGCTCTTGCTTTTAGGAAGGAGAATCTCTGCTGTCTTCCAGCTGTGTCTGGGAAAGCACAAGTGATGTGGGTGGGGAGTTTGGCAGATTACCGAGTTTGGAGGTGGCCAAAGAATTTGGTGGTCAATGGGATTTTTTTTTTAACAGTGACCAGCACTTCTTGCTCTTTGGGATTTATGGTACCTTTGGACACTGCTTTTAATGAGGAGCTGGAGTGAGGGTTTGGAGCGGTTTGGAGCAGTTTGGCTGTGGTGTTGCACAGGGCTCAGTGTAGTGGTATGTGTGCGGATGATGGTAGCATGGGTGTTTTCTGCTAGCCCTTGCGATGCTGGATGTAGGTTATGTCTGATGAGTCAGGTCTGTCCCTAAATGCCTTCTAAAAATTCAGGGATAAAATATCTCTAGCTAGGAAGGGAACTAGGGCTGCCTCAGGGCCAAGGTAAGTGTTTCTTTCCTGTTCCAAGAGTTAAATTGTAAGGGTTATGCAAATGGAATGTGTGTGCAACCCTGCACTTTCATATCTGTATGCCATGCTGTCCAATAAATGACTTAAATGAAAGTTCATGCACGTGATTTGTGCAATTCCCAGTTACTATTCCCATAGGAGGAGCAGAAGGAGGGAGACAAGGGGAACCTTGCCTCACTGGTAAAGATGGGAGTTAATAATCAGTTTAATTCACAATCTCCAGCTCATCAAAGGAGTTGCTAATAAGTGTTTGTCTTCTCTTTCCCTCCCACTCCTTTCCCCCAGGAGCTAGTGAGAGACACAGACAGCACAGATCACAGAAGCAAAACTGTAAAGGAGAGAAGAAATCCCTAGTGGAAACTCTTTAATCTGCCTCTGAAAAGGGCAGTTTGTGTTAATAGGACAAAACTGTAACATTTAATATTAATTATAGGGATCTGGGGAGGAGCATGGGAAGGATAGAGGCAGAGTGGAGGGAAGGAGCAATTGGATGGCAACAGTCTCTTGCTGCAGTAGGAAACAGAGCAGCCAGATGAGTCCTGCCTCTTCGATCAGTGATGAGGAGTTTATCTGGATCTCATACCAGCTGAACTCTGATAGCTGAGAACCTTCATGTGTTGCAGACAGTAACTGTTTCTCTGTGTATTCCCGAGGAGGGTGTTGGAGATTGCTGAGTCCAGTTAGCAAATAATAGGGTGTCTAAAAGATGGGGAAAACTGTGTTGATTGGATTTCATGGCATGGGAAGTGCCTGTTTGCTTGGGCTCTGGTGTATCTCAACACATTCAACTGTATTGCGTTGGAAGCACTGTAGTAAGTCCAATTTTAGCCTAGACTTCTGTCTCAATCAGGTGACAATAGAGGATGCCAAGGCAGAGGGGTATGAAGTGGGCAAACACTTCAAGGTACTGCCTGAAATCTCCTGCAGGGTTTCTGGAGAAACATGTGTGACAAGCTAAAGGGTGTAAGGCAAAAATCCCAGTGATTCCAGGGCTTAAAGGGATACCAGCTGTTGCCCCTTGGCCCCTTTTGTTGCACTGTTTCCCTCTGCTTTCTGCTGCTTTTCATTTGCATCAGGGCACTTTGCACCTGGATGCATCAATTTGCTGCTTTCTTGCTTCTCTTTGCAATCTTGTTTATCCTTTGTTTGAGTGCTTTGTCTGTTTGAATGCTTCCAAAAAGCCTAACTGTGCTTAGACCCAGTTGTCAAGGTGGATTTAAGGACCATCAGCCACTCAAGACTTTGCATGACAGTAGAGGATTGTCTCAGGTTATGGTCAACAGTTGCAATGTCCTGGGGCACAGACGGCCACTGTCTTCTAGATGAGGAAAGAGAAGGTGGAACAAAGAGGTCAGATGGCTTGTCCAGGTGACCAAACACCCAGGGAACCTGACATTGCACACAGACTGCCTCTAGGTGTTCAAAAAGTGTAAATGCTGGGCATGACACTAAGTTTAACAGCACACGTGGAGTTTAGGCAACCTTGGTACAATTACACTGACACATCTTCCGAGTCCAAAAAGCCTTCAGTGTGTTACTACCTCAGGGTTTCAATGGGCTGTTTGACAGTGTTAGCCAAATACCCTGGAAGTGACTGCCTTCCAACAGTCATGTCTCTCAGTTCTGATCTGACAATGGGGCACTGAGGAGGGGGAAATGCTCTGGTCCAACATATTTAATACCCTGGATTTTCTCCTTTGAATTTAGATCTCTTGGCGGCATCAGCTCATGCCTACCATAAAAAGCTTGTTCCTGTTGCAGTACAAAATGCTCCTCTCTGATATAGCTTATCTACAGAAAAAAGGGAGAAATGTTATTTATTTATTTTCATTTAGTAACCTAATGCAACACGGATGTAAAAGATACATGACATTTTGTTCCAAGGCCAATCTGTGTGCCTTGTGGGCCCAATGTCAAGCAAAAGGAGGTGTGGGCAGCTGAACTGGGCTGGCACAGAGCAAAGAGGGAGAATGTGTTTGAGTGTGGCAGCATCTTGTCTCATGCTCATAGCTTGTATGCTTGAATTAATGCAGTCCTATCAGTTTCAGCTGTTGCTTCTACTGCTTATGTGAACACTGCATTTGATTCCCATTTCTTTTCTCCGAATTGCGACTAAAAGCTGATAGGAGATTTAATTTCCAGAAAGGGACACCCAGGCAGGCATCAGGATGCCGGCTGTTGAGTGGATTAATGTGGGAAGGTTTCCTATCAGATGTTTAGAGTCTCTGTTACAGATAAGCAATTTTTCTTCAAACAAAAGAAAGCAAACCCCCACACACTACAAACCCAAACCATATAAATGCGCTTGTGCTGATGAAGCATCTTGGTGATGCTCCTTTTAAGTAGGATGAACATGAAGTGTATTTCATCTGACCTTTAAATTGCCTCCATTTTATCAGTTCCATTTTATTAGCAGCTATTTACAGAATGATCCCCTACTTGGAATTAATAAATTCCTTCATTGCAGGAATCTGATGCAGGCCTGTGAATAGCCCAACCGAAGTGTGTTTTCCAGAAGAGATCACACCTGGAACAGGGGAGTACTGATGTGTAATAATAATATGTAGAAAGGGTACTAGTAGGGCTGGTTTTGCCCTGATTTGGCTGCTTTCCTTATAGTATAAAGTTCATCACAGAGAAGCAGTGGCATAAAATCCTAATCCTTCTCTCTGTACTGCAGACCTGCAGGGACAGGAGATGGGTTATCTTCCTAGCATCCAAGAATGAAAGAATAACTTCTTAAATTCTGGAGATAGAAATCAAATAATGAGGTCTGTGAAAAGGTTGGGTCTGGGGATTGGTAGGGAATGACACTGGAGATCTTTGTTTTCTATCGTGCCTAGTGCTGATTGACTTCTTTTGCACCCCTACCAAGGCTGTCCTTTGCAGTAAAGGTGGCTGGATGTAGGAGGAAAGGCAAGCAGCCAAGTGTAGCACTTGCAGTGAAGTGGTTTCCTGTAGAGGAGCATGTGGTGTGCAGGGGCTTTCATCCTCTCAAGCTTTGATCTAGATCTTGTTGGCACCATTTCTGGGACATAAACAGACCCCAGGAAACATTATGGCTTTGCTACTACCCTAGTACAGCAGATTGTATCCAAGCCATTGTGGTAAATGCAGTTTTAATTTCATGGAGAGATGGTGTCCAGGGGGTGAAATGGTGCAGAGGAGCTTGCAAGGATCAAATCTGCTTGCCTGGTCACAGCAGAGCTAGGACACATTCTCTGCTTGCATTGATGTTGAATTTCTGTGGTCTGTTAAGTGACAACTCTTTGGACCCATTGGATACAAAAATGATATGAGAGGCTGGCATGAGTTTCCAGCACTAATTTGCTTCATATTTAGTTGAGTGCTATTCCTGATGGACCTTTTGTTGTAAGATTAATTACTGGTGTATGCATGGAGAGATGGTTTTTGTTATATAGATTGTGCTTTGTCACATCAGTTCCTGGCAGCCTCATCTATGTATAAGTTAAGCTTTTTTTCAGTTGTACTATCACAAAACTTCAGAGTGAACTGTGGTCACAATGCCACGTGTTTTCTTTCACAGTCATTTCCAGATTGATCTATATACCTATATAGCAAGACATCACCCCTCTGGTTGTCCCTCCTGCCTTGAGTCACCTTAGGGCTGCTTTAAACAATGCTACTTTTGCATTTGATGGAGAAGATGGAGCTTTATAATGGAGAGATATCCTGTTGGTAGTAGTTAATCTCCTTGTTAAAAAAAAGAAGCCCCATTTCATCTTCTAATTTAATGATAAATTGCAGTGATTCATTGGGGAAGGGAGGTTTATTAATAGAAGAGGATAATAAATGGGCTGCAGAGAGAGATGAGAAAATAATTTTGTCAAATAAGGGACTTAAGGGAAAAAAATGCAGAGTGTGAAGTCAGAACTGAAATCTTCAGAATCATAGTTATCTTTTTGAATCCCACACGTCACCACAAGGACCTTATCTCCTTACCTCAGTTACTGTTTTAGGTTAGATTTATACTACAAATGACCCAAAAAGAGAAATACCCAGAGATCCCCTGTATGCTCTTTAGGTCAGTGGGCATATCTCCAGACCCAGAACAGGCATGAAAATACTCTGAGTGAGGGGAGCTGAAACTATCTATGAGTTTGCATTAACTTTATGGAATTCTTTCTGACCAAACTCCCACCTGTAAGTTGAAAACCACAAAATACTTTTTTATTTTTTGGTATGGAATCTGGAATTCCTGGGTCTGATATCCACATTGTAGAGACAGTGCAGGCGAAGTCACCCATGTAGCAATTTCCCTCTAGTACCTTTTGAAGTAGGATTCTTCTTGGATTCAGGTTAATAATAACTTGCCAGGTTTAACATCTGCCCCTGCAAATGCTGGTTAAATTTGCTGAGGGCAAAAATCAGAGTGAGTTTTTCACAAAGTCTCTGACAAAGTCTTTGTTCAGAAGTTTTGCTCAGGTATGAAGACACAGCTCTTATGTCTCCAAATTGAGAGAAAAAATGAATCTGTGTTTCTCCTTTTCAGGCAGGGCTTTTATTGAACAAGGGCCAGGCAGAGACTGTTAATCTTTTGAGAACATCTACCCCTTCAAGACATTTTCTTTTCTCAGGAGAGACTGAGGTGGAGCACTTTTCCTCTAAGCCACGTGAAAGATTCAATTTGGCAGATAAATGAAATTCTTTAAAGTTTTGTTTTGGTGAACAAACCCCAAATTTTTATAAGATTTGTGTGCTGTCTGTCCTGTTTGGGCCAGCAGCTAAACTGGTTCCCCAGCACTCAACTGCTTTCCAACCCCCAGAGCTGGTTCTGACCAGGCAGGCAGCTTTTCTGTCTGTGAGCTGATGAGTGGTCCTCCTGGTGCTAGTTAACAGACAGTTATTGATTATGCTTGCTTTCCATCTCCTTTGACAGAAGGAAAAGGTTAGGAAGTGCAGTACTCTGCCTCCCTTTCCACTGGAGAAGGGGAGAAGATGGGTCAGGGAGGCATCACCTGCTGCAGCATGAGAAAGCTGCTGATGTGCATGATGTTATTTAAGGAATCAGATTAGAAGAAGGGAGGGAGAGGGAAAATCCCTCTATTAGTGAACTCATTAGTGCGGGGGAAAGTCAAACCTAATTGCTCTTCAGAAAAGCACTGTGTAGCTGGATTTATTATTCTGTGTAATTAGGACCAAAACAGAATGAAGTGTGGTACAAGCAGGGGCTGAGAGAGAAAAAGTGGCCTATTCAAAGCCAAATTACTCAAGTTGAAAAGTGGCATTTGCACAGAGGGAATAAGATCACAACGCTATTACCTCACCTAAAGAGCCTGTGCTTTTCTTGCAGTCTGTGGTAGATCAGAAGCACTGGGAGGGAGAAGGTTTAAAGGGATCTGAGCAGGACGGATGAGAGGAATAATGCCTGGGCATGTCTGCATGCTGACACTTAGATTGCACTTGTATGTGCACCTTACCAGTGTAAGTCCATCTTCATTGAGTCATGGTCCTAGCAGCCACAGTAGCTTTGGGAGCCATTTAGAGACTGGCAGAGGTCAGTGCTGTTCCTCAGTGAAAAAAAGGGTTGTGTGGAAGTGGTCCTAAGCCTCAGCTGCAGCTATGCTGAATATCACATTGTTTTCAAGAGAGACCCTTCTCTGTTGGACTTCAGTTGAGTGTGTGGTGTCCCTGTAGTGACTGTCCTGCTATGGAGCAGCAAGGAGAGCAGAACCTCCCACAGCAGTGAACATGAGTTTGAGTTTCATTTGCCTGAGTTGAGGTGTCCCGGCAGAGCTGCCCACAAAGCTGTCCTTTGCAGGAAGTGATGCAGAAAGGAGAGAAATTGCTTTCTCTAGGGAAAACCACCATTTAGTCTCATGCCCAGAAGAGTCTCTGAAGACTGAACTAGTTGCAAAAGCTTTTGTCTCTGCTTCTTCAAACACAGTCACCCGGAGGGTTTTCTTTGAAAGGGGCTTTTTGGTGTGTTTCTTCTAAGCAACAGGAGTTGTGTGTTCGAGCTGCAGGTGCCCAGCTTGGAGTCTGAGCAGAGCATGTTTGGAGTGTGTTTGTTACGGCAGAGTAATTCAAAATCCCCTGAGCAGAGAGGAAACATCAGAGATATTTAAGGTTCCTATGTGCCAGGATGTGGACAGGACATCAAAACCACAGTGCAAACTTGAGCCACTTTCATCAAAGAAGTGTAAGTCTCTCTGTGGAGTTTCACAGCTGGTTTTTAAAGTGACCTTTTTTCTTTAAATGTAAATTACTGATAACAGTATAACCAGCTTAGCCTAGTTTAAGTTGTCCTGAGTTTAGCAGTGTCTGTTTAAAATGCATTTAAAGCAAATAAGATAAAATTTAAGCTGATATCATTCCTCTTCTCCTGCATCTCCCATCAGTATGCAGTTGTGCTCTTTGTCTTGCAAATCTAGCTCATGATACCCTTCTGGCAATTTCTAACCTTTACATGTTTACAGCCTTTACATGTTTACTTCTAACATGCTTACTTCTCCATGGAGCCTCAGCCCAATGGTCAACCATGGGTTTGGCAATTTGAAAGCTCTGCAAGCTCTCCCTGGTGTGTTTGAACATCAGTAGCTGCCCTGAGACTGGTTTGAAATCCCCTACTCTAATGCTCTCTTTTCCTTGGTGATCCTACAGTAGTTGTTCTGAGCCAGAGTAAGGTCCGGCTATGAAACGCTGGTCTCCAACAGTATCAGAAATGGATGTCTGTGGATGAGTTGAGAGATCAGGGCAAGGGTTTATAGCAGTTTGCAGCTCAGCAGCTGCTCAAACCAGATGCAATATCTGTCTTGGTGGGAATATTTTTTTCCTGATCTTGTCCAGTTGCCTTCTGAATCCTGGAAAGCATTTGGCATCCTGAACCTCCTGTGGCAACCACCTTCATGGCTTAACAAAGTGCGATGTGAAGCTTCTCTGGTCTGCTTTGAAACTGCCACTTCCAGGTCTGATGTCACTGTGCTGGGAGAGATGGTGAATGATTTCCTCCTTTACATTGCTCAATATTATAAAAGTCATGCTCCTGCTCTGCTGTTTCTTTTCTGAGTGCTAGGCTGCTGAGGTATTTCTTGCGCAGAGGCTCAGGAGGCTTAGCAAGATTGCAGAATGTGTTGGAAAACAGGGCTTGGGAGTTTTATTGTCCTATGCCCCCTCCTCTTCTGAAGCCTCCTCATCAGGAGGTGGCTGCTTTCTGAGCTGCAGAGAGCCTGTGTGGCTGTCACTGGCTCTGATGGAGTAGTTGGAAGGCATGGGGGTAAGTTCTATCCAGATGTCTCATTGATCTGCATGGGGGAAGGGAAGGGAATGTCTCTGTTCAGCAGGGTGAACAGAGTGATCTCCCAGCCCATTATAGCTTGGTTTCCCATGAAATGCCAGACACATGTATGCACTTGTTCAGTCACTCATGCCTAAAAAGGAGCAAAGTTCTCACTCTGCTCTCCCTGGCATTTTGACCTGATTTGACACCGTCACTAAGGCTTGGGGGTCTTAATGAATGAAATAAATATCCATGAGGTTACTCAAATAGCTCTATGTTTTTCTCTTGTATAGCTCCCATTGCTGTCACAGCTGAATGCCTTCCACAGCATCTGACACAGCCCCTTTACATCTCTCCTGTTGTTTAGAGGAGGCCCGCAGTGGCCTGCAGCCCACTGCTAAGAGAGTGGCTGGGAACGCTGGAGGTGTGGCAGAGGTTGCCTTTTTCACAAAATAGTTTTTCCAGGGGTGGAGAATCTGATGATGGCATAAAAAAGTCTTCTACCTCACTTCTTCAGGAGCATCAAGTCTCCCAAGGCCCAGCCTGGTAACTGGAGAGTACCTTTGAAAGCTCCACATGATGGAGATATTCCTCACCTCAGAGAAATGTTATGGTGACAGGTATCAACTTCAACAGAGATGTTGGTATGCGGTTGGGCTCCTTCAGCACTACTGAAGAAATAGATTTTCTCAGCAGATAAATACTAGAATTTGTGCAGGATTCTGAAGGCAGTGACACAACTTCAAAGTGATTGACAAAACCCCTGCTATAACCAGGCTTTATGTGCAACAAAGAAATAAAGAGTCCATAAACCTCATTGCTCTTTCTAGTGAAGTTGGCTTTCTGGTCTGTCATCCATTGAACCTGACTGCCTGAAGGGGGACATGCAGCTCAGTGCTTCTTCTGTTGCATATTGTACTTAGAGGCACCGGCCTGTCTCTATGGATGTAAATCTGGAAGAATTTGTCCTGTCAGATGGTGTCAGCGCTGCATGCATTTCGCTATGGTGCTATTTCTCTGAATATGCCTGTGCTGCAGCATAGATAGCTTTCAATTAACTTACTTGGATCTTGGTAACTGTTGGACATCTTGCAGTGGTTTGATGCTAGTACCCACGCTGCTGCATTAACAGGACTGTTGCATGATAGTTTGAATGTTATGGTGCCTTTCTAAGTGCCTCTGCCCTGGGGTAGACAATAGGACTGCAGCGCAGGTTCACTGGCTGTCAGAGCACAAGCTTGTTGTAGGTAAGACTGTGTAGCAAAGCTGTGTATATGTTACCCAAGTCCTTGTGGTTCTCCATAGCATGGGTAATGGTAGCATTGAAGCACGAATAGGTATTACCAGCCTTATAGAGCTCCCTTGCACGTGCTTGAAACTGTTTTCACTGTCCTCAGATAGGTTTAATTCTCTGGTGTATAGAACAGGTTGCACCTGCAACCTGGCAGTTGCAAATGATGAAGTATGCCCTACTCAAGGACACCTCTGTGGAATGGTCTCTGTGCTAACCAGGTGGAGTTGGTGGAGGAAGTCTCTCAAGCTGTGCATCCCTGGTATTTTCAGGCTTGAGAGATGGGAACCCTTCCCTAGTGCCTTGGTTGACTCTAACACCTTGAGCTTGCAGTTCAGTTATTTTCTTTCTCAGGATACCTGCTCAGCAAATGCATAAGCAAGGAAAAGCTTTCTGTCTCTGCTTCTCAGCTACCTAATGTTAAGGGGACTTGGTGAGTTTGAGTTGGCATAGTGGTGGACACATCCTTCTGTTTGGAGATGTGACTGTGCTGCAGGAAGCTGCTGAGCAGAAGGCTTAACAGACTGATTGCTGCATTGTAGAACTCACCTGCTGCTCTGCAGAGGCACTACTGCAGGGTTTGGGTGCAGTGCGAGCTCAGATGTCCGTCTGTCTGGTCCCAGGAGAAGCATATACAGCTTCCTCCAGTCTCTCTCTTTCCCTTCTCTCCATCCTTGGTTTAACACAAAACTCCTAATCAATTTGGTCTCTGAAATCATGTCTCTCTGTAGCACTGAGCTGTTTCCAGAGGTGCTCTGAGAGTACAGTGGCAGGGGGGGAAGGGAGACAAGTTTCTTAGTGATAATAGCTATCTGTAACTCCACAAATATCCCAACCTCTGGGGATGTGCCTGAGCTGATGGTTCTTATTGGTCCAGTTCCTGTGCAATGCTTGAAAATTGATAGGAGAGTAATGCAGAAATTGTCTTTCTCCTATAGGACAGCAGAGCATGACTCGGTAATTTCTTATATTTCCATCAAGGAAAATGGGTCTAAGATCTGATTCATACAAAAAGAAAGGAAGAAGAAAAAAGAATCCCAGTGCAATACAAACAAAGCAATTCCTCACGTATGAGATGGTCGCACAGACTAGCGGGGCAGGGGACAGAAGCAATTGGGTGCTGAGCTTTTGTACAGCTGAATGTCTATCAGGCAACTGTAACTTTTGTTCCAGGTTTACTGGGTCAACCATCCAGAGAGGCCACACTGCAGTAGCCGAGGGGCTTGTTCACCCTCTGGAAGGCAAGGATTTGCAGCTCAAGGTAGTGCACCAGAAATGAGAGAGTGTGAACCAGCACCTGGAGCCTTGCAGTAGTAAAGGCAGCGTTGCCATGCAGTCCATATGCAAAGGAATTGTAAGGGACAGAGTGGGATGGCAGGAAATTTGTAATGATGATGTGATACTGTAGAGGGGGAGAAGGTGGTTGAGTTCTGAATGTTTTGATTTTCTTTAGGAACAGATGTACTTTGCATCTTTGGCTACCCTGAGTTAAACTTCCACCCAGTACTGTGTGAGAGCTGTCATTTTCTAATCAAGTTCCTAATGCAGCCCATCAGAGCCTAATAAACACCGATACTCTTCAGTCTCCCTTCACATATGACCTATTACCTTGTCCTTCCGGGAATTCAACAGCTAAAGGAGTGCTTTGTGCTGAAGGGGGCACTTGCGTACATAATAAAAGTAGGGATAAAATGAGTGTGTAGAGTTAAATCATGACAACATAAAGAACAAATTTAGTTTATAATTTGTAGAGGTAAGCACTTAAAAAAAATAATTAATGAATATCCAAAATTGTTGCAATATCTCCTTCAGTTTTATACAGACCCCTGAATTTTTTGCGCTGTTCTTTTTGGCTAGATCTTCTGTTATCCATTATTCTTGATGTTTGAGGGGCCATTTAAAGTCCATGGTATCATTAGTGAATCTAGTCTGGAAGAAATCCAGACTAAATTATGTCTGGGCTGTTATGAAGATGGTGAAAGAAATTAGGCATTTCAGATAGCTTGACGCTAGCAATGCTTCTGAAACTATCTGGGTGCATTTGCAAGCTTTTTGCTGTCTGTGACTAGCTCTGTGGAAAAAAAGGCATTTCTGTGCATGTTTGTGGATGCTGTTCAATAGCAAAATATTTTTAGACAAGTCTCTGCTTTTACTCTAATTCGTGAATGTTCTTTTCTTTTTTCTTCTTCATTTTTTTTCCCTTGAATCTATAATTCTAAGGATTACTTGCAACACGTGTTAAAAGCTCCTTCCCTGCTCTGTTGCAGTGGAAACAGACTCATTAATGCACTCATTAATAACCTCCAGCAGGACACTACCCAGGGAAGAGATCTTTGTGCTCTGAGTTAACCTGTCTGTGGCTACCTCTGCCAAGTGGACATCCATTATTTTCTCACCTCACCCACAGAAATGGCTCCCCTGACAGAGGCACTTTGCTATACCACAATGTCCCAAGACTGCAGAATATCATTATATTTGACTGCCAGAAGTGCTTTGCCAGCATATGGTATTGGAGCCAAGATGTTTTATTGTCTCTTGCTTTTTGCTTTCTTCAGAGAAAGGCTTATACTGTCAGTTCAGTTAACTTTCTCATCTGAGCTCTTTCGCTTGTACTTTGCTTTGAGAAGGGGAACAGAGGGAAAAACTCTGATTTAGCCCTAGTGCTTTGGTTCCATGAAAGTGAAGTGTACAGCCCCGTTAGTCTGCTGGAAAATTGATTAAAGAAGACAAGCCTTTGAACTTGGTTTCAAACAAGAGGTGGTTGTAATAACTTTAATCTTCTGGTTTCTATTTCCCTGTGTGAAGGAGGGAGGAATCACATTTACCTCTTTGTCACAGTGAAAATGAGGGATGTAGGTGGCCTGCATCCAAGCAGCAGCAGTGACAGATCCTCTTTGTACCTCTCAAAATTGCATATGGTTGTTTTGTGTTGCTTACCGAAACTTAAAACTAGACCACATTGTATTGTGGACTTCTGGTCTGGTTAAGGGTGACCAACAGAAATGACCCTACAACTGTGTCACAGGATCATGGTTTATGAACTTCATCTTCCAAATAAAGTAAATATCAATTTCCTGTTATTTCCCAACTCATCCTTTTTGCTGCTGATGCAAGAACACCTAAATGGTTATACAGAGACAGCCTGCAGGCCCGTTCAAGCAGGGTACTGTCTGTGGTCAGCAATAAACAATGAAAAAAGTGTGTATGAAATGTATATATATGTAATGAGCTTTCTTCTGTTCTGTAGAAGCAAATGTCAAATTCTTGTGGCCAAACACCTGTGTGCTCTTACAGGCTTATGCAAATACAGAAAATTCCAATTTTGACAAAATCCTCTTTTAAAGAAGAGAAAAAAACATTGAAATGCATCTTTGATCATTGGGTAATTACTTGTGAATTTATCCTCATGGTTGTAAAAGATTACTTTAAAAAGCAGTTTTTCCTTACAGCCCCCTGGCCTGTGAGAGACTTATGAGAGCCCCCCCTGGCTTGGGAGACTTAAATTCAGTCCTGTTCTTTAGCTGAATGGGTTCAAACTTGCTTTAATGGTTTTACAGAAGACTTCCCTCCCAATGAGGTTGTAGGCAGAGCTTTTGTGTATGTGAATGAAGGGGAGAACTCCTACTTCAGCAGTTGTACTTCATGTGTAATACTTACATATTCAGCAAGGGAAAGGGCATGTCTCTACCCTGTGTAGGGCAGTCCTGCATAGTCTGAGCAGCTCAGATATCACATTTGGTGAGCGAGAGCCTTGGGGAATTTGTGGTTTGAAGTGTTTTTGAGAAAGGTGGATTCAAATACTATTAGGTAGAAGAGGGAACTGAATCCCAGTCCTTTGCCTACAGTCTAGGACATGAAAGTGTTATCTTATTGTCTGACGTGTGCAGCCTTTAATGCCTACCTAAAGCATGTGGCTCGAATCACTTGTAACCTGATAGACTGTGTCCACTGTTGTTTAGTTCTTGCCTTTCATACATTTTTTTCAATTCAGGGATGTGTACTTGCTGAGATACTGAGAATTATTTAACTCTATGCAATTGTTAAGGCTCAATTGCATTGATCAAGGCATTTCTCACTGATTGCATAATGAGATTTGACATTCTACTTTTCCTTGTTCTGCACTGACTATTTTCTTTCCTCAAAATGAATTTGGACTAACAATAAATATGGGTATGGAATGATGAATATATCTTATTTCTTGGATACTCTGCAGAGATGCCTTCCTGCAAGATTTTCTATGCAAGCAATACAGGCAGGAAGGCATAGTCAGGAAATAGCATCAGTGGTGGTAGTTATGTGAAGCTATTTATTTTTGTACCTGTTTAGATTGGGGGTCTCTAGTCAAACTCTCTTGACATTGCTGTTGTAAGAAATTTATTTAGAACAATTATGCCATATTTTACTCTCCATAGATCTGAGTCAAACTTCTTCCGTTGATGAAAACAGCCGTGTCCCCTAGTTCTCAGCTCAGCAGGTATGCCTTCATAGTTGGAAATGAAATTATATAGGTTTTTGAAATACGTTTTCCATACACTTAAAACTGCCTAACAGGTTGTTTATAGAAAATCAGTTCCAGTTATAAAAGCAGAATGGAATAAACTTTTGTGTGTTTGGCTACAGGCATCAGAAAATCCAGTTAGAGAACTGGATTTTCTAGTTACTTATTCAATGTTTGCCTTCACTATATTTAGCTACACTTTGCAAAATAATAGCTTCATGTACTCTTTCTGCCAACAATATTAATATTTCAACATTACATATCTAAACCAGACTTCTTTATTTGTTTGTGTTAATTCTCTGTGTGCAGCCACATACTGTCCGTAGCTTTGCAGCGCTCTGGAGTGATTGTATTTTGGCTGGGTACAGATTTCATCTCGGAGGAGTTGATCAGTGGAAGGCATTTATGTTTTTGCTTTTCAATCATAGGCACATCACAAACACACTTTGGGTTATAAGCAAACTACTGACTTGTCAAATGGCAACATGATAGCTCTTCTAAACTCAGATTGAGGAAAGTATAACTGGAATAGGCATTATCGAAGTCTGCATGTAAATTTGTACCCATGATGATGGAAAAAATACGCTAAGCTTTCTTTTCTTGCCTGTAGTTCAGCTGGGCATTTTGCTGTGCAGTAATGATTTTGGTAGCATGAAACCTTCCTAGGTGATCCCAAAACTGCTTTTAAAGCAGCTAAATGTACATGCTTAATCCCACAGATGTGTGCGAAGTAGGGCTGTGAAAGTGCAGATCCTAGGGCATGGCCTGCAAGATAATGGCACTTCCCTTGCCTCTTGTGAAACATGAGTTCTATCATTCTGTTCACTTTATCCTTGCTTGGGCCAACCACTGAGCTTCTGTACCTACATTTTCTTAACTTAGTGGTGTCCCCTTTCCCTCCCAATAAAAACAGCTGATGTTTTTGAAGCCTTTTCTATGCCAGGTTTCTGGGTGTCATTCAGATGTGAAAAGTCCAGCCCCTGCAGTGCAGGCTCCTTAAACTGGAGGATCAAAGTGGTGCAGCAGCCCTGAATGCAGCAGAGTCCAGGAAGTTAAGGAGTCCTTCCTTATCCAAACATGGGAGCAATGTTAAATAATCAATAGTGTATTCAAATGAAACTCTGCCTATCAGTCATTAGTGATGGCGTGGAAGATAGAGTTTACACAGCAGTCAGAGGCAGTAACAAATTCAGTAGGTAGTTGATTTCACTTGTACATCAGGAGATGGGTGCTAGGGATCTGCATTTATTGCCTCCTTCTACATGGATCTGATAATTTACCTTTCTTATTTTATTATTTTTTTGTCATTTCCTCTGCCACAAGAAGTTACCAGTGAAGGGTTCTGTGTATTAAAAGGTTGTTTTCGTTTTCCTGAGCATCCTGCCCATGTTCAGTGCACACTGGTTAAGGCCAGGACATAGGTTTGATATAATGAGAATAGAAGCAGCTGCAGCCTCGCATTTAGAGGGGGTTGGCTACCGGCATCATACATAGGTCTTGTGTGCGAAGCAAGATGCAGGAAAACAGACTAATGCCTTGTGAAGGTGAAAACATGTTCATTACTGGACCAGACTGAGCACAGAAACAGGTATGACTGATTAAGCCACACTGTCAAATAGAAAGATCGTGTCTGGACTGCCTGGGATCAGGTGATGGGAAACTTATTCATATTTCAAGTTTCCATTTTAGACCCTTCCCAGCACTGGGAATTTATTGCCATTATGTGACTCGTAGATTCCAAAATAATTTAGAACTACCCTTGGGATCAAAATGTTCTCAGATTTTGATTTCATTTTCTTTCCCCTGGGACAAAAATATTTAACTTTTGAAGGAGCAGTGCCAAACCTGTACCTTTTATGAGTTAGTATATTTTTAGCTAAATCACAGCCGCTATACTATCCTTTTATTTTCTCCTCATGCCAAATACAGGATTTTTCCTTCAAAAAGAATTTTTGAATAGAAGCCATTTCCCTTTATCAGTAAGGAATTAAGCCCCTGTGGGGATCCTTTGATTTCTTCAGTGTACTAAAGGTAGGGCACAGGGGATTTTTAATTTCACGGTTTGTTTGTTTTTTCAGAGGCAGTGAACACCAGTGGTTAGATCAGCTGCTAGTGAATCACAAGTCACGTGTTGTCATGCCCATGTCCTTTAAGTATTCTTTTGCCTTATTAACCCCTTTTGGTTGAATCATATTTATACCCTACTTGAAAGTGGGGATAAATCCTCACCAATAACAAAATATGTTAGAACTCGGCAGAAGATTATATGTAATTTACAGTACAAAAATGAAAGGGGATGATTAGGATTTCTTCATGGAATGATGCTACTAAACCATTGCTCCAACTCCATCTTGTTCAAATCCACCCCAAGGATGGAGTGTTCTTTTTGATGCTAACTGGGGACTCTCAGACTAGTTAAGTACCTCCTCCTCATGAGAAAAAGCATCCTCTATAAAGTGGTACACACGGATAAAGTGGTGTTCTAGGACTATTTGTTATACTGGCATTTACCAGGTTGCACTTGCTTGCATGTTGCTAGAAGAGGTCAATTCTGGGCTGGGGATTTTCTTTTGTTCTAAAAAGCATCTAAACATGATTCTGGTAGTTTAGTTGTTGGTTGTTTTGTGTGTTTCTTCCCCCAAACCCCTCCCACCCCTTCTGAATGTAGAATTGCGAAGGGAAGAATTGATGAATAATAATCAGTCACTAAAATCGCTTTCTTTCTATGCTTCTATAGACCCCATCCTGGAGATGGAGCTGTAGAAGTTAAGCGGCTCTGAATTTACAGGGAGTGTGAGTTCATGTTGGATGAAATTGTCCATGATACCATGGACTGCTTTTAAAAAAATCACTCTTCTCTGGGACGATCATTCAAACTCTATCCTGACTGTTGCCAAGAGAAAGGGATTTTCAGATGCATAAAATGCATAAGTAGCACGAGTCAAAAGAGGGGCAAAAATTTTATGAAGAACTTAATCTGAATTTTCAGAATTAGATTCTGGTGAAAATTTCTACGACATTTTGAGCAAAATAAATGCTACCTTACTGGTTTTTATTTTCAGAAATAGCATGATCCAAGCACAGCGTAATAATATTAGTTCAAAACCAGGGCTCTGAAAATGGTTTTAGCAGAAGTCTATAGAAATCTTGATGAAAGAAAAAAACCAGAAAAATATAGGGCAGTTTCCCAGAAGAAAATTGCCACCTTTCAACAGAAAATACCTATTTTGATGCATAAATGTATGGTTATAATTCAGAAATTATTTAGGCTTTTATTGCACTCTATATTTTAACAACCAATAGACATTTAACTACCCTGTGATTACTAATGCATTTAATTAAGCATTCTATTTCTTCCTTACTTGAACAGAAGAATCCCAGATACAATAACAAAGCCATTTCATCTCCTTGTAGCGGGACTCAGTCTGTTTCTGCTGTACATTGAAAATCAAGTTTATTCAGTGTTCCTATGTGAAACAAAATGCATAACAAATATTTACTAGGCTTTAAAGAAGTAATATAAAAAATTTCTGGTGCTTCCATCAGCACTCAGGGGGGTTTGGTTTGTGTCTGTCATTGACTTCATGCCACTGATTTCTGAGGATTTGCTCCCCCTTCTGTCTACATGTGAGGAAAATGAAGTTGCTTGTCTTGGAGAAGATATCTTTAGGTCTAGCCAGTAACGCTCCCTGCTTGTTCCCAGTCTGACCAAGGTCACTGATATGATGAAAGACATAATCTGAAATCATGGGTGCAGTGACTGAGGTGCGTTGGATGGGCTTTGTTCTAGAGTTTTCCGTTGTAGCTGGTTGGGGATGGGCAATCACCCAATGCTCTGCCAGCTTTTGACCAGCCTTCTTAGCTCTGGCACAATAGCAGTGATACCAGTATTGGTCCCAGCCTTCAAACACACCTATTGAAAAAGGAGGACCTTCAAGCCTGCAGATCCCCACGCATATGGAGGCTCAAACCTGAGCTCTTGCACTTCAGAGTCCGCCCTCCAGGCCATCATGCTGCTAGCTGTGTGGTTGACACGCTGCTAATAGAGGCTTACGACTTCAAAATGAGGATAAGCAGTGGGAGCAGATGAGTGTTTAAATAACAGAGTCTCTTTTTATGCAAATATCCCAAGCAATAAAGAACAAAGAGAGGATCTCATCTGTCTCCTACCCTCTGAGAATCTGGGAAGTGTAAGCAAATTGCCTCTCCATAGAAGGGGAGGGTTTTGTTTTCTTTCCTAGCATCTGTTATGTGTTCTGCTAGAAAATAAGGGGAGATGTGGCAAACAGGAGCCTTCCCTAGGAGGGAGGAGAAGCAAAGCAGGAGACAAGGCTGGGATGGGCAGTATAGTTCCTTTCAGCCTCCTCCCTCTTTCCCCTTCTGTGATCGAAGCAGAGCTTGATTTATTTGTTCACTTGCTGTCTTGGACAAGGCTTGCTTGCCACCAGAATTGGAGGACTGTGTAACTGCAGCAAGAAACTTCCAAAATTCATAGCAAAAATGAGAGAATAGGGAAAAAATTGGATTAAAAGGTGTCTTCCATTGTGGGAGAGTCCTTTCCCTCCCCATTACATTGGAATAGCCCCAGTGGAGGGTGAAAGCAAGTGAGCATCAGAACAGAGCACAGAACTCCATCAGCCTTCATATGTTTGATAAAGACTTTTGTGAGCAGTGTGACTGGCTTGTGCCCATGCTCAGAGTACAGGGTTAATTGCACCTGATGAAACATCCAGGTTATCTTGAGTGGGAGGGTCTGTGATGGAAAAGCAATGAGAGCTGTCTGCAGACAAATTGGTTTATAAACCAGGACCCTTCCTCTTCTTCTCTGAGGGGCATTGGCTCCCGCATTTCTTTTAGGACTGGTAGGAAACCAGTCTCTGAAGTGGTGGAAGGCCGGGCTGTTGCTGAAGATTGGAGCCAGCATCCATGTGCATGACGAGTGAAAAAAATCTGTCTCTGTTGGGAATGTGCTGCTCTCCCTCTCACCATCCCCCCCTTCACCTCTGGCAGGAGGAATTTTCTAGACTCTGCACCATTTATAGCCGTTGGGTTTGGGGAAGGAGGGCTAAAGGTTCAGGTTTAAAATAACCAGGCAACAGCAAAACCTTCTCCGCCTGATCTCTGGGCATCACTAGTCTGCCACTGTTATTCCTCAAGGAAACTTTCATTCAAGCAAAGGACAATGCTGTGAGTCAGTGCTATTCCCACACTGCTGCTTTTCATTGGAAAACTCTCCATACCTCCATCTGACAGAAAACCTTCTCTGTCTGGACAACAGCTGATTTATTTACCAGCTACAAGCCCAACAATTCTGTTGATGGGAGAGGAGAAGATACTCTGTTAGAAAAGTGACAATGTAGAAAGATGTTCTTCTGGATAGAGAACTTTAAGATTGTATTTTTGGAAAGCAGTAGGACAAAGTTAGTTTCATCGTTGCAGAGGAAGGTCCTGTGAACAGGCTGTTGGAATTTGTGCGGCTCTTCAAGTGCTTCCAAACCTTCTGCATAGAGGTGTTGAGGAATTTTCCCTGTTCTAAGGTGTGTACCCGGACTGCAGTTATGTAGGGGTGTTTTTGGATTGGAAGTTCTTGTTTTACTGCCTGCTTGTGAAGTCTCTAGCGCAATGGAATTCTCTGCCTAGCCAACATGAAGATGTTAGCTCTGTAATTGTTCTTGCTGTTCCGCATGTATGCGCTGGAAATGCCGCTGGGGTGGGGGAAGAAATCAATCAGAGCTTCAGTAAAATCCATAGGCAGACAGCTTCAGTGCTGCTGGCTCCCATGGGCATTCAAAAGCTGCAGGCATCTTTGATAATCTCAGCTTGTAATTATTGCCAGTAAACATTTTGTGGTTGGGAGCAGGTGAGTGTGGCTGGAAGGAATGGGCATTTATCCAAGGAATCTATGACTCTTTATTATCATAGTAGCTGTATCAGGGAATAGATGGTGTGGTTTCTGGTTGTGTTTCACCGTTCCAGTGAGTGAAACACAGGAAAGCCTACAGTCCAACCAGAAAAATCTGGCCATTTAGGGATTTGCATAAAAATGTTCCATGTTCCAGGCTACTACCCTAACATACATCTTTCCTCCCTGTTGTTGTGCATCAAGAGAGAGATGGATGATTTCAGAATGTCTCTTTCATGGGGAATGTTGACATTTCATTATTTTCCTCTCCAAATTCTTATGAAATAAATTCTGACATTTCCTTGCAGAAAATTAAACATTTTTTCCTTACGATAATTTTTTTTAGCCTTTTTATATTAATCTATGGCATTTTACAATGTGCTGTTGTTTCATTGTAATTTTGATTTACAATAAAACAATATTTAATCCAACCTCTTGATGTGTTACAAACGATCATGTTCAACAAAAGTTTGCTTGTAATTGATCTCACGATATGTCCATGTAAAAACGGAAAAGTGGAAGTAATATAAATGAGTGGAATGTCAATGTTCCAAAATAATAATAATACTAATAAAAAAAAAAGATCCCTAAGCACAAATTCCCAAAATATCCAGCATTGGTGTTTTTTCATTAAAACTGATACAATATTACTGAAGCATAGAAACCAGTTTTGTGTAAATAGCTTTCTCAAAGTGAAGCTGTTGAGATGAGGCTGTTGCCAAGTTGACTGAGATCAGCTCCCACAAAGTAGATGTAAAAAAGTAGTGGTAATATTTTTATAACAGCAACCAGAGCCATTGGTTTGCAAAAGTTTTGAAGCAGCAAAGGTGAACATAAGCAACAAAACCAGTATTAGTTTTTCTTTACCTTGTTCTGCTGTTGTCTCACCTTGTAAACCACTTCCATGAAACCTCATCAGTTGTGATTTTGCAGCAATGAACCTGGCAGGAAAACAGAATGAAAGTTAAATTAATGTAACATAGCTAATTGTGTCCTACCTCAATCCCTTTCCTGTTCTCAGCATTGCAGTATCCGAGTGCCATCCAGGAGTGCAATGAATAGCGTGGCTCACATCTGGCAGATGTTTGTTCTTTCATTTGCTCCTCAGGGGAAAATTATTTTCAGTTGAGTGATTTGTTAGGAATTCTTTTTAAATATGTGCACATGGGAGGCTAAATATTTGCTAGAAAAAGGTCAGGTAAAAAAAAACAACCCAAAAACCCCCCAAACCCCACAAAATTATCCCCCTAGAATGGAGGAAGAATTTGGCTTGTGAGGATTATGTCATCTCATGAAAGTCAATACCATAGTGATTAGGCAGAGCAGAGGGAAGCTGTTACCTATACACAAGAGACAGTTGCTGATCACAGCTGCAGTGATCACTTCAGGAGGCTGTTAGGTAGCATGGGTGCTTGTCATTGAACCTTGAAGATAAGGACTAAGGATCTCAACCAATAGAGAGAGGAGAACTTGGATGTACTTGGGGTAGCCCAGCCCTACTGACATGAGCTGCTGCATGAAGGTTGGGATGCTTCAGTCATAATGTTAACAAAGAACAGTCAGTTAACAGTTCCCTGCTGTCCTGGAAGCTCTCTAAACTTCTTGCTGCCCACATCGAGTCCTCTTGTCCCCTGTCCTCTGCCTAGATGCATCATTACCTCCCAGTGGCATCTGGCCATTGTAGTAAAGTGTTAGCAATTTTTGTGTTCAAATCTTTTGACTGTGGTTCAAGCTCTGCTGTTGTTTCAGGTCTTCCATGAACCATTTCCACAGCGGGCCATGGCAGTGCACTGCTAGCAGATATAGGGGCATTTTTAGAGTAATCCAAATGTTGGAATTAATGAGATGCAGGTATTAGGATCTGTTAATCTGGTTTAATATTCCCCTATCTCTATTAGCCTAACAGTCCCTAGGATGGCACTGAATGGCCCTATTTACTAAAGCTGTGTTTAGCTAGTAGGAAACACTGGACTTGAGGATTTGAGGGGAATTCAGGCTGGGTTCAGATGCCCTTATGTCCAGTATGATTCATGCTGTTAAAATAAAACACCTCCAAACATTCCAATTGCCCCTAATCCTTTAACTGGAATTATAGCTGAGTTACAATGCAAAGTAGAAACAAGACTTGCTCCTACTGAAATGCCATGTCTCAAGGGTGTTCCAGGGCAATGAACATGGTGTGTTTATTGCCCAGTGCAGACTTTTTTTGGTGTTACCATATGTAGAGCTTTGTCCCCAGCAGCTGTTGACAGCTGTCTCCCTTTCAGACACAGTAAGAGTCTTTCCTGTGGGACTTCTGCTTGCGCTCAGTGATCGCATCCCTGCTTTGCTAATTCTGCACCTATCCAGTGGTGCAGCCTTCCTGAGAAAAGCTTTCCAGTCTCCTTTCCATGCTTTCTAGAGGGAAAGCAAGGGAATATAAGGGTTAGATAGAATTAGTTAAATATAAGAGATGATGTTGACCGTTTCACAGCTCTGTGCCTCGGCATCCCTAGCTGTAAAATGGGAATAATATCTCCACTAAACTTTGGTGGGGTTCAATTTGTGACTGCTCTCGAGAGCAGAAGCTGCCACAGAAATTTATCTTTTTTGAGTGTTCAGTTAATGAGTTGCTTAAAGAATTATCATTCTTCTGAACTGGAGTTTGCTCCACACCTGGGGTTTTATTTTGTCCCTCATTCCTACAGCAATTCTTCCCCATCAGCAAAATGTTTGCAGACACTTCAAGCGTTGCTTCCTTACACTGGCGTTTTGAAGGTAGAAGCTGAGGAAGTTGTTTCTGACAAATACATTGATCTGTTATAAGAAGTATAGGTTGGGTTAGTTAAACGTTCATATGGAGTAGAGGCTTTTGTGGCTTGGGTAGTGTATGTGGTCATTGTTGCTTATCGAGGCTACAGAACAGATTGAGGTGATGATTTTTACTGGTTTCTAAATAAACTCATATGCAGTTGACTCCCTTAGCAGTACAAGTTGTTCTTAAGGAAGGTTGAACCTGGACAGTTCAACCTTCAGTAGCAGGAAAATAATTAAATTCAGCAAGTTTGGGTATAAAAATACAATATAAAATAATAGAAGTGAGCACTTTGTTACGTAGCCCTCTTGCCTTCCCTCAGTGACCATCTGCTGGCTGCTCTTGTGCTGAGCATCTGTCTGGCTCTGTACCATTCTGCCTCTGGTCCATAGAGCTGTAGTCAGTTCCCAGGAGGGCTCTAGGCTTTGAAGCACTACTTGAAACTGCTGTGCTGGTTGAGTTGTTCGTGGCATTGCTAAAATGAAGCTTCACAGCCTTAAAGGTCACAGGGAGCTCTTGGGAAGGGACAAGTAGCTGCTGTCCATCCAGGGTTCTGTGAAGCATCAGACACCCGACTTTAAAGTGACCTCGGCTAGCCCTAAACCAGGGCCTGTTTCCATTGGATACAAAGTGGACAAGGCACAACTATATGCAGGATTCTGGCTGCTGCTGTTTTTTGTAAGGCTGGGTGGTTTCCAGGCACAGGGAAAAGTGCTACTCCCTTTCTTTTTGCTCTGTGACTTTCATGCATTCACACAGATACCTCTGTTTTTATCCAGCTTTCCCAGCAATTGGAAACAGGCTACATGGGAAACTAAACTCAGAATGCTTAACCTCAAATGCCCTGTCAATATGATATTTTTGTATAAAAGCCTTTATAGATATTATGAGCAATAATCCATCTTGCTTCAGGCTACTGACCTTCCTATAAAGAGCAATGCAGAGCAGTGTCTTTCCTTTAGAAATCTCAGAGGCAGTTTGAGCACCAGCCCCTGGGAGGACCTCATTCTCATCTAAGCATGATGGTTTTCTGACTAATTTAAATTTATCCTTATTCAGCTTCTCTGCTGTCCAGGGCTGTTACTCAAAATAAGACCTTTTCATAGGTGCGAGTGTCTAAATGCTGAACTGGCAAGAGGAAGACTTTTGTCAACTTTTTCAAAAATTATCATTTTATTTAAAATTCCACCTTAAAAATTAATAGGGGTTAACTTCAAGATGATATTTCTACGTGAGTTGGCTTTTAGGTAAGGAGTCTCTTTTCTGCTTATTCTTTTCCCTCTCTTCTTGTAACATCTTGCGCAAGCACCCTTTGAAATTCAGTGTGGCTAAGTAATATATAGTCATTAACTCTGCTTTCAGGTTTGCGGACATCTTCATTGCCGAGGTCATAGTAGCCTTTCTGTGAGGGATCTAAATGTAATTTGTGACTGTTTAATGTGAGTCATTTTCATGTCTTCAATACTTTTTTGAAGGACGGCTTCACAGTTTTCTGGTATTTCCTTTACAGAGACTTTTTCCTTTGTTCTCTGCGAAGTTTACGATTTGCTGTATTGGAAAATGCGGTGTTTTGCAGAGAGGCTTGTTTGCTCAGATTCTAAATGTTTATCTGCATCTATTGACACTGAAGGGTCAAAAAAAGATCCAGGGTATTAGGAGAAGTTATTTTCCTTGCACAGCAAAGGTGATATATTGAGCGAGTTCTGGGGGCCTTTGTGAGCCCTCCTTGAGTTCAGGGCACTGTGGCTTTCCCTGTTACTCTCTTTACGGTTTGCTACCGCTTCCCAGGTATTGCTCAGCTTGCCTCACTGGTGACATCATATCTAGTTGCTGGTAAGCTGAGTGTGGAGTCAAGGGAAAAGAATATGACTTATTCAAGTTTTATGATCTGGTGAAGCTGTCCCCAGATAGCAAAGCTCTTTTCCTCCTCCCTGGAAAAAGGGAGGAGGATGGAAGATAGACGAAGCAGTGATAGCTGTAAAGCTGAGGGGCTTTCCAGAGGATGCTGAGACAAATCAGCTACTCTGAGTAAAGAGAGCAGAAGCTCAGAACAACTCTGCCATAAAACTGACTTAGTTCTGAGCACTACCATGAGAAATTGTGATGTACTGTGATAAAAATCGTCATGTTTATTTCTCAGCATGTTTGGCTGGTAATGCGCTGCTGCCTGTCCAGTCTCTGGCTCTGGGGCTTTTTTTCCCATCATCCTTCCCTTGTTAGCAAATGACCCACAACATCCATAAAACTTTTCTGAAACTAATTAGGAATTAGCCTAGCTCAGGGAGCATCTAGATCAGTAGTCATGTACACTGCAGTGAGAAGATGTTAGAAGTTGTCTTTGTTGATGGTTGCACAAGAAAGTGGTTGAGTCGCTATCCCTGGAGGGGTTTTAAAGATGTGCAAATGTGATTTGGGTATCTTTGAGATTTTTCTCCCCTTTAAATTGTCCAAAAGAATCTAAAAGGGGTTATTAACCTACATGTGCTCAACTGCTGGCTTTACTAGGGAAGCTAGGCTGAAAATGTATGAAGGCGCAATTTTATCTATTCAGGTGAGACATTGGCTTGTACTTGTGAATCTGGTGTGTGGATATTTGAACAAAAATGTCCTGCTTTTGCTTTCTAGGCCCTTCATCCTTCTACTGATTCTGTTAACATGAGTTCCTTGTGTGTTCCTCTGCACTCTACCACATTGCGAGATTGACTTCTCTACTGTGTCTGATCACAGCCTCCTCCCATCCATGGGATGCTATCTTCAGTCCTGTCTGGTAAGTCTTCTTCCTTTCAGATTCAAATCCTTCTTAAAAATTCATAATACCTATGAAAATAGATAGGTAGATCCCAGAGAAATCCACTTTGGAAATGGTAAAATAAAATGTTTTTTGCTGGTTCATCATTTTCTGCATCAAATTGAAGGGGGGCGGGAAAGAGTTAAAGAATTTTTAGCTTCCTGTGTGTAAAGCCTCAAACAAGCTGAGATGCCTCAAGTCAGTGCATTAAAAGTGTGGTCTAAGGCTCTGAAGAGCTTGATTAAAATCCAGTGACATTACTCAGTTTTTGTGAAAGATCAAAGCAAACATGCGAATTTCTTGCAGATCACCTTGTTCCTCTGATGTTGTGGCAAGGCAGCAGTGAGCACTAACCTGCTGCAGGAACTGGAGGAGTCCTGGGTGGTCGGGGCTGGCTGAAATGATGGCTTCCTACCTCCCTTCCTTGCATTTTTTTCCATAAGGACCACCTCAGGTGGTCACCCAGCAAAAAGCACATAGGCTTTTGTCTGGACACAGTTTCTTCTTAGTGTTGGATGTACAAATACTGACTTACTATGTTAAGCAGCACGTAACATTCCTCTTATCTGAGGTCAGCATCTGGTTTCAGTGTGTTTTCTGTATACATGATACTCAAAGCCATGAAGAGATGCTAGTGTGAATTTTCTGGGTGGCTGTTATTGAGCTCTTATGATTGTCATAACTTCACATAAACTTCCATCAAATATGCCAACCTGTCAGCATCAAAGAACACTCTGTGCCACCTTGCAGAGATCATCAATTTCTCATGGTTTAGGGGGTATCTAAGAGGCTTTTTTTTCCCCTGCCAATTTCTGAAGATGAGAGGTTTGTTTAAAAATTCTCCGCAACATCCGGGGCGGTCCCACGTTCAGCTAAAGTGGGAAAGTCATTGACCTGGAGAGAGCAGAATCTGCATTTAAAAAAATGAATCAAAAGAACATGAAAGAACATGTTTTGTTACATTAAAAAATGCATGTCATAAATCGGCCGGCTTTGTGCCTGCTAAAGCTGAGAACTGCTCAGGTGTGGGAAAAAGCAAAGAGGGAAAAACCTGATAAAAACTGTCCAAGCCTAAAGGAAATATTAGGAAAGGAGATGAAAGGCATCTACCTGGGATGCCCATGAAACAGCTGATTTTGATCCACTGCTAGCATTGCATGTTTCCTTAGAAAGGAATTTATAGATAAAGGAAAGATTGCTTGGATAATGTGCTTGGTCACTGTTTGTGACCCTCATCTTGGGGCCGAAGACTCTACTTGTAGGCAAGAAGCAGTGCGTTCATGCAGATAGCAGGAATTCCCCTATTACATACACTTCTGTAGATCTGTCGGAGCTTTAGTGAAGGAATGTTTGCCTTCAATTTTACAGAAAGAAGCAGCAACAATCACAGGCAAGCATGGTCAAGGGGTTAATGCAATGGACTTGGGAACTGCTTAGTCTTTGAAAGAATGTTGTAGCTGAGAGAAATTTGCAACTGATTGGAAAGGCTGGAAAGAGTTCGGAAACAGCAGCACCAGCTTCATACTGCTGAGATAAAGTTTGCAATACAGGCGGGCTTACGAAAACCTTAGGATTTGTCCTTACTCAGCAGTATAAGAGCTTGGAAGGGGGCCAGAATGCCAGCTGCAAGTGTCCAGCAGAAGTCCCTGACACTTTGCAGGGCAGATATTGCTCTCCCCTAACTCCCCAGTAGCAGTTCAGCCACCTACTCTATGATTCTAAGTGGGAATGGAGGAATTTCACAAGATTAGCAGGCTACGGGCTGCAAGCAGAGCTAACCTTGTCTGCTATCAAGGCCAGGGGTATAATCTCTAAATTAAATTTACATGATTTATCACATCCAGGAAGATTGGTGAAATAATCAGGAAAATGAGAGGAGAGGAGAGGAGAGGGGAGGCAAGATAAGAGCCATTGGACTTAAGGGGGGGCCTTTCTCTCATCAGTGGTAAAATGCACAGTTAAACTACTGGGATGGGATTAGGATGGAAATGGGGTTAGTACTGGGTACCCAAACCAAATTGCTCTGAAACACAGAGATGTTTAATGTGTTACTCTCAAAATGCAATATCTTAGGACAGTGATCCATCTGTTATCATGGAGGAATCAGATGGAAAGTGCATTAGAAGTTGAAATTTGTCCCCACTGGGAGAACTGCACTGAGTCATGGTGATGTATGGGATCTGTGCAAAGGCAGAGAGAAAATATTCTCCCTATGATTTATGTATTGCACAATCATTCCCATTTTTCACAGCATTTCTGTTCTGTTGACTCCTTTACAGTGTGATTATACTGTGGTTTTAGTGGTGGAGCAGCTCTGTTAGGAAGGTGGAAATGTATTTGAAAAGCAAGGAGAAATGAATACAAAAGACAAAGGCCAGCAGAAGCTGACCTAAGAGAAGAAGTAGCAGATCTGATGCATTTTATTCTCTTGATATCTTAATGTATAGAGTTGATACATAGAAGGTTGTTTTGGTTAAGTGTCTCATGTATATTGTTTCTTCACAGCCAGCTCTCATGGCATCCCATAAAAGGTACTGTGCAAATGTAAATCCATGGAGAACTAACAGAATTTGGGCTTTGCAAGACCTTTGCTTAGAGAACAGTGGGTCTATGGGTCTATTGAATGGGTCTATGACTAGGCTAGGTCCATGGGTCACAGAGAGCTGAAACCACGTTTGTCTGTATAGCTAAAATAAGAACTAGACCCAGGACAGTTGGAGTGAAACAAGTTTCCAGCAATGATAAATTCATAGGATAAGAGGAAGCTCAAAACCACTTTATCCTTTGCTCCCAGTATGGTGCTGTCTAGTGGCAAAACAGAGAAAATTCCTTCTCGCTGACTAGATTCTGAAGCCTGATGCTGATATGCTTTTCCTTTCTGCATCTCTCTTCAAGCCTTTGGTGCTCACAGTAAATCTCACTCTGTCTTTCTTTCTGTGATTATCTACACCATCACTTTCCACTGCTACATAGCTCTAGAAGCAATTTGCCTTCATCCAGCTAAATGCCTCTGATATTACTTTGCTGATTCTCAAGCAATATCCAGCTAAGACAGGAATAAAGCTGCATCCTGAAAACATACCCCACACACTTTGTAAAACGACTGATTAAAATTTTCTTGTTATCCCTAGGAAACCCCAGTACCTCCAAAGAAAGAATTATGAAATGGCTTTCCCTGTTAACTGCTGGGATCTTAGGATCCTATCATATTTCATTTTTATTAGCTGTTACCAGAACTACCCAGGTGGCATATTGAAGAACACTTATCAAAAAATGTAGCATTGTTCTTTTATCAGGAATAAATGAAATTTATCTCCTAGCCCAATCACTTCTTCTGAAATTGTTATAGATCCAGGCAAGGAGGAATCGAAGATAATGTATCTTCATCATTTAGTGCATTAGTATTAATCATTTTTCCTTGTACTTTTCCCACCTTTTTTATCAATAAAAATATTTAAAGGCAGTAAATGCCATCATGTTTTGGTTTGGTTTTTTGCAGAGTTTTTCTGGTTAGCTGAAGTTGGCATTTGGCCAGCCCCGCATCCACACAGTGGATCTCTTAAAACATGTAGATGGGGTGCCACTTCCAGGAGATACCTCATTAAAATCATGTTGACAAATGTTTGTCACCTCTGAGGAGCCTCTGCAGTGATTAAGGCTGAGATTATCCTCATTTAACTTCATCTCTCTGAGCATGCTTCAGCCAGTTCCTGGATCCATGATAACAGGCACTTTCACTGCTAGTCAGGATTACTTGTCCTCTAACATGTCTTTCTCTCTACTGTCGAGGGAGCCTGGATGACAAGCCTAGCTTCATCTTTTGATGCTTAAAATGAGATGAATTCTATCCTCCAATTCCTTCAAAGCTATTTACTTGATTTTTCTTCCCTGGCTGCCTCTGGCAAGAGGCTGTTTCAGATCAGTTCTCCTCTTCATGAAGAGATTCTTGCTCACTTCCTCCAAGGCTTGACCTTTCCTGAGCCTTTTCATTTATGCCACCTGCTTCCCACATTTGATATAGCCCTAAATAGTTTCATACTGTCTCATGCGTTAACTTTAGAGTTATCTTTTACCTTGGTCACCTTTGAGCCTCTTCTCTTCCACCAAATACAGGTCATGTTTCCCCAGTGCTTCTGCGTGAGTTGCCAAGCTGCTGAATCAACCTTGTATTGCCAAAGTTCTTTCCTCACAGCAGCATCTTCAGGCCCAAGCTATTGCTTGTTCAGAGTGTGAGAGTGAGGGAGAGGAAGGACACAAGGAAAGGAGGTTCTTGTGCTGGAAAGGTGTTGGTGCAGCTGAATGTCTCCAAAGATGCAAGGCAGTTGCTAGTTGCTGAAGGCAATACAGTAGCTCCATGAAGGGGGTTTGGGCCAAGATTTATACATTGGGAAGTTCTGGGGAAATGGAATGGATTCGTTGCTCTGGTTTTGTGTTTGTTCTCAAGGTTTTTTTTTGTTTGGTTGGGGTTTTCTTTGTGTGTGTTCTTCTTTAGCTTGGAAATCAGGATACAGTGGAGGGAAAGGCCATAGAAACAGAGCACATGGTTCAACATTACCTGAATGGTACTGTGATAATATGCACTATAGTTTGTCCCGTTTTGGGGCTGGCTTTGCATAATCACTTAACCAGCACTGTATATTTGCATAAAGTGGAGAACCTTGATCACAATCTCAGTTTATTGCTTACTGAAATGTAATCCTGTGCCTTTATATGCTCTCAGGAGCTTTTAGCTTAGGTGCATGCTGAGCTACAGGATGTCCTTGTAAGGAAAGCTGGTATGGAAAAGAGATTTTTTAGGAAGAAAGGGACTGATGAAGAAATTGGGGAGGGGAGAAGCTGATTAACATCCTGGGCTTGCTCAGATGCGTACAGAGGAGTTGGTCTTCCTTCTGGTATGAAGGATGTCCCATCCTGTCTCCCTTATGTTTGTCTTTTCGCTGTCTTAGCTTGTCCCTGAGACCACTGGACTGAGATCTTTAGTGCAGCATCCTTATTAGCTCTGTATATGCTGTCAGAGGAAACGCAGGATGTGTCTGCCAGGGTTACATGATCTTGAGCTGAGAGGGGAAAAATATCCACTCTAAACCTCACCCAGAACATCACTGATCTGGAAGAACAATTTTCAGGAAGCAGGTGAACAAATGATTTAACTCAAGGTAGTTTTGACCCTTGCCAGGGTCTTATACAACACCTTATTTCTCTACAGTTGACTGTGCGTAGCATTGAGACACACTTGGTCACAAGGCTTTGATGTAAGTTTTTCCTGTTTTACTCTCCGTTGAGCCATAATAAGTTTCAGTCTTGGAAAACATACTGGGGAAAGGGAATACACATTCAGAAGCTGGTGTTCTCTGCTGGTGTAGTGTGGGCTAAGTGACTTGTGCCAATTAACAGAAGCTATTGGTTTGGACTCTCATTTATGGGGCTGATGCATCTGTGGAGAGTCTGCTGTTCCCTCACCAGCAATGGATCTCTATGTAGACAAGCTCTGGTTAGTTCCCATAGAACAATAGTTTTTAATTGGGGCAGACAGCTGCTGATTTACAGCTGCTTTGTGGCATAATTTTCTTTGTTTACTGGTCCTAAGCTTTATTTGCTTTGGGAGAATATCACTGTGCATGTTTCAGTGTGATGTTTACAGTTTTCTTCATGTAAATAGGGACAGCAGACCATGAACTTATATGGTTTGAGAGGGAGAGGTGCAGTGAGGTCAATGTGGGGGTGTGATTTCTCCTACCTGGAAAGAAGGGAACTGGATCAGTTGCTGTGGAAGGATGCTCTGGAGAGCTGTTGCAGAATTACTTTCTTTTTGCTCCAGTTGCCCTTTTACTCAGCAAAATCAAACTAGTATTTTAGGGCCATGCTGCCCAGTTTCAAACCCTGAGGCATTTTTCTTCCACTGAATGATGTTTTGTTTATTACTTGTTTGTCTGACTATTTTTAAGACAAGCTGTAGGAATGCATGCTGCTCCTCCTGCTTTCTCCAGACCCTTTCACAAATTTGAAAATCACCTTATAATTTTGTTTAAAAGAAGAGAAGAAAACTCATTTTGGAGCAAAATCTTGAATATCTGTCTAGAAACAAACATTTTGGAAAGAGTGAAAATAAGGGTCTGTAATTGGAATTGATTTTTAAGGTTCACTATGGACTTTGTTCTCAAGTCCCCATGGCACTGCAGGCAAAAAAGATGTCAAATAGAAATGATGATACAATGATATTGAGCACTGTAGAACCTGGTGTGTGGCTGTGGTGGCATTATAAGCAATAAATCCATGATATGGCTGCATGGTGCAGCGTAAGGTGAGATGCTGCAATCGTCTGAAGAGATGAAGATGCTGGTTTGGCTAACGCCGTGGAGTAAGGTAAACTATGCAGCAAGAGCTGGCACAGCTTTTGTATTTGGCTAGATCTGGCACTGATTTATATCAGGCAGGAGTCTCACGCAGCGGGGCACTGCATGGAGCCAGTTGCTTGTGATTTACTCGTTGTGCCAAACTTGCTTGGAGTTTTATTTTTAAAAACCCTGTGTAGTGTCTTTTCCTGCCTCCCCTCCGGCGCTGAGCAGTGCTAAATGCTGTTTGCCACTGAGGACATTTAAACTAATTTTTCAGAAGTGCTGATGAAGCAGGGCACACTTTTATTGCCGTCATAATATCTCTCAAGCTTGCTTCCTTGATTGCGTTTGTAAAGCACTGAGCTTAATAAGTTCAAACAGCAAGGAAGGGATGGTGCAGACGATAGCCCCTAAATGACAGCCCATCTGCTTTCCCGTCTTGCAGGCCAAATGACTTCATTACAAGGCAGTATTAAGCTGAGAGCAGAGGCTGGCAGGAAATTTCATCCTTACTGTATCTATTGCTATGCTCTTGCCCCATTTGATCCCATGGTATGTGCCAAGGTAATTGGCACACAGGTGCTGTTCCTCCTGCTGGGAGAGTTTTTCATTCTGCAGCATGCTTCCTGAAAGCAGGGGAAACATGTGCCTTGCATGTCAGCATATTTACACACTGGTGTAGGGCAGAGCTGGATGGCTGCCTCCTGATGAAGGGTGCACAGTGTTAGCTAAAAATATTAGACAGCAAGAGAAGGGGGGCAGGGCCTGGTGAACAGACTGCTGTAATGCATGGAGACTGCTGTTCCTGAGGCATATATTTCCCTGCCTGAAACAAGCTTTACAAAGACTTTAGATGTCCTCAGTGCTATGACAAGCAAAAGCTGGAAGTTTGTGGACCCCACTCTGGATCCAGTAATCATAGACCATGAGTCTGGAAGACTTCTGATGCAAGTAGAATAATATCCACGTTGCCCAACAGTGAATGCACACACATCCTGGTATCCAGCAGTTTAAGCTGCCAGTGGCTGGGAGCAGCCAGCTGAACCCATCCGAAGTAGTCTAAATCAGGACTGTTAGTCACTGAAGAGGACTCAGTTCTGTAGTCAGGCTCCAAACTATAGCATTTAGTTGACTATCACAGGCAAGAGAGATTTCTCTTCCCTTGAAGAAGGGTTTGAGCCAAGTTCTTAGTGTACTTTAGTCTTCATTCAAGTCTGCCTCAGCTCCAGCCTGTGACATCTGCAAGTCTAATCCAGTCTGCAGCAAAGTTACTGCCTTCTAGGTATGACCTGCAGGTGTGGCGGCTTTGACTTCTTTGGCTCTCCTGAGATTACAGTCTGTTTATCCCCAGTTTCATCATACTTTTTCCCCGCTTCCACCCTGGATGCTTCTTGCCCTCAGTCCTGCTATTGCGCCTATCTCCCTGTCAAAAACCTTCTCTGGAAGCAGAGATCCATTTGACCAGGCTGCTTGGGGTGGTTCATCTCTACTCTCAGCTGCAGCAGCCTCCCTCCCTGTGCATGTGTACCAGGGCAGCGCACTCTCTGCAGCCAGAGGCCCTGCTATTTCAGTCCTGGCCTCAGTCTGGGAAGACTGCGATGGCAGATTGTGCTGTGATTCTATAACAATGATAAAATGTTGGGTGTACATGGAGCTGTGTATGCCTATAGCTGACTTAACAGTAGCTAATTAATTTTCTCCATATTGTGATTCACTGGAGCAGCATTTTCTCCATCTGTGGCTAAAATGCTCTGCAAAGCTTTGTCCTGTCAAAGTCGCTGATGTGGGATGATAGCAGACACATGTGCTCTCATTCCATGCTTCACCCCTAATTGCTGCTTCCTGTTCCTTGGTATACTTTTGGGTCCAAATAAATATAGAATTTACCTCTGAATTAAGAGAATTGATTCTACTAAGTCTTGCTGAGGGTTTTTTTGTGTGTGTGAAGTATTTCCTGGCTTATGTGCTGTCTCTTGCTGAATCCTGGTTTTAGGGTATTGTGCCTACGAATCAAGTCTTAATGGGAGTCAGACTGGGTGCTGGGTCCTGTTACGGAATTGGGACATGGGGGAGTAGCAATTGAAGCTTTTCGGCAATCTACTTCCAAATGTCTTGGCAATGGAAGTAATTTAGATCTAATGAAATAGATGTAGAGGAGAGAGATCATCTCTCAGGCCAGAAAAGGCACTTCATGTCACTTACTCAACACTAGCTTTAGCAGAAGCCAGTTTTCCTGAAACAAAAAATCCTGTAGGTTTCTTATTCCTTCTCTCTCTTTATGTTGGTACTCACTTGGGAAACATGGGCTGCTATAGGTGTTGGGGTATATCTGAGCTCTTGTTGGAGCTGGGATCTGCTGGGGCTGAATAAGTGAGAATGCAAAACCCCTGATTGCACAGGCTGTCTTTCTTTGCTACTAAAAAGTAGTCAGACAGTAAAAAAAGCATGTATTTGTTTCTAGAGTCATTGCACTATTTGTGTGTGACTCATTGTGTGAAATACTTTCAGGTGCCTCCAGATGTTAATAGTCTGCTTCTTCCCTGGTATGACTCAGTTTCCCCTCTTTTGTGCTAGATGCAGCAAGGTGTCAAACATCTGCACCTCGCAGCAATAACTGCAAACGTACGAGTGTGTGATCGATCCCAAGCCTTTGTCTGGAGGAGAGGGAGCAGTGGGTGACCTGTCTGAACTTTCTCCATCCTCTCCAGAGCCTAGCTGGTGCACTGTTGCCAGTCTTATTTGGCCAAGGAAGCACAGGATCAGTGTTTTTGCCTTGTCAGTATTCTTGTCCAGCTTCTTTTTTTTTCTTTAATCCTGCTCACTTGTACTGTTCTCTCCATTGCACTTCTTTTATTTCTGCTTTTCTTGATTTCCACTTCTGCTCCTTTGTGGCACAACCTTTCCACATCTTTAAGTTCACGGCCCTTGTACTGTGTGCTTGATACAGTTTTAAGTAGCTTTGTAGCTTCTCTTCCCTCCTCAGTCCCTCCAGAATTGATATCACTCAGTCAGATAGCATTTTTTTTTCCTCCCGCGGATTCTAGCTTCACTTCTCTACCCTGCTGTTGTAATTATGGTCTCTCAGTCCCAGACTAACTTGATGCATCCCTGTCACAGCTTCTGCACGTCTTTGTATTGATCCTTTGGTAGACTGCTGTCAGCAACAGAATGCAGTTTCAAATATTCTCCCTCTGTCTGCTGTTGCTGAAGTTTTGGTGCTGAATTCAGCCTCATGCCCTGAACCTCTGAGCAAGGAGAATAGGGACTGTTTCATCCCTATCTCTGATCTCAGGGAAATGGCTTGGTGAGAAATGGAGATCATTTCTTCAGTGTCAGTCCCACGATCATGAGGCAGACCCTGCTGCTTCATGGGATTTTGCTTTGGAAGGAGGCAAGGGCCACAGCAGATGCTCATTTACTGTGCTTCTGTTTGTGCCCTTTGCCTCTTGTTCTGATCTTGGGCATTACTGAGGAGAGCTTTGCCCTGTCATCTTTACTTCTTCCATCAGGTATACGCATCAATAAGGTCTTCCTGAGCGTTCTCTAGGCTAGACAACCCCAGCTCTCTCAGCCTTTCCTTGCATAGCAGGTGCTCCAAGCCCTTACTCATCTTCATGGTCCTTTGTTGGGGTCCCTCCAACATGTCCATGTCTCTCTTGTTCTGGGGAACTCTGCACTGGACACAGGACTCCAGGCATGTCTTGCCAGTGCTGAGTAGAAGGGAGCGACCATATCTCCCTCATCCTATTGGTAACCGTTTGCCTAGAGCAGCCTAGGATGTTGCTGGCCTGCTTTGTCATGGGGGCACATTGCTGGCTCATGTTCAATTTGTCTACCAGGATAGTGATGTGTGCTGCATGCTTTGGTGTCTTTCAATTTAATTTGTGTCATTAGTGTTTATTCTGGCTGCTGGAGCTCTTTCTGTTTGTATTAAAGTGTTTCAGTTTGTACTGAGTATTATCAGATCGCAATCTGGTGTGAAATGGGCAAAAGCTGATTGAAGGGCCAAAGCAATTCTCTCCCTCATCATCTTCCAGTATAAGCACTGCTGTTGTAAGCTCCAAAAACACCTGTGAATGAAAGAATGTTCTTAAATTCTTGGATGACTTCCAGCATCTATCTGTGGGGAGGATAATCTTTCTGTGAAGAAAGGATGGAAGCCTGCGTATATATAAAGGTGACATTAAACTGAGATACCCTTCCACTCACATTTGTTAATAATCCATTGCATATGTTTTGGAGGCTTAAAGGCCCAGTGTGAATTTCTTCTTGGGAAGAGCAGCCGTGTACAATACAGTTTTGTGAGCCCTAGAGATAAGCAAATCATCCTCAAATATTTTGAATCATTGATGGGTATTTGTTCCCAGCTTTAATCATTCCTGTCATCACAGCCCTATTTTTACCCAGGTGCTTATTTCTTGTGGTAGGAAAGTAAGACCGTGGCACATTCACATCGGAACGGAGATGTCTCAGCACTGCTGGCAGTCCCCAGGGCTCGCCTGGGAGCAACTTGGATGCTCTGCACAGTGATAGGATCATAGCAGAGTCTGCCTATTAAGCAGCAAAATCTGCTTCAGAGACCTGTCTGTTCATTCAGGTTTCCATGTTGAATGTAGCAACCGTTTCTTTGAGCATAATCTCAGAGAATTGCAGCATCTCCAGTGGTGCCTCCTCTCTCCTGTTGTAATTGATAACTGCCTGTGCAGCAGATGTGGAAAATACTGCCCAACCTCTTTCCTTGGCCTGTGGCAATCCTCAAGTGCTCTCGTATCCCCTTCTCCCAGTGCCACCAGAAAACGCCTGTGTTGCTCTCAAATGGAAAAAATCCCACCCAGCAACACAAAAGTTTCTTTGCTGTGGAGGGTCAGCAATAGGTGGATTACACCCTGAAAATCCCCTGGCAGTTCTTGGAAAATAGGATTTAGATCTTTGTATAAAAGCAACTTTTATTAAGCAAACTGCTATCCAGTTGGTTCCCTGGAGTGCTGAGCTAGGTGAATTTAGGAAGCTTTTAGCCAGGAAATTGGAGGGACACGGTTGTCTGTCACAGACTTAAAAACCCTGCTAGTGCCCCCGGGGATGATGCATCGATACTGGTGCAGGAAAAAATCTGTATGTAGTCAAAGCAGTGAGGAGAGTGGCCAAGAGGCGATAACATTTCCATTTAAAATCAAAAGGAAAGTTCCCACTTTATTGTGAATTTATTGGGTGATCAACTAAGAGAACTCGAGGCCTTTAAATACTACAACTCTGTGTTTACCTGTATGGTGGTTTCATTTGTGATGATTGATTTCCAAGATGTTGACAGTAATGTATTGCTGCTAAGGTTAAGAACAAAATGCACACCAGACCTGTTTCTGAGGGCAGCAGTGAAGAAGGTATGGCAGATGTTTTGAGAGAAACTGTGTGTGCATGTGTACTGCATATTATAGAACAAATGCCTGTAGCTGAGATGCACGCTGCTGCTTAGGGTGACCTTGTGAACGTGGCCTTTGGGCTTAGTCTGGGCTTATTGTGTTCCTCAGGGTAATGTAAAAAGCCTGAAGGTTGTCTTCTGGGAGCTGCCAATAGCTTCAGTGGCCTTAGCTGGAGACCCCACAACTCTGGGGTATGGTACACTTGACCCTTTTTGTGTGATCATGTTTGCTTGTGCTAGCTATGTAGGTTATGGCATTAGGGGCTGCTGCAATGGCACAAATCTAATCAGAAATGCTCTTTATGATTGTGTTTCTCTAATGGAGCGGGGAGCTGCTTGTGAAGTTGAGTAGCAGTGATCAAACCCTGGAAAGCTTGAATGTCATGTATTATCTGAGATCAGGTAGACACAGTTGCAGGAATAAAATGGGCCCTTGTGCCTGACTAAACCTGATTTTTTTTTAAATTATTATTTAAAAATATATATTTTTTCCTCTTATGATATCTGAGCCTCTCTGTCCTTGTTCAGAGGGAAGGGTGCTATGGAGAGATGGGCCACTGCTGATGTACCTGCTTCACTGCACAGCATGTGGGGCTGGTGAGGACTAGCAGATAACACTGAGGCCACAACAGCATTGCAGTCACCTCCCTTCTGTGTAATGGAAGCAGACAGGGACCAAACGGGTCATAAACATGCCCCTGAGCTGCAGGGGAGGTGCACCCTGTGCTGTACCCTCAAGGACATGTCCTTGGATCTTCTGAATGGGGGGACCTGTTGACATGGAGTGAGGGAATGGCTTAGTCAGACACACTTGTATCTGGCTGCTGAGAAATGCCTTTGGGCATCACAGCTCAGACACAGCCAGTGACGCCCCATCTTCTCTCATCCCCATGGAAAGACGAGGCTCTGCATAGGGCACAGCCTGTGTTCATTTCTCTGCCTGTTGTGCTGGACCCTGCTGTGCAGCCTTCATGGCTCTCCCAAGCTATTACTGCCTGCAAACAATAATTGTACATTAACACCTCCCTGCAGAGCTGCAGAGGCTGGATGTTGCCTTTAGTGTACAGAGAAAGATGGGTAGCGGGTGATTTTTGAGCTAATGAGATCTTTCAGTAACAACATTCTCTTAGCACAGACAATATACCCTTTTCTTATTTTCACCTCCCCTTTGCCAAGTGCTCCCTTATTCCTGTGCCAGGTGCTTCTGGAAAGACATTTATCATTTTCCCATCTTAGATAGTAGATATTTCTTCCCTCCTTGCTCTCTCATTTTATCTTGCCCAAGGGGTCTGTGCTACCTTTAATTAGCTGACACTTCTCTTCTGCAGATGGAAATGACACTAATGGAACGTGGCTGAGGCTTTATTACAGAAATGCTGTTTGCCCTGCACAAGCAAACCTCCAAATAATCCCGCAGGAAAGGAATAAACCTTGAAGGCAGGTGAAGGAGCTGTAGATGAAAAAGATAGGAAGCGGGATTGATGTGTTAAGGAAGGAGAAAGAAATAGAGAAGAGAAAGAAACAGGCTAGAGCATATTCCTTTGTATCCAAAAAGAGAGCAAAGATGGTTTAACTGAGAACTAGCAGCATTTTATGTTCAGGTTACCGGCAGAGGTTTCTAGGTGAGAGGATGGGGCAGTGTCAGGCCTCTGCCTGGCTGTCACTCCTATCATTGCCCATCTTCTTGCCTAAAAGCTGCACCAGGAAGGTAACTGTTAAAGATGGTGGATGCTGTTCTAAAAGCTTTGGTGTTGCTTTGTGACTGAGCATAGGGCTTTCAAATCAAAGGACTGTCTTGCCAAACATGGCTATGCTAACCCAAGCTGACAGGCACTGGTCTCTTTGCATTTCCTGAGCTTGAAAACCCACCCATGACACACTGAGAAGTAAATATCCCTGTGTCCCTGTGCTGTGGCCCCTTCTCTTCATAACTTTGGTAAGGCCAGAGCATCCCTCTGCACTGTGAGGAGATGTTAATGCTTGCAAAGGACCCCTGAAGAGGAGCCTCCCTTGAATTTTTGCCCCATGGCTGCTATCAACATTAAACCCCAGGACATCATGAGAACCAAATGATTGCAGAGATAAAAGGCTAGAAAAGAGTCAGAGAGCAAGCATCTGTGAAGGGAGGAGGGCAGCTGGCTGGGAAGGCTCAGAGGATATGAGGGAAGTGACATTCACCTAACAGCAGCCTCTGTGGCTGTTTTTCTGTTATTGATGCTTGCTTTTCCCCTCCCTCTTTTGTTTTCATGGTGTGTCTGTTACATCTATGGCTCATTAGGCAATAAGATGTTAATGTCTGTAAAGCTGCAGGATAGATACCCCTCCCCTCCTCTGTTCTTCTCTGCTTTATTTTTTTGTTAAATATCTGTTTTGGCTTTGTTTTGGTTCCTCTCCATGTCATTGTCTTCTTCTGGCTCCCTTCATTCACAGCGTAGCTCAAAGGAGAATAATATTAAGAGTTGGAAACTTTCTTTGCTCTCTACACTGCTGCAGGATTTTTTCCTATCTTTTAAACCAATTAACTCTGTTTTACAATACAATTGGTGATATGTTGAGAGATGTTTCATTGGGAATGATTCTAGCAGCAGTACCATGTGTATTGAACAGTTTGAATGAGCAGAAGACCCAAATGAGAGACAAAAGTTGGTTATCCCAATGAATTAAAGACTCAAAGATGCCGTAGAAACAGAAACATTTATGTCAATCCGCAGCAGAAACGACAACATGGACAGTGTGTTTGCAGCTGGTGCTCCCTGTTTGCCTGTTGGTTCCTAACTTTGGACTGATGTGAAAGAAGGTTTGAGGGAAGAGTTTCTGAGCTGGGTCACCAAGACAGTTGCCTGATCAAATGGACATTTCGGAGATCAGCAAATGCTGGTGTGCTTCATCCTCCCTGAAGATCCCCTCTCACCAGCTGAGAGGGTAAGGGAGCACAAGTCAAATGACTCCCTTGCTTTGAAACATGAAAATGGGGGGGAGGTACAATAGCAGTCTTCAAACATATGAGCAAGAGCTGCAGGAAGGAAGGTGATCGCCATTCCTTATTTCTTCTGGCAACACGACAATCAGAAAAGGGCTGAAATGACAGTAAGGATTGCAGGCTTTAGCAGGAAAACTGGTATTGTTAGACCAGTGCTGGAACAAAGTACCTGACAAAGCTGTGTTGCCATGCCTGGAAGTCTTTAAGCTCAATTTAGAGAACGACCTGTCACAGCACTAAGTCTTGTCTTGTGACAGTGCTGTGGATGTTATTTTGCCTTCAGTAGTCTTTCTGGTTCTAGTCCAGAGGATGCTATGTAGTTTTTATGCCGGAATTCCTCTAGTGAGTAGCTTACTATAGAAGTAAGCAACTGCCAAATACCCTCATCTTTGCAATCACCCTGATTCTTTACAGTGCAGCTACAACCCAACAGAGGAATTGCCTGTAGGTACATGTGTGCATTCACCCACATACATCCATCATTTATGTGCATTCAATTGTAGATGAGAATTTTATTTATAGCAAAGCCTTTTTTTCTTCCCTCACCAAAGCTCTTAAGGGTGTTGTACATCATTGTAATGAAACCCACTGCAATAAAATACTACCCCTGGAATCTTTGACAATGAAAACCAGGCAGAGGAAGCCCAGAAAACAAAGGGCAGGAGGAGAGAATGGGTGGTTTACACATCTAAGGTGCCAGAATGGCCATATTGCAGATATAGCCTAGGGATTATACAAAGGTCGTGAGAGTCTTTGCACAGAAATGGGGTGAGACAGAAGCAGACGATGCTTTGATAAAAAAGGAGAGGATGGCAGGGATTGGTTAGCGGTATTAATGCACCCAGTGTCTGGGAGCAGTTCAGAGGAACAGCTAGTGGTTAGAAAGAGACTGTGCCTATTCCCCAACCTGCTTCCCACCTTTGTCCAGTAAATTTTTTCTTATGGGGGAGGTGAGGAGCTTGCTCTCATCATTTTCATGCTCAAGAGCCCCCCATGATAGAACTGGCTGCAGATCCAAGCTATAATTGTGGTATGTACGAACAGGCAGGGAGTAGACCTTGCCCAAACCATCTTTTTAATTTTTTCCCACTTTCCACTTATTTCTTGAAATCTTTGTGGCAATCTTTCTTTTTCTGTTCTTGGAGCTATTCTTTGGTGTAGTTACAGCTCTTTTGCGCATCTCCCTAAACCAATGTGTCTTTATGCTTCTTTTTTAGCCTCAGTCTTCTTTGTCCTCTTCTGTTCTATCCAGATATATTTATCCCCAAACCATAGCGCTGTTCTCTTTATCATTTTGGATAGCCAAGCTTTGGCTGTCCTGTGGGAGAGCTGTATATCGACAACTGGACTCTGTCCGCAGCAGAAGCAATGCTTGTTCATTGTGTAGTCATGAAGAGACATCAGCGAATATGCTGACCTTGTTCTAATTAATGGATAGTAGGGTAATGGTTCTGTGTGACGCATTAGATGCAGAAACTGGATCCAACACTTCTACATTTAGGGTAATTGAAATTCTGAGACATTTATTGTTTTGGGCACACTACAGTAACTTGGGTCTTTAAATCTCAAATTAATTATTCCAGACATTTACAGGAAGAAAACAAGAGGCTGGAGAAAAAAGGGAGACAGCAGTCTGTTGACTGGTCATCCCAAGGAAAGGCTTTATTATTATGTGCTATTCCCTGTCTGAAGGTGAGAGAGAGACCTGGGGAGCTAGTGCTGGATCAGCAAACCATGGATCTTTCTTAAGCACTAGGGTGTGCTGGCCAAAGACTTCTTGGTCAAATGCTCCACAGGACAATATCTGAGGAGAAGGTGCATCAAAAACATTCATGGGCTGAGGGACCAGCCATTGTTCCTTGCCAGATCCCAGAGCCATGATAGACAGCTGCTGGAAAGTGTCTTTTGAGCATGCACAGCTAAAGGAGAACAGAACCTCATGGGCCATGTGGTGGTAAAGGTGCTGGACTGTAGCAGGGAGTTTTCCACAGTTTAAAACTGATATTGTGACCTGGAATGCATCATTTCCCACTCTGTTTCCCTTTGCCAGTGATGAGAGCTTCCTTCAGGGCAGGACTCACCCTCACTGGTGCTGATGGTGACTTTTGGGCTGTATCTATTGCAATGCCAAGAGCATTCCCTGATGCGGCTGCTGCATCCCGTGCACAGAGCACGCAGCTTGGCTGATGCTCCTCTCCGAGCCTTGGAGGCCTTGCAAGGTTTACTCAGGTTAGCAGAGACAATTTGCTATGAGAATTGGTTTGCCAGTCAAGCGCTCTGGATTGTAACAACCTGTTATTACAGGCCTCACCTGTTATTTTTCTGTATAGCAGCTTGCACAATTAAGGGGGATAGGTATGTAATAACTGACCAGCTAAGTAAAGGGATTAGAAACCAGGTTAATAAAATCCATTTCCCTCAGCTGCTCTGTTAGAGTGGTGCCCCAGCCAGATCTTTGGCTTCACAAGCAAGGAAACACATTCATTTTCACTCTATTATTTTAAAACAAGCAGACAAACAACTATTTGCTTCGGTCTCCTCCTTCCACTCATATGTGAGTATGGGAGGGGTTGGCACAGATTTATGCAAAATTAATGTGCTCAGGGGGAAAAAAGACAAAATCAGAGGAAATACAGAAAAGAGAAAACTTGAAATCCATTTTTGAAGCTATTTTTTCAGAGCTCTGCTTCATTCCCTGCCCTAGAAGTCTTCCAGTAAAAGATAAAAAGTAAAGTCTCACATAGCATATGGTGCCGCTTATTTTTGATGGGATGACTTTTATGTCCCTACATGGAAGAGATCCACAGGCTTGAATGGAGAATTGAGCACTTTGCTGTTGCATTGTGGAATGTGCTTGTAAAGGATAATGAGAAACATGTTATTTCCTGATGCTGTTCAGGTTGGTCTCATTAGTGCTATGGAGGAGAAGGTGTTGACTGGAGTTTTGGAAACACACCTATGCAGTGTCACCTCATTTTGGGTATAGAAGATCCTAGGGCTGTGCTGGTTGTGCCTCTGCTCCATTCATGGGGATGACCTGTAAGAGGGCAGGGAAAGAGGGATGCAAGAAAAGAGAGAAAACAGCAAGCTACAGAAAGTAGAGCATAGTGATAGTTTGTCCTGAACTTTTATAGTTTGCCAGGTACAATGAGGAAAGTAAGTGTGAGTTTTCTTGAGTGGGAGCAGGAAGAATTCAAATATCCAGCTTCAGGGAGCAAAAGAGTGTGTTTAAACCAAGAGCCCAGGCTTCAAGTCTAGGTGTACTGACGCTGAGATATGTGTCTTTCTCCGTTTGCTATAGAAAGAGGCGAAGATTGTTGCCTATAACAACTGAGTGCACAGAGAAGTTTCACCAATATTTCCTATTTAACTTTTCTTTTGTCTCCGGTTCCCCTTCCTCTCCCCTACTTTTTCTTCTAATCCTTGAAAGTGTAGTCAAAGAATTGTTTTGCTCTCCTCTGAAGCATTGCTGTCTTTGACTGGTCATGTGTGGGGAAAAGCCTTGGCCAGAGCCATTGGCATAGTGGGGTGATAAGAACAAAGTTTGCTCCTTCAGTTCCTTCCCATTTCATTTGCATTTCATTCACTGTTTCCAAGTGAGACTCCCAAATACTTCTTAAGACCAACACGTTCTGGTATTTCATGGTCAGTTTTGCCTAAAAAGAAAAAAAAGAGTAATTTTGACTTCCGTAATGTTAGCCTCTATTAAACTGATGGTGTTATTCCTAAGGACAAGTCAGTTTGTTGTGCTCTGAAAAAATCCTTTCTAAAGTCAGTGCGTGCATCTAAAATCCCCCAGACATACTAAGCTATTCCTCTCAATATTTACAGATTTATAAAATGCACTGTTTCCTTTTAGCTGTAATCTTCCTCTCCCGAAGAAGATGATAAGAAGTCAAGGACAAATAGATAGTATGATGGCTGGCTCAATCAGTGCATCTGTACAAATTGTTCCTGAGCCTGCCTGGGAATAACAGTCCTATTCCATGTATCTGAAGTCCAACGCCTTCCACTGGCTCTACATCACTTGTTGTTTCTTTCCTTTTGATTTCTCTTTGAAAATCCCAGTTCATTTCATGGTCAGAGAACCCCCTCCTCAGTCCCCTCTGTTGTTCAGAGCCTTTCATAACCTGGCATAGGATGAAAGGACTGTATAGAAAATTTATGGGAAATCAGTAATTGAATCTTGACTGTTCTCATAAATCATATCGCTCAGCTATCAAACAGCTGTGGGTAGTATAACGTATTTCAAACCCTGCATAATTGATGACTCCCTTGCAATAGTCCAGCACACATGACTGATATTTTACTTAGGCTTTTTCCTTCCTCTCAATGATGTTTTGAAGTCTCCAGTGAGGAAAGCTCAGCTCTCTGGTATCTGAGTGGACCTGTAAACTGAATGGCCAAAGTAATTAAGGAAAAGATGCTGATAAAAGGAGAACGTAATCCAAATTGATGGGTAAAATGAATCCTTCATGCATTTTCTTAAAGGGATTTGGAAAGATAAAGGCACCTGAGGAGGGAAGCTTTATCTCTGGACTGGTTTATGGGTTGTGTTTATGCAATAGAGAAGTGCTTATGAAAATGGGCAGCTGTAAGGAAAGCTGGTTATGTGTTGGCTCCTGCCAACAGCAAACACCCTGCAATGTGCATCAGCTGCCTCAAGGCTCTTGCTGAAACCATCCCCTTAGCAAACCCTGAAAGCAGATCCTCACCAGCTGTGGGCAGAAGTCAAGTGCTAGTGAAGTGCTTTGAATTTATTTCCTACAGGTCGTGATGGTGATCTGAGCGCTGGTGTCTGTAGAAGCAGCTCCTGTGCATTTGCCGCATGCTGTTTCCCTCTCCATCCTAGCCACTGCAGGAGCTCTGTTTAGCTAACGAGGCCAGGGAGATTGAGAAAACCATGTCTGAATGTCCTGCGCTGAGCAGGCATAAACTTGGGCTTTTTGATATTATCATCCTGGATGTGATTCTGCTGTGAAAGTAACCACTGACTTCACCTGCTTTGGGTTCCAGGGCTCATCCTGCAGCCCAGATGGCTGCAGTGCCAGCAAGAGCTTTTCTGCTGTTTGCTAGCAAAGGAGACAAGAGTTTTTGGTATCCTAGCTAACTGACTATAAAGCCCAGGGCTGTGTGCTTTATGGCTGAGCCTGTTAACAGTGTCTGCAGCTGCCATAAAAACCTGCAGGCTGTGTTGTGCACTAGAGCTGCTGTAGCAAATGATGCACTGTTTTGACAGGAAAGGGGTCCTGCAAGCCAGGACCAAAGCACATCATCAGTGATGTGTGACTTTTCCCATCCATTTAACAAAGGTGTTCGCTGAGGCCTCTTGGAAATCTATGGCAGATTTACAAGATCCAGGGAGTCATGGTAGTATAGTGATTGGTGTGCGCTGCTGTGGCTGCTAACTGTATGATTGCTTAAATACACAGTAGTGCTGCTTAAACACAGAGAAACCTGCATAAATTACTCCTTTTTCCTGAGGAGAAAAATGATTTGTTTTTTGTTCCTCCCAGTTTGGAGTTTCCAGGCTCTTCAGTACAGGAGATAGAGAGACCTGAGGGAAATTTATCTTGAAAGAGTCCTTTTGTGGTGGGTCTCTGCTGATGTTTTAGTTTGGCCTAAGGGGCATGCTTTGAAGGGACTCTCTTGACTGTCCCCTCCTGTGTGCTGAGTTTGTGGGGGATGTGGTGGGTGCTGAGATTCTGGAAACAGGAAATCAGCGAATCAAGGCTCTGTCCAGCTGATTGTAAATGCAACACAATGGGCCTTGGACTTGAACTGCAGCATTAGTTAGAGATGCAAACTTTTTCCAAGATCTGCTTAAAAAAACAATTAGCTACTGGTTTTATGAAGTATTAATGAAAAAATAGCTCCCAACCTGAAGAGATTAACAGTTGCCTATATTTAACCTTAGCTCAGTCTGGAGTCATAGGAGATTCAGTGCACTGTGGACTCTTGGGTCAAGAGGCAGCTGGAGCATCTCTGTTCTGCACCTCTGCCGTGGTCCAGGACACTTGCTCAAAAATGTGTCCTTTTATTTGGAATTTGCTCATTCTTCATGGGTGTGCTCTGCTCACTGGCACTTGTCAAAGAGAAACTAAAAAAGATGCTCTGAGGTTTGGGGCTGTGTCCCAAGATTTAATTGAAAATATTTTGCTCAATTTGTTTGCCTGTGTTTAAAATAGGAAAAGTCTCCCAAAGGCGAATAAGGCTTTTAAGTTCTACCACTGTGAAGAATTTCCATGCTCTGATTTTAAGTTCTGGGTTTAGTTGCTTGCTTTAGTTGCAGGGAAGCCATAGATAGATTTTCTGGTTCTCATGGCCATTAGAAAGCATTGGCCTCACTGCCCTGCCAGGTACTGCTGCAGAGCTGGCTCATCGTGACTCTGTATTTCTAGAAAAGTTTTCATCAATTCACTCCTATCTTCTGTGCTTCTTGTGGGTTTCCCCAGGGAGGAACTCTGTGACCTGTCCTAACCTCTTCTCTCAGCAGTGCACAAGTGCAGATGCCAGCCTCAGAAGAGCAATCACAAAACTTTGTTAAGCAAGGTGACTCAAGAGAAATGAATGAAGTGGAAAACACCAAGTGACACGCCATGGCCCATTTGCACATGTCAGGGGGAATTTCAGTAGTTCGAATATTGGTCTATAATGCTTTCTGGAGGAGAGGTGGGAAGGGTTTTGAACTGCAGCTCTCAAAAACCATGAGGGGGAACATCACATTCCCAGGGAAAAGAGGGAAGAGAGAATCCAGAGGTACCCACAGCACCCATGGTGAGCAGCAGCACTGTGAGATGCTCCCCACAGCCACAGTTGTAGCCAAATCATCCACTAATGAAGGCTGCATCCTGCTCTCCTCTGCAGTGGAGCAGTGATTGCAAAGCTCACAGGGAGTCTGTGATAGAGGGAAAGCAACAGTGCGCTGGGATACCTTTCATATCTTAGACCCTCCCAGTAACGTTAGCTTAAGTCTCATGCTGGCTTATCTAATTATTACAATTGGATATAAAACCATTAATAACCTGACTTAATTACAACTGATTTTCTTCAATTGCAGCCAAATGTAAAAGATTCCAATTAAGGTTCATTACATGGAAAATCTGTAGCGTCTGCTATTTCACTCTTAAGATCATCCAAAACAAAGAGAAGACATACAGATGTTAAATTCTTTTAAGGGCTGCATTTAATTAATTTTGCTTCTGAAACAATTAATGGATTTACTTAGTATCTCAGGAAGTTCATGCTCATCTCTAGAGAGCAAGTGCTGTTAGCTCAGGCTGCCTTTCTTATGTATTACTGGGAACCAAAACCTTGTCTTGAGTACAGCGTAAAGTTCAGCTTGGGAATTTTGGCCTGAAAAGACTGAAACTTCCCCTAGGGTAAAGCAGGTGAGTCCCTGCCACTGCCACAAGCAAGTGTCTCTTAGAAATTCTGGGAGCTTCCCATTCCCCTGAATTCATCAGGAAGGAAGGTGCTTAGCGTGGAGGCAGGGTGACAGGGAGTGTGTGCCACCCAGTACTTGAGATGAAGCCATTTGCTTTCTGCAGCCTCCAGCAGTGAAAACACGCTACCAGTTAGCCCTACTGAAAGGAGACCTTGAGAAGAGTCTTGGCACCTTTTCCCACCTGCTTTGCTTGTTTGAGCAGCTGGTTTCTTGCAGCTTTGTTACAGTGGAGTGAGCTGAGAAGGTCTTTGTTCTTGGAAAGGGACCCAAAGGGTTGTCTCCTGGTCCTCACTCTATGGTGTTGAGCAGATTGGAGTTCTCTGCTACACCACAGGCTTCCTGCAATGCCTCAGGCACATTGCTTAATCTCCCTTTGTGTCTTCTCACCTTCAATGAAAGTTGCTCTTTCTCTCAGCAAAACGTGGAGAGAGCTTCAGACAGCAGTCTTGCAGATCATTTGCTTTGCTGGGGCTATGATGCTGAGGCTGTGATGCTGTGCTGTATGGATACAGGTCCAAAAGGAGAAGGCAGATTCATTTACCTTATACAGTGAGGAAAGACAGCTGCTTCTATCACTTTTAAGGGAAAGTTTCTGGTTTACATTGTTTTCAGCATCAATGACAGCAGACTTTTCTGAGAAACTGAGTCTATAACAGCAGGTTTCCCTTTTCAAGTTGCTGAAAACATGGGCTGTCTCAAGGCTGGTGTTTTCTCAGTCTGCTGTTGATAATGCTCTAAATAGATAACATCTGTGGCTTGAGGGGTGAAGTGGAAGGGTTTCATTACTTGTATCAAACCCATTTAATATTTCAAATGATTTGCATCATGGGTTGCTGGATGCTATAGGAATGACTGTACTTTATTGCTTGGAGCTTTAATGCTTTACACTAATGTTCCTCCTCATTAGAAAATTTGTAAAATGTTTCATTGTAAAATGCTCTTCTGTTTTCTGCTGTGGAGCAAAATGCAGTAGTTTGTGGTCATTTGTTCGACCTTGTGTCAAATTAGGGGAGGAGACAAAGGGTTGAGACAAGTCCTTTGAAGTAAGACATTTAACCTGATGTTCCCAACTCAAGGACCAGATCAGCATTCTTAGTTGAGCTCTATAATGCTTGCATGTGTGGGGATGGCTGCTACAGACCCAAACTGAGTTCAGTGAATGGCCCCAGGACAAAGTCTGAGGCTGGATTTAGGGTTTTAATAGACATCTTGAAACTAATGCTTCAGTGTGACTCAGTTTGAAAGTCACAAAGAAAGAGGATGCTTTGTGGTAGCAGATAGGTTCTGTTTACAGCCTAAGAAATAATTGGAAATTGTGCTTGAAAGAGCCATGCTCAATGATGTAAATCCTGGATGACTGGAAAAACTGTAGCACACTTACAAACAGGTTTGCTGAATTTTCCATAGCAGCAGCTGCCCCAGGGCTTACACTGGGTTGTATTAACAGGGTGCTGCAGGTAGTCAAGGAGAGGCAGTGCAGAAGAAAGGCTGCCTGCTGGATGTGCCTTAGCAAAGTGGCCTGCACAGTGTGCTGAGTAATTCCACGATGCTTTTTGTTCTGCAACAGTGCAGCAAGTGCTTTGGAGTACTGGCAGGAGAAGGGAGTGTGTTGAGATGGAAGCTGGGCTGCTTTGCTATAGCACTTTGCAGCATGCTACAGGGTACGAAGTACGTGTCTGCCGTGCAACAGCGTGTCCTTTGGCAGCTGTGCCTGAGCTGGGTGTTTTCTGCAAACAAATGTGAGCACCCCACTCCTCCTAAAGCTGGAAAGAAGCCCTGAGCTGTCTGCAATAAAAGAAGCTGTGCCCTCCCCAAGCAGCAGTGCAGTCAAGTGCTGAAGTATTATAAAGCCAGAGAAAGAACAGATTATTTCCTTTTTTAGCCTACTTCTCCCTCCTCAAATTTATCCTGTGCTGTGATTCTCTTCTCAGAATGCATTCTCATCCATTGACAGTAGTCTGCTTGGCTATGCTTGGCTGTACTGGCATGTGGCATGGCATTTGTATAGCATATTCTCTAAGGGTTATAGCCTAACCTCCAGGTCTAACTTGCTTGATTTTCCTCAACATTTAAGCACAGGCTTTAACTCTAGCTTTAGTTCAAACCGAGCTTATCTGCTTTTCAACTGGGCAGGGGCTGTCTTGCACTCAGTGTCTGCTATACAGGTCCTGGGGACTCAAGCCACTCAATTTAAGCACAGCTACAAAAATACAACAAATGCAGATCTCTGTTCTCTGAGCTGTTCTCTGGCCTTCTGCTGGTCTCCCGGTTTACGGCCTCATTTGCTCCTTTCCTGGCTCTGCTAGGTTGCCTGCCCCTGCCTCCAGGTCTCTGCCTCTATTCTAGCAGGGATTCCCTGTTCTGTCCTGTCATACACTCGCAAAAGCCTCCCACTTAGAGGTCTTCCAACTTCTGTTTCCTTCCTTCTGCTCTACCTTGCGTGTTGTTCCCAAAAACAAAAGAGAAAGAAATTAAAAAGATTGATAAAGTGTTCAGTTATAGACTGGCATTTTCAAAAGCACCTTTAGCAATGAGATGGATGCACCTTGTGGGTTCAATACATGATTTTTCCACCTACTTCTGTTACCTGTGAAAAAGAAGAATATATAGAAGATGGTTGTGGTTTGTGGGATCTGCTGTCCACGAAGTGTTGTGGTGGACTGGAAAGTGTAACGAGTCCCCAGGAGAATGGCAGAGTAAGAATGGATGCTCTCTGACATGAATCTGGGAGATGGCAAATACCAGAGGATGAGATCTAAGTGGAATTTTGTTGTAGTCTGAGGTCAGACAAGAGTCCAGTGCTTGAGACAAGTCCTGTGTGCAGACAAAGATAATGTTATTTTATAGTTAATTTACTTAAGTTACTTGCTTTGTTTATTTTGTCTACTCTGAGTATTACAGTATTGCTTAGAGCACACCAAAGCAGATTCTTTTATCACTGCCTTGTATTTGCTCTGCCTTAATAGTAACTCTTTGTACTGGGCTCCTGAATTCACCTGATTCTGTCCTCTTTTGTACCAGTTTCACATTACTGCAGACACAATAACATCAGTAATATTTCTCCATATTTATCACAACATACTGTAAGAATGGGCCTAAGCTTTATATCTAGTGATACATATTTATGTTCTGCAAAAATGCCTTGCTGTGAGATACCCAATCCAAGATGAATTGTAAGTCTCTTCCCTACGCGGGAAATTAGCATCTACAAGGGCACCCTGTCAAAAGGAGGGAGAGAGCTTACAGTGATATGCAAGTTACATTTAAGAAGAACTGAAAATCTCAGCCAGCATAAGGCAAACTCTAGAATAAGCTGTCAGAACAAAGCAACCTTTAATATTCATGTATCTATTCAGGATGCATAGCTGCATAATGTGCATTGCAGTCATCAGATACACATGTTTAGCACCTAGAAACAGTAAAATAACTTGTTAAAGCAAAAATGGAAATTATGGGTTTGATTTACCTGTGCACTTATAGTTGCTTTATGCCAGCCTGGTGATATGAAGGAAGCATATAAACCTCATATAACTGGCTGAGTAAATTAGATTAATGTCTTGTTCTCCTTTTTGGAGTGGTCTAAATCAGACAAAATGTACCTTGAGCCTGTACAAATTCCTTTTCTTGTATGTCTGTTGCAGCCTTCCCCTGCAGCATTATTGATGATCTTTCTGGTTTTAAAACAAACCTTTTAGCACTAGTTTGTTCCCCTTTGCTGAAGGAAAGCTGCTAGAAGTTGACTGCCAGGAGAAGCCCACTCTCATACATAGTGCACACGTTGCAGGCTCTGCTTGGTCCAGCTTTTGCACTTTTGTGGGCAGTCTGTTTAACCTCCCTGTGAGCACAATTGATTTCCCATTTGTTCCTGCTCTCCATCTGCTGTCACACAGTGCCTCTAGGAGCACAGGTCTCCCAAGGACAGTTGGGGCTGCTCTAGTAGCACCATTCCCTTTCTCCTCTGCAGAGGCAACAGGGCATGTAAAAATTTTGGTGGCTATATATGGCCCCTGGGCTTGCATTTGGGCTCAGGTGTTCCATGCTCACGTAGGATTTCCAGGATATGTTTAGTTCATTGGCTTTCTGCATAGAACTGTGCTTTGCTTCATATGTAAAAATACATATCCTTGTGCATATTTTAAATTGTAAGTTCTCTTTCTGAGAAGGAAAAGATGGAGTTTGTGCAATTTCCTGTGATTGCGCTTAGCTGCTTTTCATTATAGTCCATTGAATGGTTTCTTTGATTTTTCATTTTCTGACACTACTGATGTTCTTATTCTGAAAAAAAAAAAAAATTCTTAATTTTTAAGAGATTTTGCTAAGAAAAAAGAAAAATCATGTCACATTTTAGTCTCCTCAGCATGAAGTTGTCTTTATAAGACTTCACTATATGTTTGGTGACTGTTACTGGTTCACATAGACAGTTACCTAAAACTCAGACTGGCAGATCTGCAGGTAAGAAAGTTACCAAATCTGTGGTGATATACGTGCCTGTGTCACAGGCAAGTGACTAGGAGACTGAGGGCTGAAGACAAAACTGCATGCAGGAAAGTCAGCTCAGGACTAGGTTATGTTGAATGCACATAATAGATTGTACTGTTGTCAGGGAATGAAGCTGGGAGAACAGCATGTCCAGCTGTGGGTGCACCTGGCCTCGATTCCAACCAGCTAAGTTCACCTTGCTTTCTTCCTGTTCTCCATCATGTTCATTCCCCCATATAATGAGAGACTAATGGTACCAAAACCAGACAGACTTTTACCACTGTATCTTTTGAAGTTATGGATCATGAACCCAAAATCTATTTGGAAAAGTATCAGGCTTTACCAGTGTTTTAAGTTGTAGTGGAAACATCTCTGGGTTGGATCCAGCTGTGCAATTAATGAGTAGGCAGGAGTGTGAAGTCCCAAGAACATTTATAGCTGATGGACCTCTTTTGATGGCACCAATTGTGCCCTGAAGCATTTGTTACATTTAGTTGAACCAGGAGGTCTGAGTAAATGCGTTGTGGGAAGGAGAAAAGCAATGCCATGGCCATGTTCCCACTCCAACACAATCCTTCTTGATGGAGATATGGGGACTCTTTTTGGCTGGTAGGTTGTGAAGAAAGGGATGAGTTAAAATTGGATGATTAAGTTGAGATGATTATGCCTTTCAGGACTTGGCATAAGTCTGAGATGATTCTGTCATCATTACGCCAATTCACATGCTGTTTACTTAAGTAAAGCCACCTATGTGGCTCATCAATGGGAGATGATGTATCGGTTGCTGTTACACAAAGCAGCTGGACCATTAGAGCTTGTGATCCAGGAATGCAGTCTTTGATTGCACACTACAGTTGCAAGAAGCACAAAGGATGTTGTGGTCTCATTTCCTGGGACACAGAGGTGTTTTGAGAAAACTGACCTTACCTCTATCCTTTCTGCAGCATCCTAAGAAAAATAGCAAGGCATAACAGCCCATAATACTGTCATTTTGGCTGCAATCACAAATCTAGAATGGCCTTATCTTCATAGTATTGCGGTCATCTTTGTTATGATTGCATCAGGGGCTTATTTCTGTTCCGACACTTACTGATCAGATCAAGAGGTTGATGAAGGTAGTAATTTCCCACTGCTGGTTAATAGCCACATCCCATGAGGAGTCTGCCTTGGCAAGGAAGCTGGTAAGAGTAATTTCAGAGGGGTATAGCCCCTCACTGCCCTCCAGGCAATGTGTTAAGCATAATTTAATTAAAAATTAATAAGCAATCAGAATTTGTGCACAGCATTGCACTGCAATTTTAAACAACAAATAAATAGCTTTAGTCTAGAATTTCCTCTTTCAAAGCTGTTTACATTCAGGTTGTACTGTTTTGAGTCAGATTCTGCACATTTGTATCAGACAGCTTTGGCCCAAGAGGATTACAGGAGACCTCAGATGTGCGCCAGTGTATTTGAGCCAAGCACTTGATCTTTTAATGGCTTGTTCATGTTTGGATATACCCAAGAGAAGAAGACAAGCCTGCTGACATATCTGGTTTATGTTTGAAACCGGAAGGCAAAATCCTGGTCCCAATTAATTTAATTTTAAAATTCCCAGCAATTGCAACAGGCTTTCATTGAAAAAAATCATTTAATTTTGTGTGTGTGTCTCCACGTTTTCCCACCTATTGCACCTGAGCGAAAGCCAGTGTTGACAGAAAGATTCAAACGTGTCTTGGTCATTTTGCTTCTTGGCCTCTTCAGTTTCCCGTGGCCCTAATGATAAACAGAAGTTCACTCATTGCTAGAAATAACATCAATGCACTTTAGCTGGTTGTGGCTGCTGGCCAGCAATGTTGGCTTTTTAAACAGCGCTTTTACTTTCAAATACATCTGAATGACACACTCAGTTGATTTGCGGAGTTCCTGCCAGCAGCTGGGTACCTTAGGTGGTCTGTCCTCACTATAAATTGAACAGGGTAGGATGCTCAAAGTGGAGTGACAGGCTTCCAGACAGCAAGATGAAATAAATCAATTATTACACAGCCAGTCTCAAGAAGGCACCTATCTAAGGCATTGTTGAAGCGCAGAGGTAAAGCAGTTTGGAAGGGACAATGGAAAGAAGAAAGGTTAAACACAGCTGTTGTGCACAAAGCCTACGCACTACTTAGAAATCGTCCTGATGCGCAGGACCTTTCTTTGGTTAACACACTTGCAGTTTTCCAAACCTTTGGTCAAAAACTCCAGCAGGTACAGAGCTGCAGTCCACTCGCCTAAGCAAAATATGCCATCAAAGGTAGAAAGTTGGACAGGTTTGCTTTGCTAGAAAGCTTTGCTGTTAGTTTGCTAGAGAGATGCAAAAAGATACTACGTACCCCATTGAGACTTAGAGAGCGAATGTTGAGGTTTACAGTAGCTTGATGGCCAGGGGAGCTCTGCAGAATCCATGAGATTTGCATTGGATTTATCAGAAGAGGATCTGCTGCTCAGTGAGAAATGTTTCCAAAATGCTTCCTGATACGATGAGAGTTAGTAACGAGCTTGTGAAGAGTGCTCTGCTCTAAACTGCATGCCTAAAGGAGGTTTTGTTTTCCTCAGTCGTCTTCAGTAATTTCCCCCTTCCCTCTCTGTTTCTGCATCTCTTTCTTCTGGATGTTGTCCCTTAGGGAAAATGTCCTTCTGAGCCAGAACAAAAGACTGTGTGGATTATGAATTTTTGTTATTAGGATCATAAAGGCTTTTTCTCTTATAATTTCCCTCTCTTCCCTTGTATTTCATGTCTTTCATTTCCCTGTGCGAGCCTGCAGCAGAGAGAACCACTAGGGCTTTACATCTTTTTCTCCTTTCATTCCTTGCAACATCCCATTCAGAGTTATTCAGTGCCTGCCTGAGGGTGAAGGAACATGGGGTGAGTTTGAGGAAACACTTTCATCTCCCAGTGAAAATCCTTGAATTGGATTTTTACTCATGGTTGGCATCTCAGGGGATTACAATACAATAATGTAGTGGTAGTGATTTTGTTTGAGAAGGCAGCACTTTAGATTTGTCAGGGAGTTTTGATGTCTGAATAAGCCAACAGAAAGCCAGTATTAGAGCTGCTGGTGTATTTCAAGCTCCATCTATCAGGACTCGAAGCAGAAATTCAGTGGAGGCTTAGTCTTGAGGGTCCTGCAAGGTGCTGACAGTCTGGTCCTTGAACACTCAAAATGGCCAAAAATAAGCACGTGGTTATGTGAGGTGATAGATGGGGACTCAGAGAACTCTATTCCTTACAGGCTTTAGCACTTCCAGTTTAAATAATATTGCAGCAGGGTTTGGTTGGCAGGAGAAGGATGCTCAGGAGAGGAAGAAATAGTTGCTGTGATTTCAGTGAGACTTTCTTGCGAGAGCCTAGACCTCTCTTTTCCTGTAGGTGAAAGCTTCCATTCATGATTTATCCATGAAAAACATTTCCCTTCTGATTATTTGTGCTTGATGTGGTTTGCAAGTTGTTTACTGGTTTTGTACTAGAGTCTGCCTCATTGTGTACTTAGAGCTGAAAATATTAGGCTCTGCTCCTGGTTGCTCACACAGCACTGCTTCTGTTCTCTAATTGAATGCATACAGCTCTTGAAATGAAATTTCCACTGGAAATGTTTCTGTTGACAAGTTCAGAAAGTGCTGTCTGGAAGCTTTCTTTGCTCTCTGTCTGAAAGGTATCTGTCCTAGAAACAAGCCCACTTATACGCTTCTTGACTTAGAGAACCCTTAAATATGACAGGACACACAAATGACTTCAATGAATTCATATAAGAAAAAAAAAAATAAATAAAAAGCATTTCCTGCCATGTTTTAGGTGGTTGAGTAACAGAGACTGCAGACACTTTGATGCTGCTGTTTCTCTTCATGTTATACAGATGCTTTTCGCCTATATCAGTGCTGGAGTTTGGTCTGCAGCATGTTCTTTCAGCATTCTTAACTCACCTTAAAAAAAAAGGGAAGAAAGAAGTAAAATGGGTGTCTGTGTGTGTGTGTTCCTAATGTAGACCTGTTACTTGTTCTTAATATATAAGTCCTTAGGATTGTTCCCAGTGTTCTGAGTGATTACTGAAAGAATGCATTTGTTACTTTGCACAGCTAGGGAATATAAAACCTGATGATGGGTGCTTTGATTCTTTTGGCAGGTTTATGTTGCCTCCTTACAACAGGCAATCCTTAAACAGGTCCTTATGTTACATTATGCATGTGAGTTAATTCCTCCCTGGTACCCAAAGGAATCAAATGCTCTCCTTTTCTTTCTGTTAAATTTTTCTAATTTAGAACAGTTTACTGCTGGGGGTTTATAGGGTCACTATGTCTAGGTGTGCAGTAGCTCAGTGGAGGCAAGATAAGTCAAAGTACGAAAGCTTTTTGTCTGTATTTCAAAGCTGAAGGAAGAGGCAAAGTGCATGGACTGGGCTGCACATTGCAGAGAGAAATAATTTTGCAATGTTTCAGACTCAGTCACAAGAGGAGGCAGAGGTAGAATCAATTTCTCTAGTGAAGTAAGTCTTCTGCTTGTGTTTATCAACATTTAGAACACATCTCTAACTGTAATTTCCAGCATGCCAAATGAAATTCCTACCAATCACTTACTTTGTTGCTATTAGTGCTTTTAATAAGGTAATTTATTCAACTTAAGGGCTTCAACAGAAATATATAATAGGTAAGATATAAAAACTGTTCCCTGGAAAGATGCATACCGTAAAAATTGGCTAATTATACAGGAGCTGATTCATAAAATTACAGGCACCAAAGACCAGCCTTCCTGAGCTGGCTGCCTCAGCTGAGCCTTGCAGGATTTCTATGCACAGGCTTGCCATGCTCGGAAGTGAGGTACTGATTCAGAGACACCATTGGCTGAATGGCTCAGAAGCTGCCTAATGAGAGGGACGCACAATACATTCTGACAGGTTACAGCTGTCCAGTTCTCTCCTCCAGGTACCCTAAATTGCCATCCTTCCTGCAGTCATGTGGCCTTTGCCCAGTTCAATCCCAGTGGATGAAGCTGTGCATGATCTGCAGACTGATCGGCACAGTAGCACTGATGAGCTTTGTTTTTTAATCCTGCCTAATCCAAGAAGCTCAGGAAATTACACTGGATTATTTTTTATGCAATGGGAAGGACCTCAGAACGTTTAAAGCCATATGATTCTTTATACTTGAGGCAGAACTAGGCATCACTCTTCCTACATCTTCTTTTTTGCCTGTTAAGTATAAGGCTTATTATAGTAACAAACACATTTTGTACTTGTGGACTCTTAAACATTTGGCCCTCAGCATATTTCCCAATTATTTATCACTGCTGCTAACATCTGCTCTTCTACCCTTTGTATTTGTTCAGAATATGTTCTTCAGCCACTGAAATAGCTCTGTTTGGACCTCCTATAGGGAGGCGTATGATCTACATTGCAGCCATAGGTTTTATCTGAGCTCTGAAGCAGTCAGCACTGGGAGACCTGAAAGAGAATGAAATTTTGCAGCTTAAAGAATCTCTATACATGGACTTCTAGTGGAAGAAAATCAGCATTTTATGCATGCTGTGGGTCATCTATCACTAGTAATTCATTCCACAATGCACTAACTGGCCTAAGTCTATTCCTATTGTGCAAGAGACAATCCTTCTTTCTTTCCTTCACTTCCCTATTGTGTGTCAAAGACCTTAACTTGTTCTTATTGGATTTTTATTTTCTCTTGTTTAGAAACTGAGTGTTTAAAGGCTAGTTTTCACAGCAGCAGAGCATATGCAGCAATAAACATCTTCTCCAGTTGATTAAGCACCATAGCTGAGTTGCTCAGCTTCCACAGAAGCTGTTTATTGTAAGTATCCTCCAAGTCTGAAGACGTCATTTTAATTATATTGCATGAGAAGCAGCAAAAACAATAAGCCAGAACATTAGAAAAAATTAAAAGATACAATTTTTCTTCCCTCAGAGGAAATTTTCAGTGAAGGTCACAGTAGATTGTAGGTGATTGTGTAGCTGGGAAGTGTTCTTGAAAGCCCATTTCCCAGTATGTGTTTCTTTTCAGAGGCTGCAGAAGACATTAAGGATAGGATAGGCCATTTCGACTGATCTTCTGAGGCCAGACTGTGAAGTTATTGTGAATCATGCTGGTGATTGCAGGGAAATGTATTGCGTGAGCTCATCATTTGTCAGTACAAATGACGTGTTTCCAGCTTAACCAGTGGAGAGTCTAGCTTTGACAGGGTGACAGTAACGGGGGTAGCTTGCTTAGATTTACCTTCTACCCATTCTGAAAGATGTGAAAACATTCATTTCTATTACTGCAGTTCTGAACCTTTTCACTAGCTCCAGATATCGTTCTGGGTATTTGTCTTTCTTATCATTTATTTCAGAGGCAGTGAATAACTGTAAGGAAAAAAAAGGCTGTAGCAAGGCACGCATGGGAGGACAATGTCAAAATGAGACTTCTCAAACACATCAGTCTCTTATGTCAGGCACATCTTGCACTTCCAAGCTGCCAGCTAACCCCCAGCACTGCTACCATCTGTGGCTTTCTTGATCGAATGAGGTTGTTGATATTTGGCCCAGTATCTTCACTTGACTTGCTCTGAGGGGACCATCTGTGTTACCTCAGAGGGTAACTCTTTTTCTTTTCCAGGTTCTTATGATGATCTTCTATTAAACAGTTAGTTTAACTGGCTATTAAATCCTGCCTTAAGTTAAATACTGCCAGTTAAACAGTGGCTAATCTTCTGATGAACTGCAGTGGTGGGGGTAATGGCAGTTTCTGCAGTCTAACCTAAGGGAAGGCTTGCAGGTGTGCAAGGCTTGTTGAAAGGTGTGTGAACTTTCCAGCAAACTTAGAGTGGTGAAGACAAGGAGGAACCATGAAATCCTCATTCTCATATGTTTGGGTGCATTTTGAGGCTGAATGAATTATTCTGATGGTCTCCCAACAGTCATATTATTGTCAAATTATGCAGAAGTTTAGATTTTTACCATTCACATATTTCATCACAATTTCACGGTGCTATTCAAAGTCTCATTTAAATGTAGCTTAGAATCTTCCAAAAATATGATACTATTGCTTGTGTTGCTCTCTTGTTCCTGTTTGCTGCAAGTTCAGTGCAAATTTTCTTATGCTCCTCATCTTATCGCAGCGACATTGTTTTCAGTGCGTGCTACTGCCAACAGCAATGCTATAGCACTTAAAGGAATTGTGTCATAGTCTTTATCTCTGAAAACTATTCCAGTTTATCATTTTAATAGCAAACGGTGTGTTTTACACAGTTGCCTGATAAAAGTTCTCGTAAGTCTCTTTTTCCTTCTATTTCTCCCTTTCTTCAGCCGCAGCTTCCAGCAATACTTTACTTTCCTCTTATTTTTTCAAGCCTATTGAAAGACGCTGCGGGATACCTGATGTGTCAGACATAAGACACAGTGCTTTGAGACAAAACAATAAAGCAATGTACAAAGGGACCACAACAAACTAATAATGCCATGGTGATGAAGAAACAAAACATGATGGGCTCTCATGAAAAAGTCCACTGTGAGTGTATGTTGCAGTTCAGGCTCTTGCCAGCTGGCAGGGAAATAAAGAAGAGGTGAAGGTTGTTTCTATCTTACTTTACTAGTCTTATTTCTCTTTCATAGCATAGATAACTTAATCACATGTGAAGCTTGTCTGTTCTTCAGCCAAGATGATTTTCAAAACACAAGGAAACCTTCACATAAGTGGCTACATAGGGAAGCAGCCCAGCAGTTACTAGTAAATATATGACTGGAGGTTCGCATCTAGAGTACCCGCTTGTCCTGCACTGTGGAGGATGCATGGTACTTCATGTCCCTTATACAGTAACAGATGGCAAAATGGACTTATGAGGTACAAAATGTCATTCCAATCTGTGATAGAACAGCAATGTCAGGGTTCAAGAGGGTGCGAGACATCCTGAAGTGAAAAGTGGGAAATAAGTTTTGGGCTTGTATTCCTCAGAAGGAAATGCTTAAGATTGCTTCTGAAACAGGGATCATGTCTGTGTTGGTGAGCACTAAGCTGCCATGTAGGAGGTGAACAAAGAGATGATTGGTGGGCAATATTGCCTAAGGAGAGGTCTGCAGTGCATATAGAATTTATGAATAGTGTAGTATCTGGCTTGGAAAGTTGTCTTATCCATAGCTAATAAGGCATTGATTTTCTGAGCTGAGATTTGCTTTCATTTAAGACCTTTCTGCATTTCAAATTCAAGGTGTGGAATTTCATGCTAAGTAGGAAAAGGACTAGATCTTTGAACTGTGCAAACTTGGACAGCATTAACCTCCGTGATGACTTTCTGAGGTCCCAGGCCATGTGCCATGGACAGCCCACAGCCTAAAGTTGCTCTCATTGACTTGTGGAGTGCAACATGCTGAAAGCCATGTACGAGAAGTATGAGCCCACTGTTGTTTTGGGAACATAAGATCCTCAACATGGGACACAGTTAAAAGTTGCACCTATTTCCTACAGTTTAGTAGAGAATGAAAAACTAAGGAAGAACCTGGTAAATTAGGCTGTACAGAATGCATTGAATATTAGTAATAATAGATGGATGAAGTGTTTTCAGCAACAAAATCTCCCCAGATGAAAACATCAGCACTGATTTTTCAGGTTTTATGAAGGGTGTGTGTTCAGATGCGTCTGAAATGCTTCTGATTAATGTTACCAGAAGTGTGACATTTAATTAACTCAGTAACACATTGAGCCTAATGATAACACATTTTAATTCACCACAGGCAGCAATGAGCACTCCTGAGAAACTCTGAAGGTGGAAAGGAGTGGGGGAAGGAGGAGATCAGAGACCTGTAGTGCACACAAACACACTTTTTGCCAAGAAAAGGCAGAGTGCTGATAATGTTGTCAACCCAGCTCATATCAAAGAGACATTTATGAGCTTAGAGTACCTGCTATCAGATATTCATAACAGTGATCTATTCTTCCACTCTTAATTTTTATAACACTTGTTTGCCGCTGAAAGTAGTAACAGCAGACTGCATTAGTTCCTTGTTCTTGAGTCAGAGCTGGTTAATGAAATGATGCCTTTTCTGAAATTGAAACCTATTACAAACATCTCTAAAATTGAATCAGAAATTTATTTATTTATTTAAATTTAAAATGGAAATCTCTGCCGTGTCATTCAGCCGATTGATAAGAAGTTATCCAGAAGTAATACAATGGGGGGGAGAGAGAATTACACCTCTGCTGTGCTGTTATTGCTGGTTTTGCTGGCGTGTAACTGATTAATCGGGTAGCCGCATGAAATTTCCTTCTTCACAATATTTATGCACATTTAAATGCTTTTCAGAAACATCTTTCTTAGTTAAAATAAATAAGTAAAAAGAACCAAGATGAGCAGGGACTGTGCTTCAATAGCCTGAAAAAATTTGATCATGCAGGATGCTTCTGTGTCTCAGGAATAAAATGAAAATGGACTATCAGCATTTGACTCTTGTAGGACTGAATTTTACTGACTTTCCCATCCTAAATATGAGTATGAACATGTGTTCTTAAGAAATCTCAGAAATAAGTAATTTGTTCTGCATGGAACCTGCCCAGCTGGATGGGGTAGAAGCTCACAAGTATAAGGGATGTTCTATGAAGGTGATTTTGATGACTCAACCATCATTGAAAGAAGGCTGCAGGCAGGAATGAAGCTTGCAGCTGAAATATATTGCAGACAGGAGATGGGACAGGAGTCTTGGTCCAAAACACCTAAGGACAGAATGGGAAGAGGTGGCAGCTGGGAGAAAAGATCAATAGAAGTAGAGCAACAGGGTCATAGACATTGTGCTTTTCGAGTGTGTTTTGTGGCAATCAATTAATCCGTTCCGATAGAGATTCAAGTCTGGCAATATTTCCCTGACGAAAATCCAACCTCCATGGGTTTCTGCTGGTATTAGTTGGGAGTGGCTTCAGATTTAAAGTGGGTTTTCAGTCTGCTAATCCAGACAGTCTTGTTCCCACCTCAGGAATGGGTCAAGGATTTGAAGGTGAATGGTCTCAGGAGGATATGGCTGGGTCCCACTGCGGGATCTGACCCTAGCAGCTGGCGCAGGCTATGGGACCTATCAAGTGGGGTAGATCATGACTTATTGCTCCCTCCAGGAATTTAATTTGCAGAGGAGAACTGCAGTGTCCCTGCAGCAATACCATCATTACAATGTAGTGCCGGGGTTACATTTCCCTAGCAAAAGCATGCATATTAAAAAGGGTTTGTGTGCATGGGGATGGGGACTGACCGACGCATTCTGACATTTGTGAAGTGAGTTGAAGGATTGAAGACAATGGAGCCAAGGTCCCTTCTCCGAAGATCTATGAGAGGGCATTGGGTGCCTGGAATCTCATTATGATGGCGGGGGTGGGGATTGATCTTTCTTTTTCCTTCTTTTCCTTGCATGCAAGTGAGAAAGGGGGCGGGGAGGGGAAGCAATAGTCACGCCGCTGCCGTGCCGGGTGCCAGGCTCGCCACTGCAGTATTGTACTCAATATTCTGATCACCTTGCAAGTCAAAGATCCTTGTGGAGCCTGCAGTGGTGTCAGAGTGAAAAACGAGCAATGCCATTACGCTTGGCCAGGCGGTGGCTGTCTGCCCGCAGCAAGTGCTGGTCTGCAGTGTCTTCCTTTGCTATAAATGTGCTTTGAACAGTGTGGTGGGCTGGTGGCTTGCTTTTTGTTTTGGTTTTTGTATATGAGACTCTTTCTCATTATGTTTAAATAAGAGATTTCACTGCAGCGGTTCACAATATTGGAGGAGTGAACTCCTTCCCTTAGTATCTTGGATTCTTCCCACGATTTGTCAGTCATTTGTGAAGATGCAGGAATGAGTGGGCTCAGTTGAATGTGGTTTTGGATGTGTTTTCTTCTCCCTCTTTTGCTCTTTTACATGGCGAGTGAGCTGGAGGAGGCAGTTTCCCGCTGTGGAAGGAGGAATGCACCAGCATTTGTGTGTGTGTTTACGTGTACTTGTGTGGAGGGAGGAGCAGTCTTTTCCATAGGGAGGTATTGCAGTGGTGAATGCAATACAGACTCCTGGATGCTGCAAACCCAAACTGTTGTCTTTTAGTTTATTTATTGTTCATGGCAAAGGCATTGCCTAGGCAACCATGGTGCTTCTTCACTCTTCACTGGCGCATTTTGCGTCATCCAGGTAGGACAGAGCAAAGCAGAGTAGGAGCAAGACAAGCGCTGTTTGGCTCAAGGTGCTCAGAGGCTGATAGTGCTAGTTAGAGGAAACTAGATATCTGGGAAATGCTGCATGGGGTTTTTCCCATGCTGCTTGATCACTTGGAGGTCTGCAGCACCCTCTTGTTACTGCAGGGCTGGTCTTCAACTCGTGGCTTGGCTGAGATGCTTTGGTTGCAGCTTGCGGTTCCCCCTGGCATTTTGATCATGACAGCTAATCTCTGCAGTGCTAATTCACATCATTCTTCGCTTGCAACATCCTCTGCCAAGATGACTTTGTGCCATCTCAGGGAGAGAGACAGAGGGAGTGACCGGTTGCCTATCAGGTTAGATGTTCTATTACAAATACCTTTTCTCGCAGTGCAGATGCAGACCTGGTTTATTAGAGTAAAAATTATTTCTTTCCTTGTGGCTGGAGAGCTGCCTAGTTATGAAGGCTTGCGATGGTAACTTCAGGGCTGACCCACAAACAAAGTAATCCAATCACTCAGCCAGTCCTGGAGGACAAGCAAATAATGCCCTCCTGAAGCTGCATTAACCCAGCATGACCACCCTGCATGGAGGCTCTCCTTTACGTCTCCACACTGAGTTTAGGATAAAGTTACCTGTACGTTCACTGGGAGGAAAGAAGCCCTCAACAAATCTAATTTCCATCACGACTAGATAAGTGCAAGAGTGTCTCTTCACAAGAGGCAGAGATCTAAATAGAGTAGCCATCTATCAGCTTCTGAGGAAAGCTTGCTTTGAACTGCCATGTTACAAGAAAAAATAGGAAGAAATATCCCAGTCACCAGGGTGCATATCTACCTACCTGTCTTTTAGAAGGGAAAAAGAAAGAGAGAGAAGAAAGGAGGAGAAACTTGTTGGTTCCTCTTTAGCTGCAGGTGCCTGGAAATCATTCTGCAGAGTATTTAATTGCAACTGGCCCAGACTAATGGAACTGTGATGATGTACAGTCATGAGGACAGGAATTACTTTATTAAAAGTGTTGGCAGATGTAGCCAACAATTTTAGCTCCCTAGCCATCCCCATCTTGGGGTAAAACACACAATGAAAAGTAGCATAAAAGTTTTACTGCTCTGTGTACCAATCAGCATTCTGGCGAAAGAGTGTAAAATGTCCCACAGTTCAGAATTGCTCTCGCTGGAGTTCTGAGTGCCCTGTTCAGATGCACTTGTTCCTAAAAAATTCAAGCGTATAGCTGAAGTGTTTTGAATTTGTGAAGCTTTGCACACCTTCTTCTTGTGACTCCCTTCACCCCCGTTTTCTGCTTTTTCTGCCTTTATTTCATTGGTGTGTTTTCATTGCATGCTCACTGCTTTTCTTAGCCTGTGGTGGTATCAGCTCAGAAAGTTATCCTGCAGGCTTTTTCTTCTCTTAGTGTTTTGAAGCTTTTCTTATTCTCCTGACTGGTGCGCTACCAACAGATTCATGCCTCTACCAAATAAGCATTGTACTCTATGGAAGTGGGAAGAGAAAACAATATCTAACGCAGACTGGTTTAAAAGGGCAGATTTTTGTTTTGTGTAAAAAGTATGAAGGAGAATCTTATGCTGAATTTTTTTGGAAACCCTTTCATAAATACTAAGTTTGGTCTGTCTGAAACATTTGATTTCATCCAGAAGGAAAGGCCATTTTTATTTTAGGTAATGAAATCTGTAACACTCCCATTGTCTGGTTCCAAAATAAACCCAAATCTATATACAGTGTTGAAATCTACCACATATTCCTAAACAATTCTTTTTTTGGAGGGAAGAGAGGGGGAAATAGTGAATTAAAATATTTAAATAGTAGAGAAATCACCTTATATATGTATGTGTATATATACACATGCACATTGAAAATCATTCCCTGAGTTTGCCAGGAAAGATCAGAAATTAAACACTTTTGCCTTTGGAGAAGCTAGTTTTAGGAACAGGTTTTGTAGCAGCTGTCTTTTTTTGCCCTATCTGCTTTCAGGGAAGGAGAGTTTGTATTGTCACTTCCATGGTTAGATGAAATGTTTATGTGCCCAGGGAGGATGGGAGCAAAAGAGGAGCAGGCTCTCCTGCGTCTGAGCCAGACCCAGAGGAGGCAGGTTAGCCCTGACCTGGAACATCACATGCAGGGCTCAAACTGATCTTGTCACAAGTGGCTGCTTGAAATTTGTTGTGAGGAGAATTTGATGGAGGAGACAATAGGCCCTCAGGAGGGAAAGGAGTATGGCTGGAAAAGCACCAGGTAGCTGCTGCCTTCTCAGGTGGATAGGAGCATGTGCTCCACAGATGGCTACCAATACTGGCCTTTTTGGTGACCCTGATTATAGCCCTGATACTGGGCTTAAAGCCAAAGGAATACTCTTAGCTATCAGAAAGTATGGTCCTCTTCTTCCTAACCAGGTTTGTACATGGGAAGAGTATTGGCAATTCTTCTAGTTCCAGAAAGAAACACGTTCAGACAATGTCCCACTCCTGCCTGAGCTCTCTGCAGCACCAAGTAAAAAAATATTCCATTCCAGGTTTGGTTTTCTTCTGTTTTTTAATCTCCCCACACAGCAAATGAATGAATTGAACTGGAAAGGCAAGTCCAAATTAGTAACAGGCTGCAAGTGTGCCCATGGGCAGCAAACACTGGAAGGGATGCAGGAGGGAATGTCAGTCAGTGAATGCAGGAGCCCAGCTCCCAAGGTGAAATTGCACTCCAGAACGCAGGCAGGTTCTGTGTGAGATCAACACTTCCCCCCTATTGGAAATCTTGTATTTCACTCTTGCTCTCATCCTGCTTTTCACCCTTTTGCTTCACTGGATTGTAGGGCTGATTGGAGGTAATTGAAGTTAAGGGGAATAGAACTGTCAGATACTTTGTGAAGAAGGCTACTCAAACACCTCCAAATTTATTCCCTTTCCTCTGTAGATCTCTGGGCACTTGCTCATTTAATTGCTCCTCTCTGGCACGTACAGGGCTCCCCTGTAGAGACAAATGCTTTACTGACTCATGTGACTTGTATTTAATATGTAAGTTCAGAGTGTAGCTTCAGCTCTATCCCCTTGGCGCTGCTCCAGAGATGCCAGGAGGAAGCGCAGCTGATCTAAAGAGTTAAATAGATGTTGTCTTGCATAAGTGAGCATAAAGCTGGAAGGGAATGTCCAGCCCAGTCTGAAATCAACAAATCTGAATACTGAAATCACAAAAAAGCCAGTTCTCAGCAGCACAGATCACAATAGCCTGCTGGCTGCTCTGTCCAGCACGCTCAGGATGATAGGTAGAGGGATGAAAGGGTGGAAATATGACCCAACAATGACTGTAGAACATTTTTAACATTCAAGATGCTCTAAAAAAGTGTTGCATTTTGTTGTATCAGGAACTTCACCTCCTGTTCCCTCCCTGGTTTTGCCCTCACACTTCAGAAGTAGGGAGAATTGAGAGCTCTGGTGCAGTTATACTAATGGGAAATGCTATAGACTTGCAAGGTGAGGAGTGTCCTGCTCACTTCTGAACCATCCCACAGCAGGGTACAGATCATTAGATGAGGAAGATGGGTCCAGAGGACTTTTGGAAAGGTTATATATGCACCCTCTTGACAAAGACTAGCAGAGAAACACTTCAGAAATCAGTCTCTATGGGAAAAACAGCACCAGCGTTTTGTCGTATTGCTTTTAGGAGATGGCAGTGGGATACAAACATCATTCATGCCATCTTATTGTGAAACCTGCATCTGAGCCTGTGGTATTGCTTTATTCTGCTTTTCTCTTGAAAGACCGGGTAAGCACCTGGATTCTGTCACATCATCATGGGCTGGTGTGATCTCTCTCCAGAATGTCCATGTGTCTGACTGGAGGGAACTGCGCTTCTAGATCTCCCCTTAGAACTGCTGTGGTTCTATGTGCATGCTGGCTTGGAGCTGGGGTGGATTCTGAGAGACACACTACCTTGATTCAAGTGATTCATGCTTAAATAATGTCCTTTCACTTCCAGAGAGAGCCAGTGTGACAGGAGCATGTTCGATTTGTTCTGACAGGGAACTTCTACATCAGCTACGAAGGGAATTTGAGCAGATTGGGGGCTCTGGTTTCATTCCAAATGTGACAGGGCTGTGTAAATAAATAATCCCAATCTACATAATTATCTCTTTCAAAAAGTCATCACATCAATCAGACTGATATCAAGGGATGCTGCATGTGGGATTCATGCATCCAGTGCTGGGTTTTTCCTGGCCTCGCTGCCTGGACACTTTGAGAAGTGATACGGTTTTGTGTGCTCTTGAACATCACACATTCTCTTCTGAGGAAGATCAAATGCTTGTATCATTTTCAGCAGAAAAATGCCATCAACGGCAGACTTCCAGTGGTGATTGGGAGTGTGAATACTCATGCAAACTATTCCTTTTGCATGCAGTCATCTGGGAACTGGCCCTTCGATTTTCATTTATTATTCTCCCTGGCAGCATGCTCAGTCTGTATGCAGATTTCCTTCTTCATTCAATTTTCAGTGGGCAGGAAGACTACAATTAGTTGTATTATCATCAGTGTGAATAAAAGGGAAACACTGAACTGGATCATTGTGAGCCTGCAGTGGCAATGGGAAGATGCAGATTCATTACACATGAGTAGGGTATGGAAAAAAAGCTTCAGACCAACTGAATTCTGAATTTGGCTCCTTGTCATCTTCCTCCTTTGAGGAACTTTTTGCCTTTTGCTGTTATTCCAAATCTTCTCCCTAAGACAGCCTAGACAGGGAAATCACTGAATGGGCAGACTTGCATCCTGAAGAGCAGGCAAGGACAAATAATAGAGGAAAGCTGGCTGGAGAAGCAGCCCAAAGGCATGCTGAGGAGGGACTGTTGTAAGCTAGGCTTAAGCATGTTTTCAAAGATGTTTCCTATCTAAGCACAGCTGATATGGGACCTGCATGCTGAAGTACACAGCTAAGAAGCTGGTTGTGCTGAAAGACATGAGATAAGCACAACAGGCAAGGGGATGCTCCTCTATTTCACCGGGAGGATAAGTATATTCATTTTACAAACAGGTTTTTTTGGGATGGGGTAAGGAACTGCATTTTCTCAGGAGCTTAGTGTGCAGTGTTTGGTTTGAATTAGCTGTGTTGAGAGGAAGGTTCAGTTTGGTGGAATCTGTCTATGTGATACCTTGCAAGCTATCAAAAGTAATTTATGTGTTAAGCATACTTGCTTTGCTCTGAAGCTGTTGGAATCTCCAGGCCACACATTCACATGCTGGGACTCATTCTGACACTTCCTTGGTTTAGGAAAAAAAAAAGAAAAAAAAAAGTAATTTCCCTGATTTATAAGAAGAAATGGGGTTTGGGAATTCACCACAATGTTGTGCCATGTTTATGTTTCCATGCTGTTAATAAATCCACGAGAAAAAGAAATTAAAGACAGATACTTTCTGTTGCCCTTATGCTGGAACATTATAATTCACCAGGAAAAGCTCATTTGGGAGAACCTGGTAATTTCTTCAACTTCATATGGTGACACTTCCATGGCTTAGTAAGTCCTCTAGCAGCAGCATGCAATGACTCCTCATATTGTTGAGGATTCCCAAGGTGCAGATTAGCAAAGTCTCTCATACCCTGCATGAGGCCACAGGGATGTAGCATAGCTTCCCAGAAATCACAGTAAAGAAAAGTTATTGTTCCACAAGCAAAGACAGGAGTCAAACTGTTTGGTTTCTCTGAAGACTAGTAAGGAATATCTGAGGACTACATTCTTAGTAACCCCACTGTGGTTCAGCTGCTCCCAGAACATCCCTGTCTTCCTGTTTTGCAAGCACCATGGGATGCCTGCATATTTGAGACTATGCCACTGTGTAGAATTGGGTGGATAGAGGTAGAGCAGACACAGGCACATAAAGCATGACTGTAATTGTAATTTTCTTAGGAAACCAGAGAAGATGAAAGCTTACTTCCAGTAGGAAAATGCTGCAGTGGGCCATGTGTGCTTTGATTTCTAGCTATTCTCGCTATACAGACTTCTCTCTCCTCATCAGGGTGCTCTTCAAAGCTCCATTTTCCTTTTCCTCTTCTCTTTCTACATTTTGGCCTCTATTGCAGTTTCCTGGTGTGATGCTTATTACACTAATGAGCTCAGGGAGTCACATGGCTGGTGGCAGGTATTGACCCTACTGTCATCACAACGTTGTAACCCAGCTGTCCTGGCTGACAGTCTGCATGCCTGACACCGGTGGCTCACCTCACTTTGGCTTTGTAGTCTGTTTTTTCTGCTCTAATGTGGGTGTTCTTCACCACTGTCCCTGATGAATTCTGTAAAATCTGGACTACTATCTCATTAAAGTATAGCTTTTAATCACTAGCTTCCTTCATCTTTCCCTTTTGCTTGAGCCGGTAACAGTGTACACTACTTAAGCAGTGCAGTTGCAGAGCTATTTTTTGCAACTTGTAGGTGTTCCAATTAATGTGAATAGAAACTATGCTAACTAATCACATCCAATCCAGTGCCAGGGTATTTGGCTATATCAAGAGACCATTCTTATTATATTTTATATTTTAATTTCACATTTGGGTGTGTAAGAGACCTTGAATCAAGTCTCTGAAGATGGGTCCTATAGAAGCCTGTATGTCTCAGTGCATGTTATGTTTAACCTGTTCTTCTTGTCCATAGAGGAATTGAATCTCTAATCCTCAACTGATGGGGGAAACCTGTTTTCACTCCTGATGCTTACCCAGTGCTTCTCAAATTTGATCACTTTTACCTTCTGTTATTTTGACTGTGGTGTACAAAATAATTTCTTGTGAGTATGTTTTATAGACATTCAGTTGAAAGTAAGTAAGATGAGGCATTTCTTTTCCATTAGATTCCTTTGACCAGGCCATGCCAAATCTCATGATGAAGTTCAAGCAACCCCTCCCTTTTCTTACTGAGTTTGTCCAAGATAAAGCACATCATCAGTACTGATCCATGACATCTGCACCATCTCATCTCTACTTGCTGTCTTCCATTTCTCCTGAGCTGAGATGCTTGGAGGTTCTTGTGGATGAAGGATGTTTTGCTGTGAGAAGATTTTTCATCTCACAGTGCTGTGTGAACACTGGCCAATGATCAGACTTCTCAGATAAGTTCTAATACCTTCTATTTTTAGAGATCAGTGACCTAAAGAGAGCGGCCATTTACTAAACCAGTGACTGAAGGAAGCAACTTCAGGGTCCTCTGGTGTTGCACAGATCAGATCTGTGCTCATGCAAGTGTACATCTTTTAATCTCATGCTCCCAGTTCTGGGCCTTCTGCTCTCTCCTCCGCAGCCCATCTTCCCTATCTTTATCCTCCATCTCTTCCCTCCTGCCAATCAGCTGTCCCTAAGTTCATCAGAGCTGTTGCAGCAGGGTACTGTGTGCCAGGAAAGATTATTCTTGACTGATTGCCAAGTCTCCTGCTCTTGCTCTGGCACGCAGATAAAATGTTAATAGGGCCAAATGCATTTGACACAAAGGGTGAAACTGCATGTTCCAGGCACAGAGCCTCTCGCTGTCCATTTTGCAGAGGCAGAGGCTGGATCCTTCTAGTTCATTTTTGCATGCTAAAGAGGAGCTGACCAGAGAGACTTTCAGGCTTAACCAAACCCAGACAGGAATTTCACCAGCCTGATAGCAAGAACCTTAAGCGGTGCCACCTTCTTGTTGATGCGTACATAAACAGAAAATTTTCTTCTCTACAGACAAGTCTGGAATTCTTGTTCTTCTGGAGGATTGTGACATAGGAATGGGAAGACCTCAGTGAGAGCATCACAGTAGGTTAAAACATGGTTTGTGTTAAACTCTGATCATTGCTGCAAGTGATGAGGCTTCCCAGCAGGGTGAGTGCTGGCTGAGGTCATCCCAAGTGCAGGAGGAGATGTCAGCATTCATCATTCCTCACAGCATGGCTGGGGGCAGGAAGAAGCTACTGCTCACATTCAGCCAGCCAAGTCTCTCCAGGTCTTGCCAAAGAAGGTCAGAATTTTTACATTTGATATGGCCAGCAAAGCAGGAGGAGAATATTCTTTATTAAGCCCTTCTGAGACAGTATCACTGTGTATCTCCGCTGATAGGATTGTTTTGCTTTATTTTTTAATCTTAAGGGGAGTTCCAACCTGAAAAAATCCTGCATGAAAATTGTCTCCTTTTGAAGTCCATAATGGAGAACTTCCTCTGTAAATCTCAGATGTGGGTTATAACTACCTTCTGGGAACTTTCTTTGTTTAGTAGGAATGGTCTCACTCAAACCACAGAAGCAGATACGTATGGAGAGGGTATATAAACAAGATGCTGCCATTTGAGGAAGGAAAGTCAGGGAGGTCTGAACTGACCTGATTATCTACCTTCACTGCTTCTAGTAGAAACTAGATTATTTACCTTCACAGTGATATCATAGCATCATCATCCATGCAGAGTATTGACTTCCACATTTCTACCTGGAGCCTTGTCCTACAGACATGGTGATGCTAGATGACCAAAGCTGTGATCAGGTGCAGAACTACAAGCCCAGTAAGAGGTTGTTTTCTTTTCTGCAGAGTATCAAATAATTTTGCTCCAAAGGAGCACACACTTGGTCAGTTTTCATTGATAATTATTGTGCTCTTGAGGGAAGGGTATTTTTAATGGGGACTTGCATGTTTTTTTCAGACAGTATGCAGTTTCTCTCTTTATTCCCTCTCCCTACACAGTATGCAATAAACTCATCATAAGTTTTATTAATAAACTCTCCTGGCAATTTCCCTGAGAACTTTATTTAGCTGGAAATTACTCTAGGGGCTGGAACCTCTATACTCTGAAATCAGTGGAAAATTCCAACCCATTTCAACAAACTGTAAGTAAGGCCTGATCTTAATTAGGGAAAAACAAGGTTGTCCCATGGGCTGGGAGAAGCGCTGTTCTAGCATAGGATGGGAAGAAGCTTGAAGACTTTGTATTTGCATCATGATCTCCAAAAGGATCCCCTGTCCTGGGTCAGGCACACTGCAGTCACAAAACAAACACTCTGAAGAGCTGTGACCTTATCTTAGGGCAGGAAGAGAAGTGATGGTTGCAGCTTGGCTTGTAATAACTGGAGTGGGTAGGGATCTTCCTTGGGAATACTGTAATTGAAATATTTCTCATTTAGTTCAGGCAAGAAAGAGGCAATATTTAACATGTTAACCTGTTAGCATCCTCTTAAGCATTGTTAAGGGACAATGCCAGAACTCTGAGCTCCTAAAATGCTGCCCAGGTTGCTTCTGAGCTTTCAGAACTGGTCTGAAAGGGTTTCAGAAGTGTATCTCTAGCACTTGCTGCAATTAAAAAGGGTCAGCTTTCTGGGACGTGGGAAGAATTGGAGTAATGTATATGATTAGAAACGAGCTTCAGGAGGTGATGGGCAAGGCAAGCAAGAGCAGTAGGTGGCAGCAGTTCTTTCCTCCTTTTGCCCCTCTGATTTATTCAGCAGTGCTGGCCAAATACCATGTTTGAATAACTTACTTGCTGAGCATGTACTAACAGCATGATTTGGTTACTTGAATCCTAGGAGGATGATGACTATAAGCAGTGCCTTGCAAGCGTGAGCCTTTCAAACCTTATGTTCCTGTGTAAAGGGATGCGTCTGTACTGTGGTTGTATGATAGCATGGGTACATATCATGTGAGTTGATGCTATCAGTCACTCTGGGGAGCCTATCAGACTTAGCCATGTGGCTTAAACTCCTCTGGTTTTGGAGCAGTAAAGCTGAAGCCATGGGGGTTGACTGCTGCTATAGTAGAGCTGCAATGTGGGACAGTGCTAGTTTGTCTCGTAGTGCCGCCACATGCTGAACGCTTGCTGGGCTTGGCTTCTCTGGGGCCACCATATCACTTACTAGTCTTCAAAGCCTCCTGACTCCTCATTATGCTTTTTGCCCTGATGACTTTTGGCTCCCTTTGACATTAAATGAGCATCTTGCTTTCAGAGATCTTCAAGTGTTGATCAATGGAGGAAGATCTGCGGCTCACCAGTAGGCTGGGAGGAAGAACATGTTCCCTTTCTCACAGCCCTATTCCCTGGAAGGTCTCTAGATCTGTTTTTGATACAAAACATTGGGTGAAGGTGTTTATAGGGAATCCAGTTTCCCCTAGAACCCATACAGGATTATTGCTACTTTATTATCCAGAGTACATAGGTGTTGTGGCAGTTACTTCAAAGGGTAATCACTGAGTAATCAAGAGGCAATATAATTAGTACCTGGATGCCGAATATGTAATTACTGTGTTATGTAGTGATAGGGTATTTGCCAAGCATATCTTTCTTAGTTAACAAGTAATTTAAGAGAATTTACATGGTATTTGTGTCTGAGAGACAGGAAAAAATCACCCAGCTGGGATCTCTGCAGAGAACTATAAACTTCCTGGCAGCAGGATTTGCAAGCTTTTCCAAGGCAAGCAACATTGAGGGAATTTGCTTTCTGCCATTCTTTCTCCTTACAATACAGAAGTTCTCTGTCTGCACAGCATTAACAAAGGAAATTTTATTCTTTATTTCCTGCCATGTGAAACGTGTGTGGCAGCCATGAGAGGAAATTCATCCAGAAAAGACATAACTGAAGAGAGAACAACTCATTTAACAGCAACAAAAAAACCCCCAACTAATTCAAAATAGGGTTTCCAAGCTTTGAAATGTCAGAAGAAACTGTCCCATCCCCAGCAGAGCCTGAGCACTGAACCGTCTCACTCGGGCCAAGCATGTGGGACCTCAGGCTTGGACCTATGTGTCCCCACGTGCAAAGACGGAAAGTAAGGCTTCATAGGGTCCCCAGTGCGTGGTGAGGATGACTTCCTTCCACAATGTCATGAGCTCCAAGGACTGTTTCAGCAGGATTTCTGCTCTGTGAGTGAGAGCTGCACTGCAGCTGCAGCAATAGGGAACAACAAAATTTATGGTTGTACCTATGCTAATGACCTGCAGTAGCAAAGCAGAGATTTGTTTCACATGGCCTCTGTTAAAGCACAGCAGCATCTTTCCTGTTTCGTTTGGAGAGTGAATGGTGTTTACTAACTGTCCTTCCTGCTTTTGGAAATACCCTGCTTATGGTAAATCATAGAATGTTAGAACTGTGCCCTCGTTTATACAGGGACCGGAGTGGGGGATGTGGGGCAGGCAGCATCAGATGACGTACATCATTGAGGAAGCTCTTTTCATCACTGCGCTTGGCCTTAATTACATTATATAGCCCTCTCCAGAGAAATCTCCAACACTTCAGGCTTTCTTAAAATAATACTTTACCTTCTATTTCATTAAGCAGTAACTACCCTTTAGGGCAGTTTAACATTCTGCTTTTCCTTCACCTGGTAGTGAAGTTGTACTCCTGCACATCCTGAGTATAAATAGACCAAGGCTGTGGTATTTTAGCTGTTAAGAATGAGCAGTTATAGTCTCTTCTGATAGCTTTTTGGTTTTGTTTCGTAGCATCCACTTTTGGGTGAGTGGCTCTTTTTCACAGATCTCTTGCAGCTGACGCCAAAGGGATAAACCATAGCCACCACGTCTTTTGCAAAATGAACTTGGCTAATCCTTTGCATTTAAACCAGTGCTCACCTCTCTTGATAAATTCAGCTTACGCTCTAGTCCCAGAGAATGCAAATACTGTTTGCAGAAATAGAGCTATCCTATTTCTTATTATCCTGCTTTTATTGCCAGGGATCTTGGAGCTTTTTACTAGCTCCCAAATCAATAACACTGTGACATTCATACATCTCTCAATGCGCTGTGCATGGTACAGTATGAAAGCCTGTGTTTCTCAGGGGCTATAACTGATACTGATACTTGTGTACTCATATAACCCTTTTCATCTGTAGTTTACAGATCTTAATTAAGATTTACAATGCTACTGTGAAGTGGAACTTTATGTCTGGGCAGACTGAGATGGCCGGATGTTAGAGGAGAGGATTGCAGAAAAGCTGAGGCTTTTTGTCAAATGCATTCAGCTCCCAAAGAAAGGAACTCCTTGGCAGCCAGGCTGCTTCGCAGACAAAAGCTGCTTTTCTCTGAAGTCAGTACTGGACCCATGGGCTGCAGACCAGGTGTACTGAAGCCCCGCTTTGGTGACATTCATCCCCTTCTCCTCTTGTTCCATTTTTGGGATATTTCCTAAAAATACTTTATTTTAATGAATCTGTTGCACCCAAGCCTGTAGCATCCCTCTCCCTCTCAAATCTGGGGGGGTTTTCTTTACACATTTTAAAAATAACTTAATAAATAGCTATTTACTAAACAGTGACAATAACTAAATCAATACAATCAATTCGATTCACTCTAGCTTCTGGAAACACTATGCTGGAGACAAGAAGGCTTCCAATTTCCTACATGAGTCACCATGTTCTTGGATTCAACCTATCAAACTATATCAGCAAATCATATTATATAATGTAATATAACAAGACACAACTGCCTGTGTTTAACCTAGAAAAGATTAAAAACCATGACCTACCATGGTCATTGGGCTGTCCTGGCAAAATTGGCATTCTCTTTTCCGTCCAGCTGCCCACCCCTGCTGTCCTCCCCAGCCTGGTACGATGGAAGGAAATGTGTCACTTTTAGGAACAAAGTTCTGAGTATGTTAGTAAGAGGGAAGCAGATCCTGCTTGTGCCACGTCTTTGTTTTGGAAGCTGTCTGCTCTTAAGGTCTTGTCCAGGGTTTTATGGTTTATAATGACACAGAACCAATTTCCCCTGATTGAAAACTGATGTACACACTGTGACCTGGGTGGGAAGATTTTTGAACTGCTGATGCCTCCTTGTTCTCACATGTGAAGTAGGAGAAAAAAGGATGTGTAAAAGTGATGAAAAGTCATTTTGCTTCAGTGGCACAGAATGAAGGGATTTGGAGTCTTGTAGTTAGATCTTGCATTTGCCTGGTGCAAGGCACAGTCCAGGAGAATTGCTGGGAGGGGATGAACTGGGGGATACTACAGCAGTATGCTCCTTTCTCCTTTGCCTCTGGCCTCTGGGGAGGCAGAAGAGGCTCTATGCCAGTGGTACAGAGAGCCCTGCAACAGGGTGGGGGAAGCAAAAAGAAGTGTGCCAGTGTCAGTGGCTTCAGTATGAGGACATGCAGCCACCTCTTGCCTGTCTAGGGACACATCCTAGCTGGCCTTGATCTTGGGTCAAGGAAGAGACAATCATCATTCATTATACCCCTTGTAGCCTGGTACCTTCATCCATCTATCCTAAAAACATGACTGCAAAAGATCCATTCACTGAAGCAGTTCAGCTGTGGGGATTTTTACTGATTGATGGCTAGTGCAAAACATGAGCTTTTCATGCTGATTTTGAGAGGGAAGAGCTGTGAATAAGGTGCAGCTCCCTGTGCCTGGCAGTTTTCTTTTGCTATAGCAGACCTGACTGCAGGGGCTGTGTGTGTTTAGGCAACATCTGAGAATACGGGAACACTGGGAGGAATGGGGTTCTTTCTGGGCTTTCTCATTTGCCTTGGAGACTTTCCCGTTTTCTCTCCTAGGACCCAGTAAGCAGCAGCAGCCCAGAAATTAGTTTAGCACCCACTAGACATTTCTTGTCTTAGGCATTGGCCTTGACAGTGAAAACATCACATATTTTTGAGGGCCTGAGATTAAGCAAGAGAAAGAAGAGAGGAGCAAGGTTTAAGTTTTAAGGGTGACTAGGAAAATTGTACCTTAAGAATCACAGCCCAAGGAACAAATGTTACTGAGCAGGGGGGCATTAGTGAAATGCATGATCTGGCAGGGCTAGAAAGTAATCAATCAAAGGTGCCTGTCTGGTCTTCTTATCAGCATTACAGTGATGCACCTCTCCACAAAGCCATTATGGAGAAATGTCTCAGGGGAGGAGATTTTAATGTGTTTCAGCATGAGGTAAATGATCCCATACTGACAGAGGCTGGTACCCTCTCTGTGCCAGCATCCTCCATGAGCAGCCAGTCCCCAAGGAAATCCATAACCAGTCCTTTTTGACCCGCAGCAAGGAAGCTGGCATTAATACTGCTTTGCTACCAGTTACACTTAAAAAAGAAAACACCAAAACTACCAAACAAGCCCCAAGCAGCAGCATCCTCAAGCTGTGCTGGAACAGAAAGTAATTAAGAAATATTTTATATCTCCAAGCGGCCCTGAAATTTTTATTCCTGTGCATTAAGCTCCATAGGCTCCTCACAGGCAGCTGCTGCTGCGTTTCAGTGCAATAAATCCTGTTGCCTTTGGAGCCTGACAGCCAGCCCGGGATGTGATCAGAAAACCAATGGGCTCTCTCTGTAAGGCTTAGTCCTTGCTTGCATCAAGTCTGCGTACACCAGCCAAGCCAGCGTGTGCTCCAGGAGCAAGCCAGTAGGATAAAATGCTGATCTTTCTTGGGAAGATAAAGATCAGAAAAGATTGGCAGTGGGGTGAAAAGGGGAATTTGGACAAATAAGCTCACAACTGCAATATTCTCACCCCAGACTCACTAAGCCTTAGCCCCGTCCAGTGAGTATTTATGGTCCTGCCAAGGTTGACAGGTCCAGAATTGAGCTTACCTGGAAACAAATAATGGTATGCTTTAACCTGGCTGCCAGTGAGCTGTTTTGGGGCCCCTCCATGTGAATGAAGTCAGCTGGGACATAGTGTGGGGCTGTTGCCTGGTGTGGGGCTGCAGGAGCTGGGGCTTGGAGTTGGTGTCCCTGGGGGTACCCACAAGGCAATGGTAAGTGTCTGTCGCCCCACCTGTGTAAGCTTACCTGAGACCAGCTGTCCTGCACTGTTGGCAGCTGCTGTGGGAGAGAGACAAAGAAGTAAGCAGCCTGGTTTTCTTTCTCCTACTGTTATTTCTAAGAGAAATAATTCCTAAAACTGTGACCTAAATTGTTTCTAAAACCACTAATTGCAAGGAAATCTCTAGTTATACCTTTGTTGTCTGCAGGCTTAATTCTTAATAAGAAACCCTATTCCCTTCCTCTCATTAATCTTATTCTCCAAAAACCTCAGAGAATGACTGGGCTCGTGCTGCACCATCTTGAAGAATCCCAGCAGAGCAGTCTATCCATCCAACAGCTGGAGCAGTAACAGTTATTAGCAGCTAAACCCTTTGGTAGCACACACGCAGGGCAGGGACAAGACTTCTCCGGTTCCTCACCGTGAAGGTGATGGGGATGTGACCAAGCCAGGCAGGTTCCGCCTAGCTCTTGGTCATGAGTCAGCTTGCAGGTTGTGAGTTCAGTTTTCCTGCTTTTCCTCACATTTATCATCAGGTGAAGCAGGATGGGAAGGGTGTTTCTGGGTTGATGGAGGGAGATGAATCCCTCCAATTTTTGTGTTTCAGAAGAAAAGTTATGATTCCATTTTGCTCTTGAATAAGTACAAAACCCCTCATTATTTTTAAGCAAAGTCTTTGACTGCAGTTTTAGATTCCATCCTTAGTTTGAGTTTTCCCTTTTGTAGCTTAGTATAACTAAGATTTTCAAAAGGAAAAGTCGTTTTAAGCTGAAAACTCCATCTGTTTAATTTAGAGCAAGTCAAATGGGATATTTAACTTCCGTAATTATGTCTTTTCGCTAAGGAAACTTTGTCAAAACCGAAAGTTTTTCTTTAAGCACTTTCTAGAGTCTCAAAGACTTGACCTGGAGGCTGCCCAGGTACCTTCTCTCTGTGGATGATTTTGTTTCTCTTCAAGTGTCCATAGCGTATACAAAGTTTTCGCATGAGGTTTTCACTTGAGGAATGCGGAGGAAAGCAAAAGCCCCAAAACCTTGTGGGAGATACAGATTGAAGGGTGCTTCTCCTGCATGTGTTGAAACCTCAGCTTCTTCCTATTGTCCCAGCTGCATTGTCTGAACTGTAGCAGCTGCCTACCAACTGCCATGGTCAGAGCTCTCTGTGGAGCACAGGCAGCTGCCATGCTTAAAGTCCTCCCCCTTTTAGCCAGAGCACTGATAAAGGAAAACCAATTAAATCCATCTCTTTACAACTGTTCTTTTCCTCTCTCCTGTTTTCCTCCTTCATCTTTCTTCTCCTTATGTTTTCTTTCCCCTCCACCTTCCATGCATGAGCTAATTGACGTCTGATCTATTCAGAGGTTTGGCCCTAAAAAGTAACCTTGAGTTAACTGCTCACATAACTTGCCTGTCACTTTTCATAACAGTCAGGGCATCATTTTTGCAAGTGTTCAACAGTAAAATTACTGCTTTGCTCTTGTCAAGCAAATGAGCCCTGAGGCTTGTGTGAGAACCATTAATGATGATGCCACAGTGGGACTGGTGCACTGGGCAGCCTGAAGAATCAGGCTTCTCAACCCACTGTGCCCCTGCTGAGCAGTTTAGGTTTAATTAACCTGCGTTAATGCCTGCTGGGATAGCATTTTCTATGCCTCCTTTTTCAGGGGGTCAAATGGAGCTGGAGACAGCTGCTGGTGTCTCAGGTGCCCTGTGTACGTGGCTGGGATCCTGGAAATGTTTATGTCTGTGGTGTGGAAATAAACTCTGCTTATTATGCTCGTAAAAACCAGTGGCTGTAGCCTTGGGCTTTGCCGGACTTGCTGAGCTGCTGGAGAGAATTATTGAGAGAACATAAAAATGTTACAGTGCATGGTGCTAGGATACATGGCTGTGGTCGGTGATGTGTGTTTGTAGGGATGGCACGCTGCAGCACTTCTGCAGCGTTCTGCATTGTGTGGGTATTTTGGTTCTACAGATCTGAGCATTTCTATGCAGTAATGAAGTTTACTTGCTAATGGCAAAGAACTCTGAGAATGGGTTTTATCTTGCTGAGTGTGCAGCCAGCTGCTATCAGAAATGTGAGCATCTACCACAAGAATGGTAGTACCTGAAGCTGAGAGGTTGCTACTATTGCTGTTTTACTGATGAGTAAGTTAGGTCACAACTCCACATCTGGCATGAACGTTCAAGAGGGTTCTGAGGTCTTGAAGGCAACTGGCAATATATAAAAGTGGGGCTCATTTGCAAGTCTTGTGGATGCCCCATAACACTGTGGCTTTGCACAAGAGCTGGGATGCGGCTGTCCCAAACGTAGGCGAGGAGAAGCTTGTTTGTGGGTCACTTGACGGTAGATGGCAAAGTAAGCACTGAAACCCCTTTTTGCCCTGTGTGTGGTGCTCTCAGTGCAGTCGGCAGTGGTTTCTCAGAGGCTTCCACAGGGGAAACCACTGAAATCGGAAGGGGAATTCAGGGGTCAAACCCCGCTCTGGTCAGTGAGCTTTTGGTTTTTATCCTTATGGGCTCTAACACATTGTTGGTAATTTTTGTTTCTTTCAACCAGACTTTTAATGCAGCTCCTGAGTTTTCACACTTTTTGCATTATTTTTGAAGTTATTTCCCTGCTGTTATGTGTTCCCTTCGCATTCTATTCCCCACTGAGGATGATATTTCCCAAAGTCTGTTGGTGCTTAAGGGAATAAAATCCCTTTACTGTAACCCTGCTCAGCTGGCAAAGCTGTATCTCTTCTGATGGGAAGCCTGATGCTTGGCATCCAATGCTTTGATGTCATGGAGACTGGAAGGAGATTTGGTCCTGATTCCGCAGACCCCACGTGTGATTTTGAAACATGATTTTCCATGTCAGAATAATACTTAAGAGTCACGTCCCATTCCCAGAGTCCAGACCACTAGCAGATGAAACAGTTGAAGCGGCAGCAAGCTTAAGACTGCTCTACCCTGATTCCCCTCCTGCCTGGGGCTGTGTCCTTAGAGTACGCTGGTAAAAGTTATAGAAAAGCCGTGGCATAACCCCTCTGATACAGAGCTCTGCCTCTGTCTCTGAACCAGGGTTGTTCCTGGTAAATGGCTGCACAGTAAAAATAACCTTAGTTAAAAGTCTAACAGCGCAGGGAGCAATAGGACCAACAACATTGGCTTTTCAGATGGATTGGGCCTCGTTCGTGATGATGAGTGCTGATGAAAGCTTTTCCAGTGGTTGGGCTTTCTATAAAAGTCAAAGGGTGGAGGTGTTCATTTTCTTCTCAGGATCTTTCTTTAACCTGCTCATTTTTGAACTGTGTGGTATTTGGGAGACTCATTTTGCTCAGTAAAACCGGCTTTGAACAAGCTATTGTGCTGAAGTTATTGTGGATAAGAAAGAAAAAAAGCGTGTGTCTATACACAGAGAGCCTTATCACACAGATCCTGTTTCTTTGAAGAATTAAGCTTCAGCAGGCCTTTACTGGATCCAGTACCATTCCTTTTCTGCAGAAAAAAATGCATTGCTTAACTTCTCTCTTGTCAGTTCACCAGTTGCCTGTGCTAGAAGGGAAAAACCCCCAAGAATCAGAAAATCAGGCAGATCTCCCTGCATGCGAAGTTCAGACAGGTCGCGGGTCTTACAATGTACCCACCAGACCTGGAGTGATTGCATCAAAATCTCCGATTCCCTTCTGAGTGCTCAGTGATTGGTGTTTGTCTCCTTAGGTGAGCAGATACCACTGTACCTTCTTGCTCCACTGTAAAGTAGGATGGAGAGATTCATGTCCTCGTGGTCTTGCTGCTGTCTGTATGGGGACTCAGTAGGGTATAATTGCTTTTAGAGAGGGGCAAGTCTGATGTAATGCTTTCTAAGCAGCTGTAGGACAGTCCCAGAAAGGGGAAGGAGTGTGTGGTCAGCTAAAGCTCCTTTGGCTTTGACTGCATTGTTGGAAGGAGGTTGGGAGATGATGCTGAAGACTGGGTGGGTTTGTGTTACTTAAGTGGTTGGCACTCATGTTTTCAAACATGCAGGATTCAAAAGAGGTGAAAACTTGGTCTGGCCATACTGGCACAGTTGAATTGTTGAAACTGAAAAAGAGGGAGGATGATTTATTTCCTGCATTGTCTGCTTGCTTGAGGCCTTGGAGATAGAAACAGTTCTACTCTAGACAGTGTATGAGAGGCCTTCAGCCTTTTGGCTAATGCATAGGATCCACCTTGTTTGAATCCTCAGAGCAGATCATTTTGTTTCCTGGGATGTCTGGACCTTAAGATACTCCTCTGTGAGAGCATGAGCTGAAGGATATCAACAATGTGTTTGGAGTGATGGCTCCTATTTCTGGGAACCCTCTGGGTTGCCTTATAGGCACTCTTGCTGCTGCCGTCTTCTTCACGTTCCATCTGCTTATGTTTACTTGGTAGGGATTAAGGAGGAACTTGCCATTCCTTGTTTTAATATCACAATGCACAGACAGGCAACCATCTAACCCCTTCTTCACCATTGTGAAGATTAACAGATCAGAGTTACAAGAAGACGGTTAACAGCTGCAGCAGCTGGAATGGCCAGGAAAGGTTTTTCAATGTTGTGGCATCACCAAATTGCTGTTTACCTTTCAGAAACTGCTCACAGAGAGGACTGTAAGATGGCTGTCCTATCAATAGAATTACTCTATTGCTTGCTTCTTGCACTTTACTTCCAGGCTGGAAGGGCATGGTCACCAAAGATGTGCTTTTTTTGAACAGTACTTGCTTGTGTCTTCATGTAGTTTAATGAGCGAATGAAAGGAATTACTAGTGAAGTGGTCATTAGCACATATTTGCATAGGTTAATTGCACGTGGTAATGAAAGATCAAGTTGATTTTCAATAGGGCTACTGATAGAGACATCTTCATGACAGTGTTTCATGGCATTTTTCCTTGCTATTGAATTAAGTTTTCCAGGCCTTAGCAGGCTGTAGCTGAGGAATTTATCAAGAACTCTGGGTCATGTCAAACCTTGCTTTTGTAGTCCTGGGTATTGGACGTGTCTGTGCTATGCACGCTGGGTGCATTTATTGAGTTTACCATTGTAGCCCAGTGAGATTTCTAAAGAGGGAAACTACCATCATTCACACATAGAACCACTATTCTTGGTCCCTGGCAAATCACTCTTGCAAATTTTTGTCAACAAAGATGAAGAATGGATGGTTTTAAGAGCAGCTGAGTACTTAAAGCTTATTTGTAATAGCCATAATTTCATTGCTGCTCACAAAGGTCCACGGTCATACCTATTGCCTGAGCTAAGTATGAATGGTTGTAATTTATCCTGCTTTTCCAGGGCTAAGCATCACTTTGCTTTGGTAAACCACTACTCCTACCCGAGCAAGCTAGCTTAGAGCTGGCTCTGTCATGTTTACATTAGTCTGCTGTCTGCCACCTACACCAAATCTCTCCTTGGCTGCAGTCCAGGGCTCTTGCAGGCTTTGCAGATGCTCAAGCACCCCAGTGGCTGCAGGATGGGAGTTTAAATAAAACAGAGCATTGATGTGAAGATGAAATTAATTAATGTCCCTGCTATTAAATTACTGTCTCTAAGGGAAGGCTTTTATTTTGCCTCTAAGATGGCAGTGTTTCATTAGAGAAAAAGATTTGTAGAGCTGAAGTTTTGAAACACTTTATTAGGTTTACTTGTAATAAGTAACAGCAGCATCATTTTTCTTGTAATCTTAGTAGAACGCAGAGTTTGGTCCTCTAGTTTTTGATAGAGGAATTGCTATGAAAAACCCGCTCTTGTGAATTCTTAGGTTGCAACAGAGTCCTATCCATTTTTCTAAGGATCAGTCCCTGACTGCTTCCACAGCAGCTGAACATCTCAGTGGGGCAGCCATTCTTTACCCTATTTATTTATTTATTTCAAAAATGTATGGGCAAAGCTGCACGCACTTTCCAGAGAACGTATCAGCTGCGATGAGCAACTCCAGTAGCAAACTGCTGTCTGCAAGGAGGAAAGGACCCTTTCCTGTGTTCCAGCCTTGCTGTTTCAGGTGAGAGGTAAATTGCTTTGATTCTGTGTTGCTGGGGGTTTGTATATTCCTTGTTTATGGATATACTGAGAAGCAGAGCAAGTAAATAAGAAGTAAAGCAGTATTTAGAGAAAAACACTGGAACATGACTTGGAACCCTACAGGAGAGTTGCAACCATTTGTACCCAGAGAGAAATGGGTCCACAATTTTTACAGTGTGCCTGTTACCCACTGGCCATCCTGCTGATGTTGGCAAACTTCTTTTTCTTGGCATTACTCAACTAAATTGGCCAACAGCCTTCTGTAGGAGTGGAAAGGTCAGGGTGGATGTGCTATGGTCAGGAAGTTTGTACTGCAACTGCCCATATGACTCCTAACTGCAGCCAGAGCTGTCATTTTTTCACTGTCAGAAGCACTACTTTAAATTAAATAAATAACCTCCCCTACCCCCACAATAGACACTTTTTTATTGTATGAACTAGAAGAAAAAATGCACCTGGAGGGTAGACATAATTTATTTAGAAAAATAGGAATGGTGAGTGTCTGCAGATGATGAAAAAATTCCCCAGTCCTTGGGGTTATTTGGTCTGCTAATTATCCATACTTCAGAACCCATTATTCACACTTTTCTGCTCTCCTCCAAGAAATCTCTTTGGCAGACACGTATATATGTATTTTTACAGTTTTCTGTGAGATCAGCAAGAACAAAAGAGAAGAAAAATTCTAGTTGTAAACTATTAATAAAAAGCAAACACACAACAGTTGTCTTTGTTTGATGTCTGCAGGTAAACAGATGGAGACAGAGATTTCTGCTATCTCAGTGTCTTGAATCATTGAAAAACCCCAAGTTTTGCAAACTTGCTTTTGCCCAGCTAAACAACCAAGGGCAAACTGCAGCTCTGTTTGGAAGTATGTTTGGCACACACAGTGGTGGTGACTCATGTATATTAACAGCAGCAGGGTTTTGGATCTCCTGCACCTTGTTACTATAATGCCAAGTTATTCATCAGCACAAACTCTGTCCTGCACCCTCTCCTCCAGAAAAAAGCCAAACTGAGGAGGCCTTTGGAGCTCTAATTTTTACCAGGCTTAATCCAAAGCTTGCTGGAAAGATTACCTTTGAGTGAAATGGGCTGTGGAACTATGTAAAATGGCCCAGGGCAGGTAGGAATCAGACCCTGATCTATTTATCACATTTTACACCCTGAGTATTTTGTAGTATCATGCAGAAGGTCACCTTTGTGATGCAAATCTGCTGGTGAAACAAGATAGAGCTATTTTCTGAAAGAGCAGTCATAGCCATGGAAGCGGTTTAAAAGGATTGGAGGTTTGCTGGCTAAGAGAGGGGGGTTTCATATATGTCCTACTTTCTTCTTTTGCTGCACTGTTGGGCAGATTTGTTTTTGTTGTTAATGAATTCATGTAGAGGCATCTTCTTCAGCATTGTAGTACACCTACCCTAATCATGCCTTGACTCTCACAGACATGGCTGCTCTCAGTTTTCTGTTAGGTACTTTTGGTCATAACATTGTTGGAGCTACATTCATGTAATGAAAATGAAAGAAAAGCCATTGATATCCTTCAGAAAGAAACATGATTCTGGTTCTGGTACTGCCAGCTCATGCTGGAGATGATAACTTAATAAGTAGATGGAAACACAGGGGAAGGCTGAGAGAGTTTGATGTTTGAAGCCCCGTTTCTTCCTCCTGTGGGTTTGTCTCTCCACCTGCACATCTCTGCCCCTCATCCTCCAGTGCTGTGGACCAACAGATGTTCTTGCATTCCTGCAGAAGCAGGAATTAGCCAAGAAATGGGCAGTTTTAACTTATTTGGTGCTCATTCAGTTGAGTGCCTAGAGCAGCACGTCATTCATCTTGCCCTGATTATGGTTGTGTTGCAGGGAATGTGTTAAAAATGTAGCAGCTACTATCTGTTCTTGGAAAACATAGGGATCTTCTATCAGGATAAAGGTTTCCAAAAGTGTGTGGCCTCTGCGACAGCTACAGGCCTAAGAGGGACTTAAATGATATACCTAGAGCTAGAATTGACCTTTACCAGACTAGATTTCACTCTCTGAGCTAGAGAACAGTTTGCTAAAATGGGATTTCTATTGGTTCTCTCTATAGGCTGGGAAATGTATCTTGCCTGCTCGGATCTGTATTTTCTTGAGTGCTTCATTTAAACTCTGAACTCTAGAGGCAGATGGGCACAGGAATCTGATGATATTTGCAAGAAGTATTTCATATCCCACAGCTGGCAAGAGAGGACTAATAGAGCTTTGGTTGGCTCTGGGTAGAAAGTAGAGCAACATTTTCAGAGTCCATTTGTGCAAATACTGTTGTATTGTATGTCATGTCTTCTGCAGGACAGAAGCCCAGTTAGACATGATAGGCACCAAGAGAGAACAAAACAGAAACATGTTTTGAGGGACAAGGAATAAAATGCTCCACTGCTAAAAGTGCTGGTCCAAGGTTATGGACACATGTGCATTTAAAGGATCATGCTGAAAGATCACAGTTTAAGGAAGTGCACGCCAGACTGTAGAATTTTCTTCTTTTTAATACACTTTATCTGACTGTTAGTGCTCTTTCAGGAATAGATGTATATGATAGGGGCATGTGTACATTTTGATGAGGTAGGTTTGTCATCCGCCAAGACAGCAAATCTGCCAAGGCTACAACAGCAGACTGTCAGGCCACTGAGCAGTTATCCTCGTCAATCACATTTGAGATAGATTGAATCCGGTGAGTTGTGTTGCGTACCCCAGAAAGAAGTTGCATCAAAGAAGGGGGGATCCAGCCTGGGAAGAATGAGGAATTGAGGAAACGCACCACCAAGTTGTATTATGCTGCAGATGTGACTTTCCATGTGTCAGTGGTCCAGGTGTGAGTCCACTGAGGTCTGGTTATTTCAAGAACAGAATAGGCAGCTGGAACATATTGGTCTCCCTGGGTTTGTCAAGCTTATCTGCAGTTCATGCAGGATGAAACAGGAGACAAAAGGAATGTCCTGACTCTGGATGATGATACTGTTGTTTATTTTAATGTAGGTCTGGTAGCCACATTAGAACTGTGGTAGGGAATAGCGCTTTGCACAAGGTCATGCTGTAGACCAGTGAACAAGTGACCCAAAACTGTTTGTCTCCATTCATGCCATCTGTCCAGAGCACGTCAGCCTAGCTGCAACTCAGCTCATACCCTCATGAAACAGTGGCTAAACTCCACCACTAGCATAAACTGACCTTTCTGCAAACCTGCTGTACTGCTTTGTATCAGTTGAGTCTCTGGCCCTATCATTTAAATGCCACTGTTTGCCAACCTTGCATTGTTCCTGCAAACCAGCTGAGTGTGTTAAGAGAGGATAATTAGGGAGAACACAGTAATTAATACTGCTGATAATAACCCAGAGGTGTAATTTAGCTGCCTGACTTACACTGAATTCCCCAGGCTGGAGAAGGAATGGAAGAGGAAAAGGCACCTGCTGAAGTCTTTTGCAGCAGCTTAGCTCTCTGCAGAAGGCAATCACACACCGAGCAAACAGAAGCCCCTGAGGTCTCTCCTGAGCTGCTAATGATTGCCTTGCAGACAGTGATGGCATGTCAGTATTGATTATTTTCCTATTATAAACTCCTTCCTCTTGTCCCTTTTTTCCATGATCTGTTGGGTAAACACAGGAAGCAAGTAAGTGCAGCTGAGGTTTGTGGTTATGAAGTGTTTGGAGGAGGAGGAGGGGGGTAAGCGCAGCTTCAGCTGGCAGTCAGTTCTTATTCTAAGAAAGTGGCTGCAGCTAAAAAAGTCTAAAGAGGTGTGCTGATATAATGATAAAGAGCATCCTTTAGCTTTATGTGGTCTTTTCTACATGGAAAGAGGGAATGGGTTTAAGCTGAAAAAGGGGGCATTTAGATTAGATATTGGAAAAAAATTGTTTATTGCGAGGGTGCTGAGGCGCTGGCACAGGGTGCCCAGAGAAGCTGCGGCTGCCCCATCCCTGGCAGTGTTCAAGGCCAGGTTGGACACAGGGGCTTAGAGCAACCTGCTCTAGTGGAAGGTGTCCCTGCCCATGGCAGGGGGTTGGAACTAGGTGATATTAAAGTCCTTTCCAATCCAAATCATTCTGTCATTTTATGATGACATTGTAAGAGGCATTTTTTTTTGCACTGACTGCTGTCTCGAGCACAGCTGCAGTTGCAATTGATGTGCGAGTACATAAAGGGCTATGTGTTTTTTGTAATGTAGTCACTCCAAATGTTTCATGACCTTCCTTTTCCCAGAGATCCTTGGAAGGTCTCTTGGGTTTCTCATGCTTCCTATGGTGTCCTGCTGGTTTCATGTGTGGAAGTTGCACATCACTGGACATCCCCACACCGGTGTTCAGCTGCTATCTGCAGTATTTCTTCAAAGTTTTCCCATCACCTAGTCTGAAGCCAGCTTTTTGCGCAGTGTAAAGCACTTCTGTTTGCTACAGCTTTTGCCTCAGTTCTAGCTGGAACTCTTCTAGCTAGACTGCAGTGTGTTTACTTTAGGTTTGGTTGGGTAATGTGGTCATTGATATCACTCTGTGCCTTGGGTTTTTGTCAATGCAAGCAGTTATTGAATATCCACGGGATTCTATTTTCCTACTACTAATACTCTCAAAAGCTTGGGAGACCTGGTGTGCTTCTGCTCATGTAAATGAAACTGTGGTTAAACACATGCCAATGTAAGGTCATGCTTTTTCTTCTGATATTTTTTGCATGTGGCATTTGGACTGTTATTTGCTAAACCTTATTCTCTGCATAATCAATGAAGTAGTTTTATTCAGGACATTGGAGTGCACTCAGGAGACATAAGCAGTTCTAGTGATCTTCTCTGTGACCTTGAACAAGTGTTTTCTCTCCCTGGATCTGTTCCTCCCCAGAGGTTTTAAAACCAAATTGTCACTGATGTCTATTATTTTTAGTCTTTGAAACTATTCTTCTTTGTGTCATCACAATAATACACTTACACTCTAGCTGTGTAGAAGTTGGACACCTAGTCTATATTAATTGCCTAATTCTCTAATGATCTAGTTCATTCTAGAATAGCCTTCTGAAGAAGCCATGGTGAATCATTCTGTTGACTTGCCCCTAGCTAATGAGACTAGATACCTAATTTTTAAGGGATGTAAGGTTAGGTAAGAGGAAGTCCACCCATAAACTCACAAAATGCAGGTGTGAGTTTTGTCAGTAAACGCCTTCTTTTTCTCTTTTTGTGGGTTTTTTTTCTTTTTCATTTCTGCCTTTGTTCAACAGCAGTTACTGAAGCTGCAAAGCTTTCCTGGTACGAAGGCATCGCATTCTGTTAGCCAACATGATGGAGAAAGGAATGGAGGAGTTTCTGAGGGGAAGAAGGCAGAAAAAAATAAGAAAATATTTCTGGTGCAGTTGTGTTACGAAGTGCTATAGTGTTTAGCAGGGAAATGAGACAATCATTGGGTCCTGCTAGGATAAACAATCTCGTTTCTGCCTGATTAGTCCTCATTTTCATGGGGAGGAGGTGGCTCATGCTCGATTTGTCAGTTAAGTGTATTTTACTAACTGTTATTGTCCTCTATGACGGTTAGAAAGGGTTTAGAGGTTTGGTTTTATTTTCTTGTCTTTCTTGTTTTCTGTTCCTCTTCTGGCTGTCAGGGTGAATTTGTATCTTCTGGCAATGCCGGGGAGGTCGGGAAGATGTCAAAAAGAGGATGTAAAATGCATTTTAAAGTGAGCTGTTAGGAACTGGTTTGACATTTCTAACAAAAGGAAAGGTTACTGCACACAGCTTCTCAGCTTCTATCTTCTTCTTCCTTTTCCTGTCAATCACAACTAGAACCAGAGGGGTTCCTCATCATGACTGGCTTGTTCTGTGCACACAATTAATCTGGCAGGTAAGCTTGACTCAGCATACAAGAACTAATCATGCTGCAGGATGTGTCTAGCACTTGAGTAAATCTGTTCTTACTAGCATCCCCTGGGGTTCTGGTAGGCAGGCTGGCCAGTTCACGGGTAGCCCTGGGCTCTTTCCCTGTGATTTCTTCCCTTCTTTTTTGTAAGAGTGAGAAATGCCTACTCATTCTCACTTGTGTCCTGCAAGGAGACCTTGGTTCTTAAGTGAACTTTATTGACTGACTTGCTTCAGAAATTTAAGATTTCAGATTTGGATCCATCTGCATAATCCAATGAACCTTTCCCACTGATAACAGACCAATAACACTGGCGCTAAATTAGGCACCCTCCCTGGTCATCTGCTTGGAGAGAAGCAAGTCAAAATCCAGGCAAAAAGTTTAGAGCCAGCCAACAAAAGGACATGCCAGCACAGAAGGGAGCTGTGCTCAGGAAGAATTTTTGCTGGTGAAAAGATAGGGCTTTTTAGTGCAGCAATGTTTTGCTGTTGATGCTTTAAGTTGCAAATAAACTGAGCTTGAGACAAAGGAAATCAGCATGCATGAGCATGTACTTAACTAATAGGTGCTCACATCATGTTTGATTCCGAAATAACTCAGGAATAGGAAAAAACAGATAATAATAATAAAAGGCCAGTTCACTTTATTAAGAAGAGCAATAACTAGTTCTAAATAGCTCTTTATTTCTTCTCAAAACTTATTTAGGACTGGCTTAATAGCTTCAGCTTCCTGGTTTTAATGTGGAAGAGTCAAACACTTTCAATATTTTTGTAAAAATATGCAAACTTGATTGTTTTTCCTAAAGCAAATTGAAACAAACTTAGTTGAGGCAACTCTCAAGTGTCTTTTCTTTAGCTGAGCATTAACATTTTCTGATGCAGACGTAACAAACAAGTTTCATTAATTCTTATTTAATTTCTTCTCTCCACAATACTTTCTGGTTATATGGGTTACACATAGGTAGAAGGAGGGCTAATCTCCTTAGAGGTTTTGCCTCTTCTGATTTGCAGCTTTTGTTTTTGCTTTTTATCTTTCTGGACTAAAACCAAAGGCAATGTTTCTAGAGGCTCTGAGAAACCTTCAGTGTCAGAGCTTTTCTTGGCAGATGGAAGAGCACAATTGCAAAGCAGAAAAGAAGTGCCTTATTTAGCAAGCAGTTGTTGCTCTCCAAGTTGATGAAACAATTAGCTGGAGATGATGCTCTGTTGCCATTCTGCTCTTTCAATAGCACCACAATGCCCTTCTGCCAGGACAAGCCTCCTTGTAGCTTTAGTAAACCAGGTGAAACCACACATGACTGTGCTCACATGGGACTCTCCAAGCCTTGTAGAGGGAAGATTTAGCTGGCAAGCAGGAGCATTTTCCTTCTGAAGAAGGAAGCTAATCTATCAACAAGAATACTCTTTGCCTATTAAAACAATTAATAGAGCCTGGAGCAAATCCCTTTCTAAAAATGGGTCTAGCAGCCAGAAAGGAGATAATGTGGCAGACACTACTCCTATTCCTTCATGCTGGTACAAGCTGTGCAGTATGCTCACAAGTTGCCTAGTGAGCACAGCGGGTGAGAAATGCTCTGACTGACACAGGACTGAGAGTTTGCCATACCCCGGACAGCCACTATTAAGCCATAAACACAGACTGATAAAAAGCTCCTCTGCAAAGGTATTACCACAGATCAGACCAGTTCAAGCAACTGCTGGGTTAGAGAACTCTCCTTAATTTATTTCCTAGTGACTCCTTTCCACTACTTCTGAAAGCAAATAGTTGTCTGCAAGCTGAGCTTGACGTTGTATCTGCTGGAAATGCTGCACAGTGGATTCATCCTTAGCTTCTATGTAGTTGCATATGGATTGGTTCCTGCAAGAGTTTCTAATAAACATGTTGATGGCCATGTTTTATCAGCCGTATAGGAAGGCGACCATGAACAGAACCCCTCCCTTCTACCAAAAACCCCCAAACAACCAAAAAACAACCCAGAGGAAAGTGGATTAAAATTAACAGCGATCTCAATTCCTTCTGTTTCAGTTAAAAAAACCTCATTAATACTGTCTGCAGTGCGTGTACTGTCTGTGCCCCCCTCCCTGACAGGTCCCCAAATCACATTCACTGCCTTTCATAACGTGCAATGGAATAAAACATTCATTCAAAGTCATGTTTTATTCCTGGGAAAATATCTATTTCTGCAAGATCCAGACGTACTTTATTTTATTCTGAACTATTGGCACTTCCCTTTGTGGCTTGGGCTCCCTGCCCAGGAGATGAGTTCTGCTGGTCTTGACGGGATCACACCACCATGCAATGTGGCCCTGCTGGGGCAGACACAGGCTTCTCTGTGTTTCAAGCCTGCAGGTAACACAGTCTGGTTTTGAGAGCGTAGCTGTTCTGGAGCATTCTTGGTGTTTCTTGTAATCTCTCCCTATGTCGTTGTGACCTTGTCAGCCAGTGTAATGAGGGGTACGTTATATTTTGCAGAAGTCAATAGTTTTTTAGTTAGCTTCAGTGAGCTTTTGGTCAGCATTTGAATTTTAATCTAGGAATAGCAATAATGAAAATGCAGCACCCATTTTCTGAAATGCCCACATAGGAACCGACCCTTTTTTCTAAGTGAGGAAGCAATGGCCCAAAAGCGCATATGGTTATTTAATGGACCGCAGGAGGCTGGATGCTCTGACTCCAAATCTTCCCTGATTGCTTGACCAAGCTGCTTTTTAATGCCTGTTAACTTAAACCTGCCATTAATGTGCGGTCTGTGAAAATGAGCATCCTCTGATTCACCCAGCGCAGATAAAGCAGCCGGGCTTGTTTCCAGCAGCTCTTTGCCCCTGAAAGCCAGCCAGATCCCGAATTCACTTGAAGATGAAACTTAGAGTGCTCAAGGTGGAGGGAAGTGTGAACACACAGGAAATTCATGTTTTGAACTTTATGGCTGCTCCCCAGCCCACTTCTGTCACTGACACATTCAATAAATCAGCTCAGCAAAGGTGCAGCCCGAGGAAGATTCATTGCAACTCAGTGACAGCTTTGCTGTTCAGAGCCTACCAATCACTCAGGGAGTCTTGTTACCTGCCAGGAGGTGCCACTCAGGCTCAGCAGTTCACAGTGCCTCTTGCATTACCTGGCTAGCACAAGGCAAATCTGCTTCACCCCTTTACTTGCATGTCTCTGCTAAAGAATGCATTTTGCTCCTGAGTCAATGGCTGTATGTACAGGGAATGTCATGAAGTCATGGCTGTAATGGCTATTTAATACCAGCATTCAACAAACAACAGGTCCAGCATAGCGTAGACTTTGCTGTTTTCCCTTTTGCACATCAGACCTAGCCCCACAGTAGCCCATCTGTCCTCTTGCTTCATGTCCACATGATGTGCCCACCACAGAAGACAGGACATGTTGTGACCGAATCACAGCTGCATACAGTGCTCAGCAACCTGCTCTCAAACTAAGCAAGAGCAGACCTTGGCTCTGGCAACTCACAGAAACCTGTGAGAAAATTATAAACATTGAGACTCTGAACCTTGCCACAAATACAGCTGAAAATGGCCAATGCGTTTAGAAGTTGTTAAGGGGGATAATCTGTATGCTCTGTTAAGACTTGTTTCCTGAGGAATCCAGGCTAAAATATTGCTTAGACTTCTTCAGGCAGTTATGCCCAAGTGCACACGCTCCTTTAAATCAGGAAGCATGAAAGCAAATTAAGGTTTTAAATCACTATGGGTCAATTACCAAGTGGCTACTGCAACCTGTTATCTTTGCTGAACTACTGTGCAAGCATGAACATCTAAATCGGTGCTGTTTAACCCAGAGCTCTCAAAACAGGACTTATTCAGGGCAGCTGAATCTCACCACTCTGCAATCATTTTGCTTTCAGATTGCTGTAGGAACAATAATAATACTAAAAATGTCTCTCTGTGAGAAAGGTTCAAGTGTTCTTGTAGCTCTTAACCATCCTCAGTCACACAAGTACTAGACCCAACCTGACTCAACTTTAAGTATTCAGTAAGTTGCTTCAGTTCTTAGGATAATCTGTCTATTTTAACTCTTCCAGCATCTGTAATTCAGAATATGCTCAAAATATTTTTGCCACCTTTCATCCCAGCTGCTTTCATAACAGGATTTATTTCTTCCTTTCTTGAAAACTATCTGTTGGAGTACTACGTAAATTGTGTTTAGGGTCCTATCCAGACTAAAGTTACAATGAAGTAGGAGTAAAAGTATGATTATCGAGAATCTGATTATGAACCAGTGGAATTTCACAAGGCAGATGGGACCTTAAATTTCTGTTTTAATTACCCCAGATAGAAGAGTATGGCTTTGGGCTTTTCTGATCCACAGTGCGACATTGTTCCTATAACTAGAAATGTCTCAGTTTAGTTCCTAGAGGGAAGAATCCATCCAAAATGAATATTGTCAGCAGTAAAATAGCTAACTTTTGGGAAGAAGATAGCACATGCTATAAAAAACACGACCTCACAAACACAATTTTCCCCTATAGACTGATAATGACTCATTTCAGTGTCGAAAACATAATTGAATTGCTCCTTGCAGCAATTAGGAGAGTCTGTCAATGTGCAACTACTTAATTGTGTTTTGATACTGTGGACTCTGTGGCAAGCCGAAAGCACTATTTTGAGGGTGCAATTAGTTGGTCTTTGCTGCTTATTTTTTCCTTAACTCCATACTGGACTAGAACTCAGAGATAGGAAAGCGATGAGGATTTGGGGGACTATGTGTCTGGGTCTTTCTCGACTGGCTGAAATGGTCATTGCCACAGTGGCTTGTTAAACCTTTAACAGCTCATGGTGTGAACTGTGATTGCTCCCTGTTCACGCTATTAAAGGTGAGGATGGTTAGCAAAGAGGTCTGAATTAAACTGCTTGTGCTAATCCATTTGTTGTGTTTGAAGGAGATTAGGGAGCAATCACATAGACAGCTTTGGTAAAACTTGGACATCTTAAGAGAAGGGAAAGTGATACATATCTGAGCAGAAGGTATTATCTGAAGATGGTTTAAGATCACCATCTGGGACAAAGCAAATAGGATGTCTGGAAAAGAAATGGAAATATTACATTCTGTCCATCCCTAATAGCCAAATGGATAGGCACCTTCAGTGGGGCTTACTCCCCACAGAAGCTGGTGCATGTGTGTTGTGGTCTGACTTGGATGGCTTAAGCAAAAGCACAGGCCCTGACAGGGCAAGATGTTAAAATAGCAGGGATGGAAGTCACCCTGTTAGCGTATGCTGAAGTTGCCTCTCCACTCCAGGCAAATTTCTGTTTAATGATGTTTTCTTTTATGCTCATCCCAAGAGAGAAAGGAAGAAAAAAGGTCGGTTGTTTTTTTGCTAAGAGGAGTCTCAGAGATAATCAGAGTGACTGCCGGGTGGTGTGAGGTACCCAGGGAAAGAAATCTGTGCCCAGGAACATCAGGGTTTCTTGTCAAGGGATTGTATAGGGAAAAGCCAGCACATCTCTTTGCTGCTCTGGCTGCTTGCCACGTTTCGAGGTATGAGCCAGCTCAGTCTGGGCATCTGGATCTGCTTGAGGACTCTGCCAATGACAAGGCAGCCAACTTGTGAGAGTGAGAGGTGGTCAAGCTGTCAGAAACCATCTCTTACTTGGAATTATTATGAAGGAGATACAAATGTAGAACCAGCTTCTTCACTGTGGCCAAGACCAGCACACTGGGCAAAGAGGCATCTCTACCTGCCCATCAGCCTTTGTGCAAGTGGATGCAGAGATTTGATCCTGGAATCTGGTGTTTTGAGAAGGCCTCAATTTTTTTATGGTATTTTATCTAGCATGCCTTCCCTTCAGAGCTGCAAAATTATCCTCTTATCTGGAGTCCTATTGTTAGCCAGCTGCGATAGTCAAAGGCAGCAGTTATGTTCGCACAGTCAACCTGTGGTATCCCAGTTGAGCACATTACAAAGCCATCAAATGATTGGATTCAGCTGCTGAAACATACCAGAGGAAAAGCTGTGCCCTCCAAACCAGCAGATTTGGGGCTCGATCAGAATGTCTTCAGAGCCCAAAGAGAGTTTGCATCCAGGGCTGCTCAGGCCTGTACGATTCACAGCAGGATCTAGGATGCATCCGTAAAACTTCTGCCATGAACAAAGATGAGTCAACCTGGTTGTTTTTGTAGCTGATATCTTGTCTGAGTCATGAGTTGGCACATTGTGTTAATAAAATACTGAGTTTCAAATACGATGTTATACAATTGTGGTGTTGTCATCAAAAAATAAAGCAAGCAGATTGTAATTTTAGTCAAAATGGGAAGACTTGTCTGGTCTTGGCTGATTAGCATTGGTAAGTGGTTTTGGAGAATCAAGTGGAGTTAGGAATTTCTACTGTCTGGCAACTTCTCATTCATTATGAAACTCTAGCAAGAGTTTCAGTCATGCTGCTTTGCACTTGGAAGCTGTTTAGCTCAGATCAAGACTGTGTGGAAACAGTCGCAAATGCTAGAAAATGTGCCTGTGATGCCACCAAGGAAAGGCTGGTTTCAGGAGTGGTAATAAGTGCTGGGAGGTTGATGAGCCTATTAAATAGTCTGAAGGAAGTCAACAGAGGTATCCCTTCTCCCTTGTAATAGCAAAAAGAGGAGGAAGACAGTCCAGCTGGGTCATAACAGAGACAAATGGGAATGTCTGAAGGATGTGTTTTGGGGAACCTAAGAGGAGTCAGATGCTGTGGGAGCTGCCTTACCACCGTGACAGGACTGATAGTGACTGCTGTAGCTGAGGACTAGAGGGATCTGGGTTCACTGTGGTTGTTGGATGTCAGAAAGCATGTTGGGTGCTCCCTCACATGTACACATATTGACTTTCATGCTCCCCAGGGAGGTTTGTGTTGCATGTCGTCATGTGTGTCACCCTTTAGCTGAAGCTTTGGTGCCTGTTAGGAGGTGCCACGGGCTGTATTCCTCCTCTGGCTGCATAAATCTGATCTCCGAATGAATCTCTATCCAGAGATATTTCCTCACAACCAAAAGGACCAATAAACTACTCGAGTTTCCTGCAAAATGAGAAAAAAACATATAATTGAAGAAAATAGGTATTTTCCTTAAAAGTATTTTGTTTTCCTCACAGTGCTGTAGAGATTAATAACACACCGTGTCTGCACATAGGAAATAGCTGAGCATCCTCTCTTCTTCCTGATCTGAATGAACAGAAAATGGAAAGAAAAAATCCAAACCAAACCAAACACCCCACAGTTTCTGGGTTGGGTTTTCTTTTTTTGCTTTTCTCACTCAAAAAAACCAACCAAACCCCCGAAACACCAAAGTAATTTATTCTGGCAAATGCACCAGTTCACCATTTGGGAATGAAAATCTGAAATAGCTTGGTCTTGAAGTGCTAAAGTCCAGCTGGCATTTAATTTTCTTTAGTTGAAGCTATTCATGTCACAGCCCTGAAAAGCCTCTGCTTCCGCATCAGTGAAAGCTGGGAGCAGGTTTAGAAATAAACTACCTGCATAAAAGCACTTACTTCACATTCAGCTAAGCTAATTCTAGGCTTTTGTATCTTTTGGCTCTGTTTGTCATGGTCAGTGCTGTTTATGGAATGAGACAAAAAAAGAAACAACTTTTTAATATGTGTTTCAATTTGTGTGTTTCCAAATGTTGTCCCCTCCTTTAAAGGCGCCTAATTTTGTTTTGGACAAAGACTTGAGTTAAAATGTCATGTTTTGCCTCTGAATGCTGTGTTGGTTGGTGGTCAGTTTTCAAACTGTTGGTGAACCACACATTGCAGTATCACTGAGTACGAAGGACTGTTCATCAGCACAGATGGGGAAACTGAGTCATAGGTTGGCTTCCCCTCCCCAGAGGTTTATGGTATAGCTGGCAATAGGATCGGTTTCTCTTTAGTACAGTTTCCTGTCTACTGGATCCCTAAGTCTTTGCTTTTGCAATTACCACAGAGACCAAATATTACCTTTTATGTGTACTCTTAAGGCAGGAGCGAGCAGAAAGTCCAGGATCTCTGGACACAGCTCTGAAACTGCCAATCATCCCGAGAGGAAATAAGAAAACAGAAGAAAAGAAAAATAGAGGAAAGAAGCAGCTTCTGGGGAAGCAGAAATGGCAGCTGAGCAAGGTTCAGCTGGTCTGACCTGTGTCTCTGATTCCTGCCTGTAGCATCCTGGTCCTCACCAAGGTGTGAAGATTTGGGCAGGAGGACTCCATTACGGCAGTGGGGTGCGGATCCCTTTTGCATTGCCAAATCCCTGGTGGCATGGGTTAATTGAATGGACATATTTCATTAAACAAAGCTTTCACCATCTGTTCCGTCCTAACTATAAATGCAGAATAGCACATATTTCTCAGTAACAATGAAGGGTAAGGGGCGGAAGATCTCAGTGATTCCAAATCCTGTAGAATTTTTCCATGACAGCCTCACAGCTTGGAAGTTTAGTTTTCTTGGGCCTAGTTTCCCAGATCACTCATTCCTCTCCCTGAAATAGAAGTATGTCTGGGCTAAGAGATTGCAACTTCAGTGGAGTCGTCCCCACATGCTGTCACACACAGGGGAAGGGGACAAAGAGCTGTTTGCTCTGCTCATGCCTGGGACCAAGGCAATGGGAAAAGAGCTGCCTGTGAGATGTTATATTGGTTTACCTTTCTGGTGATGGGAATTCCACATTGATGTTATGCTGAATTCCCATCTCTTCCTGAGGGAAAACATCTTCCAAGCTGAACTGAGGTACTGAGTAAAAGATCTCAGGTATATTTTCATTACAAATACTGGTGATACACTGACAGGCAAATGTTGTCCTCTGAAATTAGAGACCTGGTGGTGTAAACCACTATTTCTGGTCATGTCCTGCCTGTCTGGCTACAAATGTGTTTAATTACTGCTCCATCCACTTGCTTGGGGGTGTTGGGAATCAGCAGCTATCAGCTGTGATAGGCAAGATGTGGTGGATGCAGCAGCAATATGATGATGTCCTGGGAGAAAACATCACAAGAGGTACGTAACAAAAGGGGCTATTGTAAAAGCCTTGTGCATTCAAGACTGGCTTGATCAGGAGGCAGGTTTGTTCTGCACTTTAGGAGACAGAGCTGATTTGTTTGGTCGCTGTGCTGTGGTGTTTTTTCTTTGTGTTCCTATTAATCATTTTCATTCAAATGAAACCTGCAAGCACACAATGTGCAGAGTTCTTTTCATCGAGCTTGTTTGTGTGCCTTTAAAAAGATACCGCAGCCAATTCTGTTGAAGTGTTAGTCCCGTATTTCTCAAATTTATTGTCACCCTCAGGTAAAATTACTGCTGCAACTGAATAAAACTTCTAGAAATGAATTCGAGCTCCTGACAGCCCTTAAACCCTTGAGGCATTTAAATTCTGGATTTAGCGGCAGGATTACTTCAGTGCAGCATTTAACCGTGTCTTTAAGCAGAGTTGCCTGCAACAGCCAGTCTTGGTTCCCCAAGGCTTTTACAATAGCCCCTTTTGTTATGTACCTTTAATCTAAGTCGTGGGATCAAGCATCCTCCATTGCTTGAAAGATCCACTTTAAAGTTGCAGTCTGAATTACTTTGCATTTGGCTCCTGCTGCACTGTGTATGTGCATCATTTCCTGTGTATGGCTGCCTTGGCAAAAATTTCAATGCACTCTTCTGCTTGTTTGCTGGTGTTGTTGCTTTCCTAATGGTAGCAGCATTGCAGGGGGCTTCATTTTGCTCTCACCACTTTTTAATGCTTTCAAGCTATCTTTATTGCTGAAGCCAGCTTGTCCATCTGCTCTGGTTTAGGAGATGCAAAAGGGCATCGCATGGCTTGGCTAACATGGCCATGGAGCCAGCAGCACACTGGGGATGGCAGGAGGAGCTGAGGGGGGCTGGTGAGTCAGGTTCTGCTCCCAGATACCAGCAAACACAGAGATGCTGCTGGAGCAGGGGAGTGAAACAAGCCAAGGAGACTGATGATGTGCAGAGTGTCAGGAGGGATATGTCCTTCTTTATGTTAGTGTTATAGTAACAGCCTAGGCTATACCCTCTGCCTCTTCTTTTGGGACTTGAATCTTGGGCTGCTTTCCATTTACAAAGACAGTGTCAAAGCATTTCATGCACCAGAGAGGATAGGAGCACACTCTGTGTGACAGTGCCTGAAGCATGATGGTGTGCCTGGGGAAGGAGATCCAAGCTTGGGAAACCAGGGTCAGTGCAGCTAGCCAGGAGGTAGTGTGCTGATTTATCACTGACATTTGTCATAGGGCAAATGGTAGAAAGACTTACTGATAATATCCAAGGTCTTGATGGACAGTTCTGGGATCTGATGTTTAGCAGAAGGTCACTAGTAGAAAGACAGAAGACAAACGTCCCCATGCTTTTTGTTTAGTAGGGTCTCTGAAGATCTTAATGTCTTGTTAGTCTTAGTCCTGACCAAATACCCTGTGTGATGTATTAATGAGTACTTGAACTCTGAGAGAGCTTCTGGCCAGCTTCTGTTGATCCCACCATCAGATAAGGTTAGTTGTGATGTCTGAGCAATATAAATGTTCAAAAACCAGGCTGATGCCTCTTCCTCTCTTACCCATATCCCGGCTTTCACAGATTTGAAGACACTGTTAGCCTTTGGAAGAAGGAAGAACAAGTCTGACTCTATCCAGAGTCAGTTGCATTAGTGAAGAGCCCAAACAGATTTCTCTCATTTGCTATTTGTGCCCAGCTCCTCATCAGTGCAGCTGCAAGACATATATAAACAGACCTAAAATACATCTGTGCTAATTGCTGACAACTTTGAGGACTGAATCCTGAAGTAGACCAAAGTAGTGATGATTCGCAAGCTTCTTAGATGATGCCTGTTTCTCATCTCACACACAATCCTGGTTAAGTTTCTAATGGAGAATCCATAATTCATATACTTAACAGTGACACACTGAATTACTAAATCTGGTGGGACTTCTGCTAGCTCGCAGCTTGTCCCTCATCCAGGTTTCCAGAGGTGAGGATGCAAAGCAGATGGTGTCGAGGGGCTGTTAGGTTAAGGGATGTGGCCAGCCCTTGTCCAGCAAGTATGGGCTCTGCAGCAGCCCCAGTGATGCTGCCAGCTCAGTGGGCAGCACAGCATCAGACATGTGAGATGGAGGTGGCAGCAGTCCTCATCTAGTGCAGTGGCACTAGCAGAGGCAGGTAATGCTAGAGGTGAGCAGGAGACTGCAGCACTATCTCTGTTCCATGTGTCTTGACACTCTGAAAGGTTTATGAGCTGGAGACCAGGGCTGCAAGAGTGTCAGCCAGGATTCAACGCAGTGTCCAAGCTAATTATGGCTGGGGATCCTCTGCTGAGTAACACCGCAGCACTGAGTCCATGCACACAGATGTCTCTACCCCTCACTCCACTGAGCCGCGTAATGGAGAGTTGACTGTTTGTGACAGTTTAGGGCAGTGCTCCTTCTGGAAGGTCAGTATAAATTAGATGCATGATGAAAATAGTGAGGACATAACTGTTGGGCTTAGCATTTTCTAGCTAGGAATAAGCAAGTTCCCAAGCCCTCTCCTCATATAGATGTATTTTTATATATATATATATGTCTATATAAAAATATATTTAGCCAGCCTAAATAGCTTTTGCAAACCTTATGCACAAAGTGAACATGAGTGCCCACTCTTCCTCTGCTTTAGGGGACTAGGGAAAACATGCCTACCTTAGGAGAAGGTACATCCTGCTGTGGAAGGCATAGAGGCAGTGCTTCAGCTGGACAACTGAGGAATAGGGTCTTGTTAATGTCCAGCGGCCTCACAGAGCCAAAACAGTCTTGTGAACTATAGACATTGCAGTCCTTTCCCTCGTAGAGCATTGAGCACATCCGCCTTCAGGTCCAGACAATGCTTCTGGGCACTAATGTTGAAAGAAATTGTTTCCTCGAACTCAGATTTCAAACATGGACATTTCAAGAGCTTCTTTGGAAAGCACATAGCAAAGAGAATCTGTCACAGCCTCAAGCCATGTTGCCCAGGAAGAGGAGGGAAGGAATCCCTGGCATATGAGGACCTTCATGGTTGTTGGACAAGAGCTGGGCACAGCTGGCATTATTCTCTGGGATGGATTCAGAGTTTGCTGCTGCAAGTCTGGGCTGTGGTTACATTACACAGTAATGGCTAATTAATCTGCTGAGTGATGGAGATGGGGCAAACCTGCCCCTTCTGGGCCCAATTCCTGCCACAAGTGCCGCAAGGCCCTGCTTTCTGCAAATACAAAGTTCATAAACAGTTATTGTGCCACCAGATCCCTGCTCAGGGCTGAAAAGCTGTGAGCAGCTTTGTCTTCCTCTCCTGCTAAGGTTAAACAGAGAAAGGGGGTATGCTTTCCCCTTCCATTTTCCTTCCTCTGTTCCAGGCTTTTAAAATCCAGATAGCTGCTGTAGAGGCAGAGAAAAAATAGTTCCTATGGTGGTATTCCTTTCCAGAGAAGTAAATTCTGTGTGCATGCATGAATGTACACACACAAATGATGCATTTTAATTATCCTCATAAATGATGAGGAACGTGCATCTGTGCATGACTGTGAGCCAGAAACAGCACATTTACTTGCTCACCATTGCTTTATCCCTTTTGACCTTAATTTGAATTCCTCCAAGCTGGATGGCAGCATCTGTCAGGGCGGTTGTACCTTAACCTGCTGGGACCGAAAGGCTGATGCAGGGAAACTCTGTGTCATCCATCTCTGCCTGCGGCCTCGCATTACCTGATGTTCTCCCAATTCGCCTCTCCCATGCTTCATGCATTCAGTCTGTATTTGACCTGATTACTTTAAACAGAGGCTGAGAACCTGCAGTACTGTCCTCTGCCCTGATGGTTCAGCAGAACTGTGGTTCTCAGCTCCTCCGGGAAGGACTGACTGTTGAGGCCATCATGGTAGGCAGGGAGGCTATGCAGCAAAATGAGAAGGCTCCAGTTAATTCCACCACCATCATTTTCCTGCCATTCAGTGTGGCTGATGAGCTGGCCCAGCCATCAGATGGTGGCAAGATGGAAGGTCAGTTATTGCTATCAGTAGCCAACGTGTCTGATGTAAGTGGCATGACCACTGTATTGTAGAAGGGCTCTGACTCAGTCTGTTCCCTTGCATGGCTTTGCTGTAAAACTTTTCCATCCTGGACCCCTTCTCCTGCAGATCTTCCCAGCCTAATCTGCAAAATGCTCCCCCCTTCCAGTGAGTGTCATTTCAGCAGTTAGTCACTCTGAGGCTCTGCAGGGTGTGTTTCTTTAGGCAGAAAATAAGAGCATGGAAAGGGGTTGGGGTGAGGGGTTGCTGTCCATTTGTGAGGTGTGAGCAGAGGGCTGGTTCCTGAACCATGTTTTGAAAAGGTGCCTACACAGTTGTTCTTATGAACAGCTTCAGGCAAGTGCTCCCAGTGCCTGAATGCAACTGGAGACCTTAGTACTGTATTAGGGAGCTCTTTAGCTTGGGTTTAGAGGCCTAATGTGATGGAGGTTGATTGTGCAAATACCTCAGCAACATCACATATCATGTGCCTGTGATATCCATGTTAATAACTGTGAAATTAGCCTCAGGCTCTGATGTGTGTTTGCCTCCAGGCTGGTTTCCAGCCTTGCCTGAGCTCAGTGCTTTTCTACATCTGCTTTTCCCTTGCTCTCCTATCCCTGTCTCCAGAACAGGGCAGTGGTTAGCATGTACTTGGTAGTGGGGAGGGAGATGACCTGGATGCTGTGCCCCCTGCCTGCTTTGCAGAGCTGCTTTTCATTTTTGGCTGATAGGAGTGAAGGTTCCAAATTAGAGCATGTCCCTGCCTGAGGAAAGACAATCCTGGTGTTTACCACAACTCACTCTGAGAAGAGATTCTTTGAAACACTATGCAGCTTTCCAAATGGCCACAATTTATCCTTTCTGCCGGATGGTACTGCTGTGGGGATACCTTGCAGCATCCTTGCTCCTTCCTCATAGTGTTGGCTGCAAAGCCCCAGCAAGGATGGCTTTCTCTGGCTAGATGGACCCTATCACTTTTCTGGCTCTTTCCAAGCAGTGTGGTCCTGCTGACCTTGCCAGGCTGCATCAGAACAAAAGAGCAGCGGCTCTTCTCGCTTGCTTGTTATTACTTTATTTTGAGTCGAGTGATGAGGAGCCTGGCAGTATTCAGCTTCCTCCTTGGGAGGCAGGGTTAGCAGAAGGTCTGCTCAGATGGTGTGTCAGGCAGATGGCTGGAGGTAACCCCTATGGCAATGCTGACTAAAGAGCACAAACTGCGCTGGGATGCAGCCAAGCGGAGGTCTGCGTGGGAAAGCAGAGAGCAGCACAGACCCCGTCCACAGTGCGTATCCCAGCACATTCCTTCCTTGATAGTAGCATGGTCTATAGCAGCACTGGAAGGGATGCAGGCACCATCTGACCAGTGCTGCTGTCTTCCTTGGCAGGACAAGGTCTGGGAGCAGTGGCTGGGGCTGCTGGCAGAACATGAGCGGCTGCTCTGCATGCCCTGGCTGGCTCAGTACGTGAGCTGGGCTGGAAAACCACAGATATCTCAATGCTGGAAAAGGAATGAATCGTAACAAGGATGAAAATCAGGTGGTGGCTCTCTGTGGAAGCGGAGGGCCAGAGGTGGCTGTGTCACAGTGAAAATTGTCTGGAATTGAGGGTTGGCTGATTTTCGGGTTTTTGGTTTTTTTTTTTTCTTTTCAGCTTAAGTGTCATTAATGCAGCTGCTTTTATGAGGTTCAATTCCTCAGTTTGAACCCTACCTTCTGCATCCAGATGCTGCAATATAGCTGCGACTATAGTCAAACAAATGTTACCCTTATCCACTTTGTCTTTTTTCTTTACAAGAAACCAGAGTGTAAAATCACAATACCAGCCAACCTAGATGCAGCAGGTTCTTTTGCAGTAAACAGGATAATGGATTGCTCAGTATCCCAGTCTCTGCTAGCATTGCATCTGTTTGAAGTACATTTTTCAGTGAAAAGATGCCTCTGCATGATGCTTAAAAAGTCTTATTTCAGTATACCTGGCCAGGAAGGGCTGAGTTGGAATCTGAACTTGCATTTGTCACTCATTGGACATTTTAAAGATTATCTTCTTTTTTCTTAAGAGGGCTTGTGGCTGTCTTTTCCAAAAAGACACAGTGTCAGGACTGGGGAAAGAACAGGGGTTGAAAATACTTAATTGAGCTATAGGAGAATATGATTTATGAAAGAAGAAATATCTTAGGCAGTGCATTAACTCACATCATGACTTTTAATGGTAGTGTTATAGGTTAATTAGTATCTGTGCTGTCCTTGTGCCTACCGGAGTTATTCACAAGGGATCATGGTCTCATTAGGTAGGACTCCCATAAAGACAATCCTTCTGTAAGTGGTTTAATATATTTCTGTGTGCATGGAATTTTTTTGCTCTTATCAGCAGAAAAAGTCTGATACTAAAGGGACCAGAAGAGAAAATGCTGTTGAGTGTCACAAAACCTGCACGCTATTAAGATTCCAATTGGGTACTTAAAGAAGAATTATATTCTCTTGTATATTCCTACACACTGGCTTTCTCAGCCTGTTTTAGGACTGAATTCAGACACAGAGAGCTACCAAGTATTTCCTTCTGACAGACCCTGCTTGCATTTCTGGCTTTTGTGTGTTAGTGGTAACAGCCAGGATTGCAATGATCTGCCTCCCTTTGAGCATCATCGGGTGTGTGGTGGTAAAACCTGATTAATGTTGCATGGACCTCTCAGCCTATGCTGACTTAACACAGCAAATAGCAAAGGTAATGTAATGTTTCTCCTTGGTACAGAGAAGGGAGAAAGGCAGAATGACCTTTTATCTGTGAAAGTGAATGAAATGGGACTGTCTATGTCTGGAATCCAAGAGGCACTGAAATGCTGCCCCTGGCTGAATGTCCTGGAGTAAACCAGAAGGGAAAGCTGAGAAAAGACATGATTTTTGTGTCTTATTCACTGTGTGTGTGTCACACACCTCTGACATGGACATCCACTCTCTTTCCTTCTGTCTTTGCTTCTCTGTAGCTCAGAACTGCCCTGTTCTCCAGAATTAATGGTATGGCAGCAATATCAGTGCAGAAAATTTTGGGGTTTACTGGCACTTCCAGACTTATGGAGGTCCTCACCATGGCAGCATAGGGAGTCTCAGCCCTGCTGCCCAGCAGGTCTGGTTCCCAGAGGGCTTTGCAGCTTGAAAAAGGCTTCCCATAATAAAAAGTGGGTACTGCCACCTTGGACCATGTACCTTTGAGAGAATTTGTAGTGACCTACACAGATAATTAGGGTGATTGTGCCTGAAAGCTTCTGTAATGGTATTTCTGTGACCAGTGCTGGATGGATAAGTAAGCACACTCCAGAGGGCAGTTGTGCATCTTCATGAGCCCTTTATCAACTGAGCACCTGTAGCAGCCAAGGGTGGGTGAGCCTGGGCAATCATCTACCTCTGATCCCCCACGTTCCACCTCTCCAGGGCAGGGATGAAGTTTACCTTGCAGTACGTTGGTGTCACCCAGACACACTTGCACCCTGTCTTTGCCAGGAGCCAGGATGTAGCACCAAGCTATGTGTGATAGCATGGGTTTTGGATTAGAGCAAGCTCATATTCAGGCAGCCTCTGTAGGTGGAGTGAATATGTAATGGCTTTGCAGAGAGATGGCAAGACTCTTGGTTTACTGTTGATTTTGGTAGACTCAGACTGGGGTAAAAACCCTTAAACGTTAAAGCAATTTGTCAGATTGCTTTCCTTGAAACAGCATTGACTCCTCTGAAAGGAAAAAACCAAAACTGCAGGGAAGTTAACTTAATTTTTTGACTCTGCTCCATTGAAGATCTCTTAGGACAAAGAATCCATGAGATTGATAAAAACCACTAGCAAAATCTGATTTTTACTGTGCTTTCCCCGGGAAGAAATACCATTCAAGTTGGCAGAGATCATCTAGGGTTTTGGGTCCTGAAAAGCAGATCACAGGCAAGACTAAAGGAATAGTGACCACTTCTTTCCTGGAGAGAAGCCCAATTGCTTCATTAAAGACACATTGTCACATGCTTCTTTCTTAAATCCTGCTAAATACCTGCTTAGCAGCATTATTGACAGACTTTTCTCATGAACATTGAGCTGTTAAGCTGCTCCTGGTTACTGCAAGAGGTTAAAGGATTTCTCAAAGCTCCCAGTGAAAGCCTTACTAACTGGATTAACTGCTAACATGGATTTAGGCTTTGAGACAGATTAACCCCCATTGCTCGAAGTAGGTTCTTCTTGTTCATCTTTTCTTCTCTTTTTCCTCCTAGCTTTTCCCTTCTTTGTTTGTCAGGAATAAGAGAAAAGATAAGTTTCTGGTTTTGCGTTTGGGAAGTGGGACACTGTGCTCAGGGACCTGGAAGGAAGGAGGAGGCTGCTGCTGTTGGGATGTGACCTGCCTGTGAAGCAGCAGTGGAGGCAGCCTGTTGGGCTGTTGTCTGGCCCCCTTCAGATGTGGCTGTAACTGCTGGGCCTTTAGAAAACAGGAGTAGCTACGATAAGAATAAGGAGAGTTATTTATTGGTCTGCAGCTTTGGCTTCTGCTTGCCTTTGTTGTTCTCTTTCTTAGGTTTCCTCAGCAGCCTGAAAGTCATGGACTCTTTTGTTGAGTGATTCAACTATTTACACACCTGTCTGGGCAGTTAGCAGAGAAAGTAGCTCAAATAGAGATAACCCATGATCTTCATAGCACCAAAGACTTGAAGTTAATCTAATTTAGGCTGTAGTTAAATGTGCATTCCTTCAGCATTTTAGGAGGACTTAAGCACCATCTGCGCTGCTGTTTTTGTCTGATTGTTTCTGCCCTTGCACTGGTTCCTGAGCTAGTGCAGCCATATATAAGCAGGCCTACAGTCAAACTATCTACTGCCCAATTTAAAGGCATTTTTCCCTCTGTTCTATGTAGTAATATGTCCATCCACAAGCAGTCTGCAACCCTGATGAGGGGGTAAATTCTGCAGTCCCATTCACTGCTGTGTGAACGCTGTGGTCCTGGAGGTGGTCTCTCAAGTTGGGGATATGCTCCAGCCCATTTCTTGCACTTGTAGTGCAAGAATCTGTTAACAAATGTTAGAGGATGACAGAAGAAAGCAAGCAGAGATGTAGGCTTGAAGGAGCTGGGGTGCAGCAGCATGGCTGCTCTTGCCTGACCAAACTGGCGTGTGAGTTGATTCCCAGCCCAGAAAAGAGATCAAGGAACTGAGCCAACACTTTTTCTATTTCTCTGTCATCTGCTCACTGCACAATTGAGACCTCTCAATTACCATTTTTAACCAGTGTCTGACAAGCGATGCAATGCCCACGTGACGATTAGCATGCCATGACCCTGGCACTGTCTGGCCCATGGAAGGAGCCACAGCACACGGCTGCCCCTGGGGATGGAATCTTGTACTGGGGCCACTTGGAGCCCCCCCCTCAGGGTGGTGGCATATCCCCAGGGATGGAGTTGTCTCTCTCATTTAGCTCTCTCTGTCTGCTCTGCTGGCTCTGATCTAAGTCCAGCTGGCCCAGGACCATGTTGCTAAACAGAGACTGAAATGTAAGAAGCTCTTGCACAGTGTTCGTACCCCATTTAATATCACCCACGAATGTGTACAGCGTCTGGCAGCTCTGGCTGCAGCTGTGTCTCACTGTATCACTGAGTTCCTGTGCTTTTCAAGCTGTGCTGTTTCTAAGGTTGGCATGTGCAGATCCCAGTGGATACTCAGGAGGTCTAGCAGTCCCTCTGCCTTTCTCTGAGCCCCTTGAGACTTTATGCACATCTGTTCTGCTTTGTGGCCATCCTCCTCTCAGACCATTCAGATTGTGCCCCTCTAAAAGCCATCAGCAGGACCCAGACGACCCTGCTTTCTCATTTCCCTTGAACACTGATCAGCTCTCCTGTGTGCTTCTTAATCTCATGTTAGAGTCCTTCCCAGCTGCCTTTATCCCCACCTAATCCATTTTATCTGAATTGCTAGCCTCTATTTCTGATTTTCCCTCCGCCTTGTTTCACCCTGCCCTGCCCCATTCCCCATGTCTCTTCAATCTCCCATCCCACTGTCCCTCCTCCCTGGAGAGCAGCTTCTCTTTCCTCCAGCACATCAGGTTTCTCTGCTTTCTCCCTGGTCTGCACCAAACCTCCCTCAGCCGCTCAGTGTCAGCCTTTTCCTGCCTCATCACTGCTAGGGGATTGTCCCTTTACTAATTTCTCCCCACACTTCACTACATATCCCTTAGGGAAAACCAGGTCACTTATTTTGTGCTTTCCATCAGCAAATGCTAATTTCCTCAAGGCAATTGCTCCAGGTATGTGGCACAGCTAATGCTGTCACCCAGATGCAGTGGTTCTCTGCATGACTTCTCACAAAGGTCTTGGGTGGTGGTATTTCCTGTCTGTTCTCTGGTAGGTCTTGTCCTTAACTCACCCAAGGACCTCCAGAAACCTCTCAAGCTTGGGCAGAGACACATTTCTCTCTGCAGTGCTGGTGGACTTACACATGCACTTGGGAGCCATTCATATCTTGCCTTTCCTCTTTGGATATCTGAACAGTTATTTGTGGATTTCCTCATGGTTTGGCACTTGGCGTTTTACAGCATGGGCCTGTCATATCCTTTTTGTAACGGATGAAGAAAATAATGTTTTCTAGCCCTACAGCCTTCAGTAAGACTGGCTAAAGAAAAGGGAGAGAGGGGGAAATAAAAAGGCCAAAAGGAAGTGATTTAGTGCAGTGACTGGAAAGGGTTATGGGTAGATGATTGGGAATGTGGCAAGATGCTGCCATAGCTCATGGCACTTTCCTCTCGGGGTACAAATTCACCAGCCCTGTGACAAGCATGAGAAGAGAGAAGTTATAACCTGGATCTTCCTTTGTGTTCCTACAGATACTCCAGAGCTCTTCTGAGCTCTGTGCAAGTTGAAACAACCTTAAGCTTCTCCAGCTTATTCCTTCCTCTATTCCTTTAATTCCCCTTGAGCCGAGGGAAGCAAAACCTTTGATGCATTGACAAGACTTTGCTTCCCACTGCCTGACATTCAAATGCCCCTTTACTGAAAATGCATGGGCTCTGTCTGGGGAAGAGCCCTGCCTTCAGGTGCACAGCAGTCAGGAGGCCCCCTGCCCTCTTCATCTTCTTAAGGGGTTGTTTTTGAAGCCGCTCCTCATAGCAACTGTGGCATAAAAGCACTTGAGTGTGACTAAGTATGGGCCTTGATGGATTTCCTAGGTCTAATCCCAAGCGCATTATCTCAGTGTTGGCATTACAAGAAGAATGGTGAATTTTAATAGCAAATCAGAGGCTTCCTGGTGGTCATGCTCCCTCTCTGAGGGAAGCATCAGGCAGAGCTACCAGCTGTGAGATCTGAAATGGACTGTGGCCATCTCTCTGCCTTTGTAGATGGCACAGGATTGCGAGTCAAGTACTTGCTTGCATAAGCAGGCACTGCATTTGCGGCCTTAGCCTGTTGAGCCTGATCTCACTGCCTTATATCTCAGTGAGTTTGTTGTGAGACAACCTTCTGGCTACCCTGCCTGTTCTTAACAGGAGAAGCTTCTACTGAAGATGAATTTTCTCCCAGCAGCAAGATAGAAGCATAGATGAGGTGGCATGTCAAAGCTTCTGGGATTTTTCCATGCCACATCCTACTACTGGAAGATCCATCATGCTCCCAGGATTCCATTGTGCCCATAGGAAGTAAGCTAATAATTTCATCCTTGGAACAGGGCTGACTAGATTACAGGGCCAATTTCCTTGTAGTCTGTTCCCCCAACACTGATCTACATGAGTGCTTTATATTAGTAAAGTGTGCAATTTGTGATATTTCATAGTTAAGAAATGTCTGCCAAGTGTTATCGGTTTGGTTTTTGGCATGTAATGGCCTAATAAATGGTTCTGTCTGACCATTTTCTGCAGTCACCTTGCCTACTTCTTGCTGACACAGTTCTGATGGTAATTAATGAGCTGGCACATTCCTAGGAGCCTTGTCAATGAATTAATCTCTGCACAGAGGGAACAGCTGAACACAGGTTCCTCTTGTTGTCTCTGGCAAAGAGGGGACATGAAGAACCTGCAGGCAGGAGAGGAGGGATCTATGCAAGGAGACCCTGCCCCAGTGGTGGCTGAAATTAGGCATATTTCATATAATTTGTATACATCTGGTTTTATCCTTTTGAGCTTTCTTGTGTCTAATTGGAGTTTCTGAGATGGTAACTTTGCCTCGTGAGGGAGTGCAGTTCACTATTAATTTGATGCTACAGGAGCAGAGAAGAGGTTCAGCTCCATCAATTATGTGAAGGAATCAATGTGGAAGCATTTTGTCCAAGTAAGTGAAGAAAGGTGGAATCTACAAGGATGATCAACCCAAGGAACTTGTTCTTGATAAATTGTATTTCATGTTTGGTCATGCTCTTGGGCAGAGGCTAGAAGTGAAACAATAAGAGAAAACAGTACCTCCCCATAGGGCTCCAAAGGTATGTTTGATCATTGCTAGAGGAAAGGTTCCATAAACGAGGCAAAGGAACATGCTCTTTGTCCTCCCAGGTTCATCAGATTTTAGGAAGCCCTTTGGCCTTGTATTGCCATCCTTCTGCATCTCATTATGCTCAGAGAATCAGCAAACTTGAAAGAGCCTCTTCAGGCAGCTCCTGACTAATTCTCCCCAAGAACCATGTCACAGCTGACTTTGCTCTTCTCCCGTTCTTTTAAACATCAGTCAAAACCTTATAGTGAATTATCTCTAAGTGGAAGGAGGTGGGGGAAAGACGAATGAGTGGTGGTCTCTGAAGTTATCTCCAGTGTGAATAAAGCAGAAAACATGAATGTGAAAAGTTTGTAGCCAAAACCACAGAGCTCTGCCTCGAGTCTTCATTAGGGTCTACGTCTCTGTTGCCTTCCTTGAGCAATGACCTTGTAAGTGCATCAGTGGATCATTATATATGTTGTTAAATGTTCAGGAGGCTCTTCTAAAAAATAGGAGAAATTTCTCCTTCTCCAGTGTGATTCTCCTAGAGGAGAAAGTTTTGCACTTCTGCAGTAGAGGCAGGAATGAGGTGACAATATGGGTCAGGGCAAGCCCAGGATTTGATACTACTTTGTGGTTAGTATTTTTCAATCCAGTACATGAAAAGCTGTCAAAAGAAGGAGAGGAACAGCTTCAGAGAGGAAGCCAGCTCTGTATTAGAGTGTGCTTTGGTCTTATATGGCTAAATAAGAACCAAAAGGGTCAAATGTTAGGGGATGTTGTTTACTGTAAGTAAAGTTTGAAGTAATTCTGAAACACATAGCAATAGGTCTTTGGTTGTGAATCTCCTGGCCAGAGGGGTAGCTTTTACTTTTAGGTTTAGGAGCTGTCCCTTGATTTAGACAAAGTATTAGGCTAACAACCCAGTTATACAGTCAATGTTGTATTAGAAGTCCCAGTGCTGCTGGTATTGATTCCAGTATTGGCCTGAAGCAACTCATGCTTCTGTTAGCAAAGAAAATGCTATATTTGCTTGAGGGACAAGGTGATCTGTGAAAGATAAGAAATGGCTGTTTCCTTGGCTTGTCTAGGAGTGAGACATGGAATTTATAATTTGGTCTAGTATTTACTTGTTCTTTCCTTTCCAGTTGCTAATCCCAACAAGCCACGGGAACACTCTTAAGGCTATGGTGTTTCTCTGCTTATTTGATTGGCCAGGAGACTGGACAATGGTCTAAACCAAGTCCATCCATGGGTAACAAGGGAATTGCCTTACGTAAGGAAAGAATGAAAACTGGCTATAGTTCTGCGCTGAAGCCACTGACTAAGCTTTCAGGAGCCAAGTTTGATTATTGCCTGACTGGGATACTGGCTCTACCCAGGATTCTGTATGTTTTGCTTTCATTGTTACCAGACTTCTCAGTGATGAAAACAAAAGAAAAGTAACATGACAGGTTTTTATAACAATATATTTCCCATTTCAGTTGTAAAGGGGATCCTCCAGGCCTTTAAATTTCTAAAGTCATCCAGGTGCATCAGAGCGTTTCCGAGCCAATTTGCCATCATTTCAAGGACTGAATACCTGTGGTAACAAAGTGGACAGTGCAATTGGATGCTAACCTGTTGATGTACCGTTTGGTTTCACCCAGCTCTAACCCACAGTATCAGAAGGACTTCCACAATGTTTCTTCAGCTTCAGTGGACTAAACTGAGCTGAATTCTACACTGGTATTTCAGTTGTACTTTTATCAGTGTAGAATTTACCTTAAAATGTCTTTTGGAAGTGTACATGAATACTGCGCTTGTACCTAAGGACATATTTATGGTCAGTGATGCAGCTAATACACACATGCCCACTCCAGCATGGACACAGTGACTGCCTGGCTCTATTGAGCTGCTAAACTATTTTTGGCTTAGCAGTTAAGTGCTTTGAAACTGCAATGATAAACAGAGCAGAGGTTTCTACAGAGAGCTGAAACATTTGCCTACTTCTACCTCAATACTGCAGAATCCCTAGAGGTTTATGGTAAATTAGCTAATTTGTGACCCCTAAAAAAGAGGTAAATACATCCCAATTTAATGGCTGAACGAAGTTCCTCTAATGCATTTGCTTTTTTTCTGGGAGTATTCACAGCATTCTGGGTGTTGGTCAGCTGATTTAGATGGTGATGTTGGTCAGTGGCAAGAGAGGATCCCTCCACAGTCCTGATTGTCAGTGGTGTTTCCACAGGAAAACTCTGAGCTGAGAGGTGGCTTTGCTTTTTCACATTAAACATTCCACAAAGATCTGTTTTGTGGCTCAGTTAGTAAACTAAGTTTCATCTTCATGAGGAGAGGAAGGAAACTTGACCCAAAAAAGGCAATAGAAGCCAATAAAATAAAAATGTTCTATTGTGATTTCTAGCATGAGAGACATTGTGTATCACATATTTAATGTTCTTTGGAGGTTACAGAAAGCTGTAATTGGTTGTTTCAGTTGTTTCACACAGCAGAGTTACAGCGGTTATTTTTGCTTAAACACTTAAAAGTGTTTTCTTTATGGGTAGTCTTAGCAATTTGTTTTAATTGTGCAGATTGTCCCAAACTACTTTCTCAAATGTCAGTGGAAAAGCAGAAGTGCCAAATATGGTATTTAATGTTTGTGAGCATGCCTGTCCTGTATCATCTCATTCATCTTTCTGATTCCTATTCAATAGCCATCATCTCTGTAGCTTTTCTCCGTGGAGAAAAATCTCTATTATCCTTACAATCCTTTTTGAAATTGTGTTTGTTTTTTACCATTTCCTCTTGGGTTTAAGACACAGACCTGATCACAACACTTAACCAAGGAAATTACTTGTGGTTTCTCTAGAGCACAGCACATTGGTATTTTCTGTTTCCAATACTGTGACTCTGGAGCAGATGTTTAAATACCACAGCTGGTTTGAGCAGATGCGTCAGAGACTTTGAGCATGCTGAGCTGATTGAAATGACCTTTGTGTTCTCAGGCCTTCTTCCCCTCATCAGATGTTACAGTGAGTTTAGATCCTTTCAGGCAAGCTGTCCTAACCGTTGCCATTGTCTACAACAAACATTGTCTGAAGCTGTGCTGACCAGCGAAACAGATGGTTTTCTCCAAATCACCAGCTTTCTCATATTTGGTAGTCTTTCTGAAGTGCCTCATGAAATCTTTCAAGTCCTGTTTAATTCCCTATTTTCCTGTAGACTTTTCCATTTCATTACTCATTCTTTTGATTCAAGAAGCTAATAGTTTTTTCCAGATCTTGTGCTCACCATTAGGTTTCATGCTTCTCTTCTACCTTGAAGGCTGACCATAGGGAATCCAGGCAAACAATGTGGCTCTTTGTCTCCCTCAAGTGACTAGCACAAACACCAACCTCTGTGCAATTGCCTTCCTGTGAATTAAACCCTAAGGTGTGCCTGTTCCCCTTGAAGAAGCCAATCTGTATTTTTTTCCTCTTATTTCTTTGGAAACATGAATCTGCACATTTATTCCTTGCCTGGAAAACTCAGGATGAGAGGATGATGGCCTCACACTCTCCTCTGACATTGCTGCTTGGGTAGATAGAAGGTACAAGAGGGCTGCTCCAGACCCAATGTTTTCCAAGACATCATCTCTAACCAATCTTGCTTCCTAGCAGCCTGAAAAGTTCCACATCTAAATTTTGCACCCAGATCTCTCTGAATAGCTGTGGTGGTGCGACCTTGCTGTGAACTTCACTTCAGGGGAGGTAAAGATGGCTGCGCTGCTTCCAACCCAATCTGCTGTGTCCTCATAGGGCTGTGTGGCACTGGGTGATCTCTTTGGCCTGGCAGTCTCTGTCCCAGCACTTGTACTAAAGTTGTGCGGAGGAGATCAGAGCCAAGATTGTTTCTAGATATCTGAACTCAAGCTCAGGACATAGCACAGTTGTACTTTGGTTCCTTTGTCATACATACCTGTCTTTTTTCCACTGTATCCTTTAGACAGCTTTTCCAAAGTCACCAGAAATAGCTCGAGTCAGGGCAGTGGCGTGTGTATAAGCAACACAAGGGACTTTTGAAAAGATGGATTTGCAACCAGCATTCTCCATTCTCAGCAGCAATGATTAGCCCAGCTCTGATTGACAGAGTGCAATAAAATGGAGACAGCTCTGCCCTTGATACATAATAAGTGAAAGACTAGTGGGAAATATCTCTGAAAAACTTTCCTACACTTAAAGTGGATGAGTGAGCACAGCCCTTTTCTGTCTTTCTTGCTCTTCTCTCAGTTGCAACAGCAGCCTAGAGCTGAGCCTTTGGTGTCTTTGCCCTTTCCTACCTCCTTTTGCAACTCCTAGAATGAAAAAATAATGTGGCTTTTCTAGCTTCCCAACCCCATTCTGTCATTACTGCTGCACTCCTGTGAAATGTGCGTTATACTACAATAAAGCTGGTGTGCAGCAAGCACGGAAATAATATTGGCAAAGCTATAATGGAAGCAGCAATTTATGGCTGAGGCCAGGTGGGGCTCTGAGGAATTGTACTTGAGCTAACATTATCTTGCTGTGAACCACTGAATTGAGCTCTATCATTTCGGGCAGGTAAACCTATGTGTGGTTACCATGGTACTCTCTTCTCTTTGAAAAGAAGTCATTTGTCTCACATTTTAAAAGAGCTAATGAGAGACAAGTATAAAGAGAAGAAAATAGATGGTCCTAAATATACACATTTTAGGTCACTAATATCTGAAATTAGGCCAAGTGGAGCAGACCAGTCCAGGAGAAAGTTTGTGGCTGAATGACCTTGGAGCTTGTAACCACTTGGTCCAGAGAGGCAGGAGGACATGTACCCCACGAGGCACAATGATTACCTCTTCCTTCCTTTGTCTTCACATCCCAGTGCTTGGTCAAGCATCTGCCCTGCTTGCTCAGCCGCCCTTGTGCCACAGCTGGTGTAGCCTGAATCCTGAGTCTGTTGAGATACAGCTGCAGAGTTTTTGAGGGTGATGTTTTGAGAAGTCACTGATTGCTTTCAGACTCAAATTTTCTCTTTCTATCCCATCTGCTGTCCTTCATAAAGTGGGTACATCCCTCAATGCAAGACTGGCCTAGGTACATCTGGAGACTGTGCATGTCTTGAGATGGGCTTGGGGTAGTCCTCAGCTTTGGCTTGAACCTCATGATACTGATGTCCTTTTACTTTCTCCCTTCACCTTCAGCACTTTTACTGAGTCTGGATGAAACACAGAGATAAAGAAGTCCATAGATTCAGGGGCTGGAAACATGGGGAGTTATGAGCAATTTCTGTTCCAGCCATTCTCATGCGATTAGGTTTACATTCCCAGAATATGTTGCCCTCTTCAGTTTCCCATTTCCTTCTCCATTAGCACCATGGATTGCACCTCAGGTTTCATCTTTGATGGGAATTCAGAATTATGCAAGAAAGGAAATTCAGAGAAGAACATGCAGCTAAAGAAGAAAAGTCTTCTCTTAGCTATAGCTGTGGGTTGGGTAAAAATTAGAGTGGAGAACAAAAGTCCTTTCCCACCTATTGCCACATTCTCCTACCCATTCAGAGCAGTACTGATAAAAAGCGGGTGCAACCTTCATGCATTAATATCTTCATGTAAATAGTTTTATCATCTCTCTTAGCCAAAGTATCCGTCAGCTACTAAAGGCATCATTTTGTGATTATCTTTTTATAAGCTGCTGCTCCAGTGGACCTGCAAAATTAACATTGTGCTCAGCAAAACGGCCTATGTAAAACAAGGGCAATTTATATAGAAATATCCATAATCCTTCACATTAGAATTTGGCTGTTAAAATTCTGGCTCCTCTTAGAGGTCACTGTAACCTAGTTAGGTTCTGTTAAGAAAAGCTGTTATTACGGCTCACAGATTTTTTTCTACTTTGGCTTGTGCGCTTCAGCACTCACCTCTACATCTCCTATCGTGCTGTCTGCCTCTCCTGATTTAAACTGCATTACTTTCTGTCATACATTATTGAAGACTAAGCTTAACTACCTGGACACGGTGAAAAATGCTCAATAGTGGGGTTAAAGTCCATGCAATATTTCCTTTTCTCGTTTCTTCTTTTCCCTCTTCAGGAGAAAAAGGAAATGAAGTGTGTTGAGGAAAGCTGCTTGTAGAAAAGGTGCTGAGCTGGAGCAGAACAGATGTGAATTCAGTTCCCTGCTGTGACATGTGTTTTCTGAGTGTCCTTGGATATATCATTTTATTTCTCTTCTTTTCTCTCTCTCATTCTGCCTCTTTCCCCCCTTACTGCTTTGTACACAATAATATATACTTTTACCATCTAGCATATCCCAATGTGTTTTTCCTTCTAGAGCAAAGTCTATATTAACCAATATGTACACAGTACTGTGAAAAGCAGGGTTTCAGTCTTTGGGCCTCAAATCTGATAATACCAGAGAAATAAATGCATTAAATAAGTATCTCTCCAGCTCATTCAGCATTACTGTACACTGTTTGAAACAGAATGATGTTGCAGTTAAACTTGATCTCTCTTGCCTGAGGCTTTTAATGGAGAAAAAAGGAGAAGATTTCATTCCAATATTACTGTGACAAGTCTGTGACCTTAAATAAATTCCTGTTGAATTTATCTTGGGGGTGAGCACACAATTATGTAAATATTTAGGGCCACTGGCTTCCTGGTACTTCCTTGTGCAATATTCCCTTTCATGTACTGGATGGTGAAACCTAGATCACCAGCTGTCCTTCTTCCATGGCAGAGGTCTCATGAGCACATCAGGATGTGTGGCAGGTCCTGGCTTCTTACCGGGCAAGTTCCGAGGAAACTCTTGTAGAAAGAAAAATAAGGTACATTGAACATCAAGGCAGAGGATAATTTCCCTGTCAAGCAAGGGAAAAACATTTCCCTTGCAAAGGAATATAATCATGTGTTTCTGTGACCCTGACATGACTGCAGGTTGGCTTTCAGGTCCTAAGCACCATTGCAAAGTAGAAAAATGCTTATGCCGGTGTAAGTGGTGAAACTAACACAGTGACTGGTCAAAGAAGCCTTGGGGAGTACTCCATAGGGACCTCCTGTCTTCTGGAAGAAGATAAAGCAAACCTTGTTTGCACTTTGCAGGTGGCAGCATGAAGTTTCAAGAAGTTCACTCTGAAGATACGCTTGGCACAACAGTAGTGTCTACATTCCTTATAATATAGATAAAAGTGACTAAATTAAGGCTGTAGACAACAGCACTCTTGAATGAAAGGAAATCTCTTCCCCCACACAGAAAGGAATCGCATTCAGAGACCCCAGAGAGCTCCTATCTCTACCACTGATACAAAGACTGAGAAAGATCAGTCTGACAAACTATAACATATTTATACAGCAGTAATCAAAGGGCCACAGACAGCAGACCTTGGGAATGTTGTCTTTCTCATTTAGGGCCTTATATGATAATGGCAGGACTGTTCCCTTGTGTTAGATTATAAAGCTACATCAAGATATAGAAATTTCTGCAGAGTTTTGCATGGGTAGAGAAGCATATTTCAGTGGCCCAGGACATAGTGCTGTAGTTAGATTCTGATTCAGCAAGGACACACCTAACCTTCACCATGCAGGTACCCATGAAACTAATTATGTTACTGGAAGCTGGTCCATTTTTTTAAATATCATGTAAAATATCAGAGGTTCACTTGCTGCCTTGGTATAACAGACTGCCGGTTATTCTAGGCAACCCTTTGGTTTGTTGAGAAGTTTATGAGGACTCTGCAATTTCAGTGCAGGAGACTTTGTTATAGCTGCCTTTGACTACGTCCTTGGGATTTTGCGTGGTCTGGGGTCTCTTTAGTAGCTTTATAGGATCAGAGAAAAAACAGGAGAGAAAGGGATTTAAGAGGTTTCTTTACCCATTTTCTTTCCATTTTAGCAAGGACTGGCTATCTGTAGGTGTAATTTCTGGCGGATGTTTGTTCTTTAGAAGCTTCTAACAGTGAGACTCTATTATGCCACACTCAAATCCACTGCAGTCTCCTACTTTCCTCTCTGCTAGGAAGCTTTTCCTGATGTCTAACCCTCATATCTCTTGCTGCCACTTAAGCCATCCTGGTCATGGCAAACAGATTATTTCCTTTCTCTTTCCAACAGTCTTTATGCAATTGATGGCTCTCTCCATCATTTTTCTCTTCTTTGAACAACCAACTCCCTCATTGCTCCATTATAGTTGATGAGACAACTCTCTTTGACATTTCACATATCACTACTCTGACATATCCGCAATTGTACCATTTCTCTTTTTTGAGGTCCACTGCCCAAAATTGGATAAGACTAAGGTTTTACTTGTGCTACCTTCAATTATAACTCATATTTCTGTCTCACCATATACTTGTACAAAGGTGATTTTAACTAAGAAATGAATGGAAAGTTATTTTCTTCTCATTGAAATTTAGACTTAACTGGTGACTTCCAGATGATGTTATTAAGCTTTAATAAAGCTCAGGTTCTTTCTTCACATCATTAAGTCTCTGGGGCAGCTAATAAGGTGACCATACTTACATCAGCCTTTGCTTTGAGTGTTGACATTTCAGCAGGTGCTGATAGCTGCTCCCAAAGAATCAGAGTTGCACTATAATTACCTAGTCTCACAGATCCTGACTTTGAAATCAGAGTGCTTGGAGGTGAATTTGTGGTATTTTTGTCCCCTAATAGTCAACGAGATGGCTGGTATTGGATATGTGCTTCCAGCTGAGCAAATGGGAGCCAGCTGAATACTTTTCTCACCTTTTCTTATTGAACTTCCTTTGGGAGATACTTTTGTGTGCTTTGAAGGAAAGCTAGGCTAGCAAAGTTATCTCTGTGCTGATACAGCATAGGGACAACTCCTTCCCATTACTGGCCATAGAATCAGGGAATGGTTTGGTTTGGAAGGGATGCTAACCTCAGGCTGCAATAGAAAAGAATCTGTTTTGTTATGGTTTTCTCTCAAATTTTCTTGCCCATAGCTGTAAACACCTGGAAATCCCAACAGCATCAGCAAAGCTTTTGCTGTCTTCTGCTTAAGAGAATGCAAGAGAAGCTGACTGAAGATTGTGTTGACTGGACCACAACAGCCCCAGTACATTTAACTTCAAGACATGGTCAAATGCTTTGTCAGCTCCCCTGCATACTGGAAGCTGCAGTATGATTAGCTGGCAGTGCTGGCAGCTGTGCTTCTTGAGGGCATGTACATAGAGCATGCATAGAGGCAACATCTCTGTCACATGTTGTCTGGATTTTATGGTCATACTAACTAGTACACGACCAATGCTCCCACCCTTACAGTTCCATACATCTGCTATCATTTCATACCCTGACATTCAGAGGTGTGACAAAAGGCGTGAAAGGCTGAGGGTTGTTTGTCTTATCTCATTGAATTCCCTTGTTTTGTGGATCGCATTTCAATTCCAATTTCTATCTGGATTCAGCCTTGGAGAGGCAGGCAGTGATGCTTTCATTAGATCTACAGAAAGAATGGAACATTATTAAATACAGAGAGAGGCAGGCAGGAGGAAGATCAGTTTTAGAGTTGCTTTTGACCTAAAGGACTGAACTACCATATTCTCGGTGGTTCAGGTTTTGGGTATTATAGAGTTTTTACATTAGACAGGCTTGTTGGCTCTTTTCTCAGTGTACACGACAAGCATATATATATTTATTTTGGAAAAATACTTAGCCAGAAGGAAGACAACATGTAGTGAAAGATAAATTATGCAGATAATGTTCTATTATGCGCACAGAGTAAAAAGTACAAGGGACATGAATTTCCCCAGGGAGACACCTCTGAGAGGGGAGCCTGGGACAACACACAAAATAAAATCAAGAGGAGAAGAGAAAGGGAAAAAATGAATTGGAAGTAGTTCTGGCAGGTTTTGCTTGGAGGAGAAAGACTGAATGAGCAATAGATAAACTGGGGGCAATTCCTTCCAAAGAAAGGACTTCATATTGGCTGTGCCACTTATCCAGGTCACTACTCCAACTCCTGAAAAGCGTGTTTTGACCCTGCAGGTATTTATGGAGCTTTGAGTGAAAAAGTGTGAAAAGAATCAGTGTAGAGAAGACCTGGCAGTATCTCTTCCATCCAGGCTTTCCTTTTGCTCTGAGGTGGGAAATACACTGTCTTTTTATAGCTCTGGTCTGCGCTATATGGCCCATTGAGGTCTGGTAGGATCAGTTCCTGTGGGTTGTGTGGCAGTGCAAGATCAGATACAGCAGGCAAAGAAACCCCTGGTCTTATCAGAGACAAGCACAGAAGCGCTGCTGAGGGTGGAGTAATAATTGTACTCGAACAGCAGAACACAGAGGGAGTCTCAGCAGGCAGTAACACTTCATTTCTTCAGGAACAGCAAGAAGATGCTCTCTAAAGTCTCTCTTGTTTCAGTCCCAGAGCTGTACCTTGTAACAGCAGGTCTCAAAGCTGGTGTTTTGAATCAGTCCCTGTGACTTCTGGCGCTGATGCTCAGCTCTACTGCAACAGTTCTGACGTGCTTGTGCTTCTCCTGCGCAGTGCTGTGGGCTGAACTGTGCTCAAGTGAACAAACTGAGAGAATAAAACAGGTTGGGGTTTTTCCAGCCCTTGAGATAGGTTCATACAGCAGTAGTCTTCTTCTGTGACTCAGTGCACACAGGTTTTCCTGTGTGCTCAGGCTCTTTGGCCTGGCATTTGGAGTCCTTGAGATGAGGTACAGTATTTCACAGGATATGCTGCAATCACTGGCAGAAAAGTAATTGGCTCTTCCCATGTGGCTGCCATCACAGATTAAAAAATGAGGAAACAGTCCAAGCGCTGGAACCCCTGTGTATGTACCTTCATGTATAATGTTTGAGGTGATCTCTGTGCAACCAATTGACCTGCAAGCAGTCACTGTAGGAATCACTCCCATTCTCTGTGCTCACCATGCCACAGCCCTACATTAAGCAAACAAGCTTATCAGTCTTTTGGGTTTGTGTTGACACCTGCAGGTTCAGGGACTGTTTGTTTGTTTTCCCTACTCTCTTCAGTGCTTAATTGGCCAGATTGCATTCATGTTTTTTCTCCCTTCCAGCTTTCTACCAGGCATTAGTCGCAGCTGAAGACTGGACTAATTTACTAACGTTGTAAAGGGAATCATCTCCCCTGGAGACCTGGCTGATGTGAACAGAACTCACAAATGATATCAGATCAAAAGCCCATTCAGACAAGTGATTCTCTGCTTCTTTTGGCTCAGGTCATTGCTGTTCCCTTTTCCTTGTCATATCTTCTGCTTTCCTTGTACATCTTTTTTCCATTGGCTATTGAGTTGCTGTTTCCTTGCTCTCAGGTCTAGGATGGCATGCTGTTTACAGCGTCAACACCATGGATTTGAGGGATGTGGAAGAAGAGAGTTCAACTTACTGCTCATAGCTAAGATACTGTAATGCGTTGCTTTTCTGCTACCTCCTTTCCACAAAAGCTACACCATGAAGGCTAAGTAAGAAAGAAGTCCAAGTGGCTTGCTGCCTGCTCAACCTTCCTTTCTGGTTAAAGATATTGTGAGTAGTTGCTCTCGTTTTTCATAGCCACTGGTGGTTCCACTGTCTATGGATGCGTCTAATCCCAACAGAAGTTATTGGCCTTGATTTAAAATGATTCCCTATTTCCTTTGTAACAGCTGCTGGCAAAGCTGCTGTTCTCCTGATGGATTTTGTTGGGTGCAAGTTTGATAGCTTACTTAGAACAAAGGCCGTCAGTCTGTTAAAACAGCATGATCTCTACATTTAATACTTCTCTGCCTGTAGCTCTCATTTAATCTAAGTATTAAACATCATTCACAACGTTGCAAAAAGCAGCTGCTGTTTGCAGTATCAGGGGAAAAAGTCATAGGAAATAATGGATAAAAAGGTAAATTCTGTACACCAGCATCTTTGGTTGTTGTATATTGATAAAGGATAAAATAGCTGCTGTCTTATATTCTCCTATCTTCTTGACTGAGTGGTGTATATGATGGTGAATCTCTCTATCATCAGTATCCTATCTGTGGACTCACAGATTTCTTGTATTTGTGCTGTTATTTACAAGTAAAATGTTTCCAGGTTTTATTCTTGGCCTTTCCTCCTATTGTGTGTAAGTGTATCTCTGTCATTTAGCAGTACTTCAGAAAACAGCTGGTGCCCCCAGGGTAAACCTTTTAACAATGTCCTACTCTGCCAAAATTCTGCTGCATCAGCGAACCATGTTGTGCATATTTCTCTCGTTGTTTTGCAAATTGAAGTTACAGAGTGCTGTTGCAGTTAAACAGGATCTCTCTGATTTAAAAGATAGTAAAACTTGATGCTCTGACCTATCCTAAATAGCTGGACTTGTTTCACTTGGGCAAATTATATATTTATATATATGACCTATTATGTTATTAGAATACTTCAGCAGAGATGCTGCAGCTCCAACTTGCATGAAAATTCTTTTGAAGGGCTAATCAGAAGAGATACACCGTCAAGATTATGTGCTTTAAAAATACAGTTCTAAGCAACATTGTCAAAACTGGGCAACAAAAAACAACCAGCTGTGATTAATCAGATCATATGCATCCTCGTACTCACCAGTCTTTCGTGATCTTAATTCAGATCAGACTTAGGCTGCAGAGATTAACTTTGTGCCAGTGTCTGAAAATCAAAAACCTTTCTCCAGATCATATAAAATTGATGCTCATAAGGTGCCTTACTTACTGAACACACGCTTAAGAGTTTCAGCTTAAGTTCCTTTTTTAAGTGTCTTCCCCAGGGCCTCCCTGCCTTTGCTTACTCAGGTGTAGCTAACAGGCTAAGAACAATATCTCATTCCCATTTAAGTAGTCTTTAAGCTACAGGGACCAGCTGGTGGTCTCCTAGGTGTCCAGGAGATGAACCAAACAGAAGATTTTGAAAATAAAACCAGCTCCATGTGCTAGAGTAGAAGGCAATGGCAGCGTATGATGATTGCTGTGCTGGGTTACCCTTGTCTCTTTCCATTAAGCAAGAGGCTAGCTGAAATTCTTTGGGCTGGAAGTGAAGGTTTGTTTCATGGTACATACTGTATCAGGAAACAAGAAGACCCAGTGAAACCCATCTTTGGTAAAAATATAGGAGGTTTTAGGAACTGCATGTTGTACATAACTAACCATAAATTGTTAATTTCCATGAGTGTTTATTCAGATATTTTCATGGCTGTTGAGATAAAATGTAAACCAAGACAACAGATGACTTTAGAAGAGAATAAAATATGTTTTAAATCAGAGGTGCTCCTCAGTGCTTTTGAAGCATGTTGATGCATTCCACAGTAGTGTGGTAACTGTAGGCATTACTCTGCTTACAGCTTTAGAAGAGATGAAAGATATGTACTAAAGTAATGGGGCAGAAGTGTGCATGCATGCTAAAATATCTTCTGGTCTTGCAGTCATTATGTAAGGACTCTCCCTTTCAGTGGGACTTCTGTCTGGAGAAGGCACATTTGCAGTGAAACATCTTTATTTGTCTGTCTGTTCAGTCAAACGGTCATGTTGGGGCTCTAGCACTGGGGCTCGGGCCATTGCTCTTTTGAATCTCTTTGCATGGCTGCTTTGTACTTTTGGAAAGCAAAGGCAGATATAACTTTAGTTCTTGTTTCTTTTTCTTTCACTACCACCCCCTTTCCCCCCCCCCCCCCCCCGCCATGTTTCCATGACCAAATTTGCAGTCAGAGCCTAGTGTTCCCAGATTTCCTTTGATAACTTCGAAGAACAGCATGGTGCAAAATTTTACCTTTTCCTCTTTTTCCCTTGTAACAGTGCCCCATTGTATGTTAGAAGCATCTCTCATTATGATTAAAGTAGCTAGGTCACTCTGTCTGCTTTGGATATGTGCATGGCACTGCCTGAACCTTAGCTGTTCTCTTTGATCAATTCTGCTAATGAAAAGCTAGTCATAGAAGATGGTTCATACTGTAAATCCATGGCACGGGATATTACTCTATTGCTTTCTCTCTGCTGTCACTGAGGTCACTGTTTTGGCACAGAGTGAGACATGAACAGTTGCAGAAATCCAGTGATGGCTCTGCTTTTCCTTGTGGAAGGATGAATGTGGAAATAAGTGTCAGGAAAAGGAAACTGCCGGCCATGCTCTCTGTCCTGGCTGCCGGCCATGCTCTCTGTCCTGGCTGCTCGCTTGTGGGAAAGGGTTGGCAGATGCCTCCTATTTCTTCCATGGAGGATGGGAGTATAAATTTATTCTATATTTTTCTATCTGCTATGCCTCCGCTCAGACAAAAATGCCATGAAATATTTTCAGACATGATTACTGACCTCACCCTCAGTTCGGGTCTGTCCTTTATTGCACTCCATGGTCCTGTGAAGGCTGCTAATTTTGAAGACTGTCTCCAGAAGCTGCACTGAGAAACTATTTCTGCTCCTTTGGCTAAGAAGTGAAGGCTGAGCTTCACAAGCAGGGGCATTAAAGAGTAACCATCTCACCTGGTCCTGATGATGCTATGTGTCCACTGTGCAGCTAAATTCATGTGCTAACATTCATTTGGTGTAGAGTAGTTATGAATGTAAGGGACAGGTAGGGTACATGGCCTGAGAAACTGTATATACATGTATGAGTTAGTACATTATTACTGTATGGGCTTCCTGTGTGGGCCCTGACTCTGATAAACTTCTGTGGGTAAAATGATCTTCAAAGAGCCGTTAAAAGCTAGCTTGTTATGACAGGCATCATGGGGAGGATGAAGGTGACTGCTTATCACCCATGTTCTGTGTGGAAATCTAGCTCTGCAGAAAGCTGGGGCCAGGAAGGACAGCACTTGCACAGAGCTTGTTGGTCACAGGAAAGGCTGCTTTTCCAAAGCTTTGTCTTCACACCTTTACAATCCAAGTAAAATGGAGAAATAAATCACTGTGCACAATTGTCATTTTTCCCCTCCAAGCACCATCCAGAGTCTAAACACAGCTAAACCACTGTACTTCCTCTGAATAAACACTCAAATACCAAAAATAAATTGCTAGGCCCTGGTATCACAAAATGATTTATAAACCAATTATACCAGGAATCTTATTCTCTCGTTGCCCTTACAGGTTACGGGTCTATGAGATGTTTTTCTCCTGTAGGAACGCATTCTCATTCCACCATAAAACGTCTGAACTTGGCGCACTGGGATTCTTTCTGTCTTGCCTTGTAAGACGTCTGGTTTGTGGAAAAACCTTGAGAATCATTCTGTCAAAGGCCGGATCTGTCATTTTTATAATGTTTTTTCCTTCTGCTGCTGAGGGCATTAGCAGCAATGCACACAGTTCCTTTCTGGTAAATAATCTTCACCATTTGTTATTTCATCAGACTTGTGATGCGTAGATGATGTTCATGGCAGAGCTGAGTCTGCAAATTGTTAACCATTGAGGAAGAGATATCCTTGAGCCTTTACCTTGGCAGCACTGGTAATGGGTCTCCAGCAGGGACCATAAGCAGACACCTTGTGAAGAATAAGAACGGGATAAGCATGTTTAAGATTCCTCCATAATATTTTCTATTCTCTGAGCATATTCAGCCCAGGATTCCCCAGGATTGATGTGATTCTCAGTTAGCCACAGTGGGTTCCTCTTGAAGTTGCTTGCCCAATCTGTCCTTAAACATCACCAATTCCAGCACCATTCTGAACAAGGCACATTAGCTTTTAGAGTGAAACTTGTTATCCTTTACAATGATGCAAACCCACAGTTACTCTAAAGCCTTTAGTTAAGTCATTTTTTATTAGTGAAATCTGAACAAGGAAGAGAATTTGACCAAGGCAGTTAATGAGTATAAAAGAGGAAAATCAGGGGGAGCAAGTTTTATGATAATGCCTCCAAAGTCTTGCACCAGTTTAGCAATGCAAATTGGTTAGTGCGTTTTGATTTTCTTATTAATATGGACTTTTCTACTCCTGCAGGTCATTTATTTCAATATAAGCCAAAAAGGGAATCCAGCCCAAGGGTTTTGCATCATCCTTGAATCTGCTCCTCCTCCTTTTTTGCAAATTAGAATAACAATGTCAGTTTTGAATAACATTATGTTTTTCCACTCCTATAAGCTGCCGTCATCTTCTCTAGCCATAGGGGAATAGAAGCAATAGAAGCAAGAAGAGAAACAAAATCCAATCCCAGTGGTGATGTAAGACCCCAGGCAGATGGTTTTGGTATTCTCATGCCCAGCTTTTTTCATTTCCTGGATGTGGCTCTTGGCATCCTGGAGTTGTTTGCATTAAGTGATGTACATTGAGCGAGCCTTTTCCTCAGAATGCCTGACTCTTCTTGTTGCTTCTCTCCCCACATTTTTACTATTTAACATAATGCAAGCAGCACTGCAATAATTAGGACACCATATGGCATTCAGCATTGGTGGAATGGATAAGTAGTCAGAAAGAATGAAGTAAGCAATGCTACTTGCATGACCTGAAAATGACTAATGTCAGTGTACATTCACATAACAGATAAACACTAAGTGAGTTAAACGTGTGTGCAAGCTGGACAGAGGGAACTTATTTACCTTTGTTCTTTTTCCAGGTTAATTAGCATCACAGGTTAGAAGGGTGCATTGCACACATTTACAGAGATGAATGCCCTTCATAGTGCATTTCTCTGAGGATGATCTTTATTATATTTGGCTTCCCTCAGCTGGGTGATAAGTTCTTTTAATATTTGCCTGCCTATTATTGTATTGTCATTTACTAATTATAATGAGTATTTAGTGGTTTCAGTTATTTGCTGCCTCATTAAAAACACAACAGTCATTGGAGCCGTTAAGGGATTCTTTGTCAATCCATTAAGTAATAAAAAGAATCAGAGATCATGTATGATCAATGAGATTTTACTGGCCTGCCTGTCAGCTGGGAACGTGAGCAGATCTTACCCCCTAGCCATCATAGTCATGCGAACAAAAGCTTTAAGGCACATGGCAAAATGCAGATAGTCAAATGTTCTTGGTTTGTGATTCTGGAGGAATATTATAGCTGGCTTGGAGAAGAGTCTTCTGGTAATGTAAACTGCATGTCCTTTATGGATGATTGCTTATATATGCAGAGTGTCAAGAATTTTAGTGTAGAAAACCCCGTTCAGTATTTTCTCCCTGATAATGTTTCCTTCCAATTGAAATGCTTCAGCTACTTAGAGGAAAATTGTCTTTCAAACTAAATAAATGGCTTTATATTTTTGCTAAGCATTTTTTAATGATGTGGAATCGGCCTGATGCAAGCAAAAGAAGGAAGAACAAGTTGTGCAGGAAAAGTTAGTGGGTGACCTCCCAGGATGTCAGTTTCTTCACAAGAAGCCCCAGGACATTCTTTTCTTTGTTTCTACAGAGCAGATGCAAAGCAACCAACCCCTTTTTTTCCTGAGGACAAATCACTTCCAAGTACATCTGGATGAGCATGAGGAATGAGAATATGAATACAGACAATTATGATGGAGTAGAGGCCTTGTAAATTTATACCCAAACTTACCCCCTGGTAACTCATTCATCTGCCTATCTTGACAGGATGCATATGAAATAGTGGGACAATAAAAGATTTTGTTATGCTGAAAGATGTTAATAGCTGGCCTCAGGGTGAGCTGGGTTTCCAAGACAATCGCAAATAACGAAGATAACACCGGGGAGGCTCGGAAGAATGAATACTCAAACCTTTATTTTGTAAAATAGAGAGGAATGCACTATCTCAGAGTGGGGGTTGTTTAAAGGTAAAACTTTTACAAGGATCTATTTTTATGGAAAAGTCCTTCATGAGAAGGGGTATCTGAACTGCTGGCTGCACACATGGAAATATCCAGCAAAGATAATCATAGATGACTATGCCTCAGTGAGTGAAGGTCTAAAGGCATGTCAGAGGACACTGGGAATCCACCCCTTCTGCATCTCTTGTGATGCAGCTTTCAGCCTGTCTGCCTGCAGCAGCACATTGGGAACAAAAGAAGATCTTGACAAAGAAATATTGCATGTAACTACTTTGGCAGCCTTTGGATGTTAGAGATGTGTTTCAAAAAAGTTTTCTTAAAATTCAGTCTTTTGGAAAGGAGGTTATAATACAGATCTGTGCTCACCAAGGATCTGGTGAGGGGGATCTGTCCTTTTCGATCTCCTTTCTGTCTCTTTTCACTGTTGTCTCTACACAACCTGCTGTCTCACAGGGAAGACCCTATCAGCTCGGAGTCTATGTTCATGGGGCTGTAGATGTTTTCTGGTAGTTCTGATAGCTTGGTTCTGTCTGAAAATAGGGTCCTTTCCAAGGTAATGTTTTTGTGAAAAGACCCAGGAATAAACAGCTGGAATGGATCCACTCCTATGTACGCAGGCAAACATACAAAGATGGTGTGAGTGCATTCTAGCTAGTCTAAATGTAACTGCCTAAAAGTTGTTTTCTAGTCCAAACAAGCGTATAGATTTTCTCTGTTGTTAGTAAGAATACAATAACACTTTCAGAAACTGATCTCATTTCTCTTGGACGACTATCTTAGGGTGAGACAAATGGTCCTTGAAAGTGTTTTTCCAGTGATACAATAGAAATCAAGACATAGGTCAGCTGCCTAAGCTCAGTTGAGAAGAATTCTATTCAGATTTCAGCAGGACACACAGAAGGTTTGCTCCATGTACCCCTATATACTACAAGCTAAAAAAACCTTTCCAGAGCCTGCACCGCAGTGGTAAAGCACTAACCCCTCAACTGTTCTCTGCCAGGGGAAGAAATCAAGGATATCCTGAAGGAAAATGCACAGAAGATCCAAGGAATTACGTATTTGCACCTCAATTTGCACCTGTGCTAGTGGCAAAAAGACAGGTAAGCTTGCAACAGACTTGGGCTTTCTAAGGCAGTGCTAGTCGTCACAGCTGAGACCCACTTATATGAATGAGGCAGACTGGTAACAACATATCAGAAACTTTGAAAGGATAAACACGCTTAGAAATGCCAGTCCCAAAAGTTGCACAGGTTACTAACAGATGTGGAACAGCGCATGTTTTGGTCTTGGTACACATAATGTAAATATAGCCATTTATTTATTTTATCTTTCATGTTCTTCCTGCCCTTCTGTTCTCCAAGATAACTTGGATCAAGTCACTTAAGTCCATGTTGAAACAAAACGTACCTCTGTGAATAATATCTATGAAAACTCAGAGTGACATGGTAATAAAACCATGGAGGTTTGGGTTCCTTCAGGGAAATCCAGTTGTACTCTGTTGTCAGAATAATGAGGTCTTTATTTTGTGGTCATGGAGTTAATGCATTTGATGCAGGTAGAATAATTTTCAAGTCATAGGGACCTCTTTGGAAGGAGACAAGAATTAAAACTTTCTAAAGAAGCTGCTGGTTCTTACATAGCCACATGACACACCATTATGGATTAAGTGTCTGTAAAATGTTGATGCTCTGCAGTCCCATACAATGCTGGAGAGAAAACAAATCATTCCACAGCACAGTCCTAAGCCTGTTGCTCTTAGTAATTACCCTGGATAGCATATGCAATTTTCTGTAGCTGTAGGTTCAGACAGCACTTAAGTGCATACGTCTTTTGAATTGCTGATCCCAAAAGGGTTAATAGGTACGTAATTAGTGACGTGTTTAGTTTTTATGTATTTGTTGATTTTGGCTTCCGTTTTCATTACCTCTGATGAATATGGGCAGATCCAAATGCTATTTGTAATGAAATATTGGAAGTATTTTGGCCCATGTGAGGGTCAGAGAAAGCTTTCGCTCCCCTTATCATCTCAATTTTTGTCTGTATTGAGAATATTGCAATATTACATTACCACACCAGATGTGTTGTAGTGGCTGACTCCAGATGGCAAGTTGCTGGAAATGACTTGTTTCTCTGGAAGAGAATGTATTAATATTTTTGGACAAAGCACTGATGAAGCTGGATAAGTACAAATGTGGTTAGGGTTGAAGTTTCAGATCAGGCGAAAGATTTCAGGAAATTCACTGAAGGTTGCGTGTGCTTCAGTTCACATAAAGGGAAAACTTAAGCAAAAAGTGGCAGTCATACTGAGAAACAGATGCCAGCTTTTGGAGCAAGGGAAGCAAAGGACAAAATGGTGCAAGACAGAATCTAATGGGTGATGGAAAGTTGTTTTTGAGATTTTTGAGAGTGCAGCATTTCTAAAGTCATGCTTAGTCACGAGTGCTCTCTTCCCATTACTGGACAAAATGAGCATTAGTGCTGCCATGTTCTTCTATCCAAGGAAGGAGACATAAACATTCATCCATCTCAAACAAAAACCATGAGATGCCTTGCGAAATAGGTGAGCTCAAGTCAGATTGCTGAATATGCAGCAACCTACAGTGTAAAGTGAAGTGTTTTTGTATCCCTCTAAATGAGCTGAGGGAAGGTAGGTCCCTATGGTAAAGTTGGGGGCCTTTTATTATGTTCCCACCCTGACCCCCCACTTCTTCCTCTCCTGGGCATTTACTGTGAGATGTGAGCAAATGATGACTTTCCACTGGAGTCAGGAGAGGAATACATGTCATTACAGGCACTATGAGAATCATGGTAGGAACTGCAAAAGGAAGGGAGAAGGGGGTAAGATGTGTGGAGCCCACTGAGAAGAGATTAACAGAATGAAAAGGCTGAAGAAACTAAGATTATACTGAAAAACAACCATGCAAGATTGATCTCGCCTCAATTCAGGTATCTAATCACTGGTCTGATTAGATTCTTACTTTAGGATAAAATGAGTCATTGTCTAAAAACATTCTCTCCGTTGACTGTAGTCAGTGTCTAGTGTGGATGAAGCTGTCTGAACTGCAGCTGTGTCTGGTGAGCTGGATCTGGCCCCATATGAGTGAGGGTAAATTTGCCCGTGCAAATCCCAGTTTGAGCATTTGGGTATTGTTTCCTCTTTCAGAACAACCTGCCTGTGTAGCCATTTCTGCACTCCCAGCAGACTAATTATTACAAAAATTCTCTGTCATTGCTTTGCAACGGTCCATAGCTTAACTAATTTAAAAATGCAAATGAATGCTAAATCGCAGTTGAATCTGCACCAGCTGAATCCTTCTCCCTCTCTCTCTCTTCCTTTTTTTCCCCCCCTTTTTTTTCTTCCTTTTCCTCTGCGGGGAAAGCAAAGATACATTAAATACTGATGGAGAAAATCAATCTTTCAGATTTGAGGTAATTTTGAATTAGGTCCCAGTGCCAGGGATACTGACATCATCAGAGTTGCTCAATTGATCCATGGTTTTAGGAGAAACAGCTTGGACTTGATCCTCCTTTTGTCCTTACAGAGAAAAGTAAATGCTGCGGTCTTCAGCTCTTTTCACTGGCAAACTTTCATACTCAAATGATCTCAAATGTTAGGTAGACGCATTCAGGAAGAATATAAGCAAATGCGTGAGCTAAAACACATCCCCTTATACTGCCATTGTCCTGGTGCATCAAGCTAGAGCTCTGTTTTGCAGCCATGTGTGTGGTGTGTCCAGGCAGTTCTGAAGAATCAGCTGAAGAGGTTTTACCCCTTTAGCATCTGTTATGAACTGGTTAACAGTAGTTAAGCTGTTGATACATTCAGACTCTGCAACACCAGTCGATTGTCTCATAATCTCATGGTCCCCATCTATCTTTACCTGCTGACATTAACTTTCTCTGAGACTGTAATTCCTTTGAGGAACAGGCTATGCTATAGCTATGTATTTGAGTGGGCATAAGCAATGTTTAGCACCACGATTTGTGATCTTTAGCTGCAGGATCACATAGACGGCAGTAATAACCATGGACAGTATATGGTATGAAAGTCTGGTAATCTGAACTGCTTACTACTCTCTTGACTGTAGATCCACTTGCTGTGTAGCTAAGTACCCAGAGAAGAGTACCTGAAACAGATCTCCTCTGTGTTTTAGGGTTAAGGATAATAGACTTTCTCAGGGATTCATTCGCAGCTCATACATTGATAATAGTCTTCATGATAAATGACATCTTGCTGAGAGAAGCATAGTGAATTACATGAATCACCCTAGAGGGCAGCTGTTGGCAGCTGTATATGCAGGACTACGTTGGTGTTCACAAAGCATTTTTCCTATTTTGCAAATTGATGCAGAGATGAAATTTCATGAGTGTTTGTTGACACTTGCATACAGCAAACAGATTTCTGAATGGGCTTTGCATAGATGATTGAAATTCTAACTCTAATCCCCACTGTGTCCATTGATCTTGTACAATCCCATGATGTTACTGGTCTGATGTGTGATGGGAGGTAAATATGAGTCTTTGGAGCTGTAAACTCCCTTGTTGCTCAAAAGCAAATGCTCACACATCTCTCCTCCCAAATCCCAGACCAGCACTGTGTGTATGGGAAGGACTGGGTTTCAATTAGGATTCAAACATCATAATGATAAAAGTCCTCCTAATCTTTCCACAAAGGCATGTGTGGTTAATCAAACTGTAATGCCTCAGGCTCTGGATAGTTTCGCTTGCCATCAGCTTAGTGCCAAATCTCTTGGGTCACATTCACAGGTTAAAGATGTGCAGTGTGCTTCCAGCCCTCGCTCTTGGCTGTAAGGCAGATGTAGCTGTTGCATTGCCTAATGTGACCTTTTCTGAGAGGAAGAGCAGCCCCTGCCCTTCTGTGCAGAAAAACATTAAGCATATTGGTCTGGGTGCAATCATTTCTGTGAGAAAGCACAGACTATTTTCTACATGGACCAACTGCATTCAAAGAGGGTGGAATGGGGAAATAGGATCAAGAAAGAATTTTTCTTGCCTGCATTTGCCCTGAGGGTCTTTCTTTTTCTACCCTGGGTTGCCCTGGGGATAGTAGCTAGATGTCGGCTATGTCAGCCCAAGGTTTTCTGGCTGTCTGTTTCCTCGGAGCATGGCAGCCCACGCTCACAGAAACAGTTGTCTAGTGGAGTTGTGTTATAGTGGTGCTCTGCTGTCCTGTGTTCCTGAGGGAGAGAAATCGTTGAAAAACCCGGGTTTCTCTAGCAGCAAGCTGAGAGCTTTTCTAAACTAAGCAAGAAGGTTTTGAAGGCTTTTCTGTGAATGCCTATTAAAGCCCTCAGGAGCAACTAGGGATTGTAGTGACTGGAGATCACCAGCACACAGTGAAGGCATGGCCCTGAGAATTTTCCCAGACAATCCTCTGGCCTCATGTCTAGACGGAAGGTGACAGAGGAGCTGTTTTGCAGGCTGCAGAAATCATAATGGCCTAGTGCTAGTCGCACTAGAGTTTGCATTATAAGTGATGCTTCTGTAGGAGCCTTTGTAGGCACACATGGCAGTGTTAAATTTGGATGTGTATACAAGGCCAAATGCTGATCCTGGTGATACCAGTGTAAAACTGAAATTTATTATTATATTCATTTCAAAGAAAGCTCTAGGCTTACTTTGGGAACAGAATTTGACCAAAGATCCTCTTCTAGATGAAGGGAGAAAATGTACCCTTTGCAGTGTAAGGGTATGAGAAGCAAAACCTTGTACCTTACCACAGTCCTCATTGTACGGTGCAGAGTGCTACAGGTCTGTACTTGTCCTCTGCTTATGTTTGCACTTGTGAGAGACAGTCTCCATGAGCCACAACATCTCACTACATGCACAGCTCTGCCTCTTCAGTCTAGGTAGATACCTGTGCCGATAGCATGTGATTGTGCCTACATGTGGAGATCATGACAGCCCATCAGCACGCACTGAATCCATCGCTTAAACATAAAAGCTTATGCCCCTCTATGCCTCAGAGTATGTTGGGGGAGAAAGACTGAAACTGAGCCTCCTCTGTGTGCATGTGTCAGAATTCCATATATATATCTATGTGCATAAACACACACACGTATGTGTATGTGTGTATTTTTGTGCTTCCCTGTTATCTGAGCATGTGTCCTGTGACTCCACGCTAGTAAGTCCAAAAGCAGTCTTGAAGATTAATGCAATTTAATTTTAACTATAAAGAACATTGCAGTCCCATGAGGTTTGCCATCAATGTTGAAGGACATTAAGTATTTGGGGTTTTTTTTTCAGTTGCAAGATAATGATGTTCTGGTGTAAATGTTTTATAATTATCTCATGAATTATTCACAGTTAACTTGATAACCCGACAGTTTATGGGATGTGGGCTCTAGAGTGCAAAGAGGGAGGGAAAATTTAAAAATGAATAAAGGGGAAGACAGGACCCAGCTGCAACAATGAGAAAGCACAGGGAGGCCTCTGGTTCGTTCTCTGTCTGCACTGAGGGGTGGCTTCATGCTTTTATTTATATTTTTGTGGTGATAAGTCACAGAACGTAAGTGGCTGAGGTTATTTTCTATCTATATAGAAGGAAAAGAAAAACTGGGAAAAGAATCAAACTCCCTTCACTGTTTTTTTAGTCTGAAAGTGGTGCTTGAATTATATCACCTATTGTTCTGGAGCTCAGAGGTTCTATTTGTTGTTGCTACCATTTCCATCTGGTGAAGTGTGTTGTGGTTTAACCCCAGATGAGAACTAAGCCCCACACAGCCGCTTGCTCATTCTCCTGTAGTGGGATGGGGGAGAGAATTGGAAAGGTGAAAGTACAAAAACTTGTGGGTTGACATAAAGACAGTTTAACAGGTGAAGCAAAAGCTGCATGTGCCAGCAAAGCAAAGCAGAACAAGGAATTCTTTCACCACTTCCCATTGCAGCAGGTGTTCAGCCATGTCCAGGAAAGCAGGGATCCATCATGTGTAATGGTTACTTGGGTAGACAAATGTCATCACTCTGAGATCCCCCTCCTTCCTTCTTCTTCTCCATCTTTATGCTGAACATGACATTATACAATATGGCGTATACCTTGGGTCAGTTGGGGTCAGCTGTCCTGGCTGTGACCGCTCCACTGATGGGATGAGGAGCAGAAAAGGCCTTGACTCTGTGTAAGCGCTGCTCAGCAGTAATGGAACCATCTCTGCATTGTCAACACTGTTTTTGGAGCAATCCAAAATATCTCCATGCTAGTTACTGTGAAGAAAATTAACTCTATCCCAGCCAAAACCATGGCAAGCATTAGTGAAAACCAGTGTGGATTTTTCTTTATGCATATTTATGGATCTTTTTTCTCTCCTTTCATTCTTCTTCATCTTCTCTTTTCTTTCATTCTTATTCTCATTGCAGCTCTTGATTAATTTTTCTTCACTCTTTTTTTTAGCTCTTCCTTTTCAGTTCCTCTCTCTGTCCCTCTGGGCTTGTCTTTTTCTCCCCATTTCTTTCTGATTCTTTCACTGCTTCCCATCCTTCAATTTTTTCTTCTGTCTATGACTCCCTCTTTGTTTTCTGTATTGCTAAGAGGATCTTAATGATATCTGCTGAGGTTTGTGAGTCTTAACCCAATTCAACTGAAGAAAGAATCAAACCCAAAGAAGAGTTCATGTAATTAAAGAAAACATGGTGTCAGCTTCTGGAAGAAGAATGTTAAAACTCACACCTGGACATCCAGTCAGAATGTCTATCAGGTCTTGATGACCAAAATGCTCTGGAAAGAAATGGAATAACTTCATTGACATAACATGGGCACGAAGTACCCAGCAAGGAACTGGAGAAGTCTTCCAGCTTGCCTAATATCCATGAATGCAAATGGAAAAGAGAACATGGCAAACAGCACTTAATCCCAATAAGAGCAAAGGCTGCCACATACCCAGAGAAACAACCAACAGCTAAAACTGGTCTGAGACCTCTGGGGAGCTGTACAGAAGCAAAGTATCTTCTATGAAGACAAAAGGTCAGAGTAGACTCCAAGATCTTTGTATGGGCAGTGGGAAGTGAACAGTATAATGCTTGGGATCACCTGAGCTAGCTGGCATCCAGCTGCTCAGTTGTATTGAAGTTTTTTGCACTGGGGTTTCCATCAGTCAGGAATGCAGGTACTTTTTCAAAGAAACTTTGGGGATCTGCAGTCTGATGGATATGCTCACAAATCTCAAAGCGGCAGTCTGGGAGGTGATTTGGAGGGTAGCTGGCAAGACGTGAGCCACGGTAGAGAAACGAATCCACAGGTGGAACTTTTTAGAGAATGAATTTGAGAACGAAAGAAGAATTCCACCAAGCTGCTTCATTCATTTATTTAAATTTATGCTATAAAATGAGCAGCAGAGGAAAGCCAAAACTTGCACTGATGATTTTTCTTCTTTTCTCCCCTGCCGCCTTTTATTTATTAAACTGCTCTGGATGCACCTTTCAAAGGACTGTTTTTTTGGCTCACTGTTTATTATATCTTCATCAGCCTTGAAATGGGAGCTGCAGGCAGCTTGATAAATGGATCAAAAAGCTGCTTCTGCCAGATTCAAACTAACAACCCCCCTTCAATATCCATACACCCTTTTGTTTTAGCATTTCTAAACCAAGCACTGTTTCCCTCAGCAGTATTCCTCAGTGTTTCAGCAAAGGTATGTCTTCATCCGGCTGTGCCCAGGGCAGAAGTTCATCACTGGGTCATGAGCAGGGCTCAGGCTGCAGCACTGGAGGGCAAGGGCAGCTGTGGTGTGATAGAGGGGGAGAGACAGACAGTCTGGGTAGGAAGGCTGAGCAAATCTTGACTCTGAAATGTGCTGGGCAGATCAATGAAGTAAATGAGCCAAGACATACGAAGTTGGGTCCTGCTCACAGACGCTAGCAGCTGTCCTGTTTCCTCACAGCTATTTTTTACCTGGATAGTTTCTAAATTCTTCCTTTCCTTCCAATCCTGTGTTAAATATGGGCAGCTAAATATATCCCTGATCCAAACCTATTGTCCTCAACACACTTACTAAGCTCCACAGTCGGTCCAGCCTGGCAGTAAACCAGGGCTTTAGCTACTGTGATTCATTGATGGAGGTAAGTGGTTCAGCCCCATCTGTGAAGGTACAAAATATTAATAAGAACATAAATACCCCATAAGAAAGTGGTAGTGGACCATCAGTTGAAAAGCTCCCAGGCAGCCAGGTGAAGACAGGTCAAATTTCCTGTTGTAGTAAAAAGCCCAGAAATTGCAGAAGGGGGGGGAGTTTGGGGGGGGGTGGGTGTGTGGGTGACAATAAAAAAACTCTAAACCAAACAAAAAGTAAATGAAAATGTATGATGCGTAAGAGGAAGGACCAAAGCTCGAGTGGTGGATCCCGAGGACAAAATGGGAGAGGCTTGTATTCCTTTTCTCACTAACCTTGTTTCACCTCAGCACGCAAAGCTGATTCATATGCAAAACAAAAGATGTCAATCTCGCCTTGTCCTAAGCTCATTGGTATGTAATTTGCCACTATGGATCATATTGAGAACAGTGCATCCTACTGTCCTAGCACAGTTTCCAATATGCACTGAGATGGCAGCACCCAAGGGCTGCTGCAAGGATGCCTGATGGACTGTGCCAAAGACAGCAGTTGTCTCTGTTCCTACCCATTGCTCGACTGGTTTCTGTCTGTGTCATTGGTGGGCTGCCAAGGTCCTCAGCTGGTTAGATTCCATCATCCAAGGTATGATTCCAGTGCCATGGACATGCTGTGGGTCTGTTTCCAAATTGTGAAGAGCCAATATTACTGAGTTATTGCAGTGGCCCTACCCTGTCTCTTTTATTTCATCTGCTCCAGTCTCTCTTAAGAACTGCCTGACTTCAGAAACAACTTTGTTGTTACTTGAAGAAGGAAGTGAGTATGAATAGAGATAGAGGCTGCCTTTCTCTTGCTGGAAAGATGTGGTGTGCACAAGGCCATGCATACAGGAATGCTAATGGGAATAAGAGGTAAGAGATCAGAAGGTACCTTGACCCTTGTGATTCTCTGGTTGTTTAGAATGCGTAACTGCAGTCTGTTGAACACCAAAGGATAACTGATCATTCACAGGAAAGAAGCCAGGGTGGGGATCAATTTTTTATTGCTGTGCAAGGAAAATAACAGAAAAGGAATGGTTCTTTAACTATTACAGCAAAGCAGAAGAAATATATGCTTAAAGCTCCATCTAGAAGGGGTAAACAGAGGGTTTGTTCAGTGCTGGCTGTTATTTCAGTCTTGAACTTCAGTGAACGTGTGTGGACCACAGACTGATGCATGGAACAACAACTTGAGGAGATCCCAGCTGAGCACTTCAGTCTCCATTTTCTACGTCAGCCAGTATAAGATGCATGATTCTTGTATAGACATAAGAGCTACCAAGAGCTGACTTGGTGGAGTCAGAGCTGAGCTTACACTGACACCTGTGGGATCCTGCAGTAAAAGCATACAATTGTTGGGGGTTTTTTTTGGGGGGAGCAAAATCTGGTTTATCAAAATGTTTAGCTGAAGGGTTTTGTTTCCCAACAAATCCTTCTTGAACCCTTCTTGGAGGGTGTCACAGAAGGGGTAGGAGGAAGTGATTCTTTAAATAGGTTTCCTTTTAGAAAGTCTTAATTATAGGCACTGGCAAGGATTATGGATCTGATTTAGGTATATCTGGACTTGTGTTGGTTGTGCTTCAGTATACTGATCTCCACAGGGTGCTATCTGTATGTAATTATGATGCCCCTTCCCCCTGAAACAAAACCAAAAGACTGATAATTACCCAGAAATAAGAGTATTTGCTAAGTCACCTTGGATGAGCAGGCCAAGCCTGACTCACCAGCTATGTGGTGCCACTGTACATGTTGGCTTGGAGCTGAGGAGCATCCTGGGCTTCTGTGAGCCTGAACTGTGCTGATTGAACAGCACATGCATCTTTTGCTGAGCTTATCCAGCAACAGACCGCTGGATATTTTTAAGAAGGGAAAAAAGAAATGAAAACAAGAAGAATCTATAAATCATTAATCAGTATCAAGGGAGCTGGAACATGTTCTTCCTGGGGGTGTCTTGTGCACCACACAGGAAGGCTTGAGAATCCAAGGCTGCTGGAAATCACAGGCTTTCGCTCTTCACGCTGGTTCTCGTGGCTCAAGACTGCCCTCCAGTGGGCAATGTCTGGTGTTGTTGGCCTGTAAATGTGGAAGGTGCGTGCAAATGCTTTCTAGAGGGCATGTGTTCAGATGTCAGGGGAGGTATTTGCTCCTTGCCTTCTTTAGGCCCTCCTGGCCTAAAAGCAGACCTTAGGAACAGACTCCTGCAGAGCTGATAAATACAACGTGCTTTCATTTGAGATAGGTAATTCTGAAAATGTCCTCACAAAGCAGGGAGGAAATATCCTAGCTGTGATCTCTCTCCCTAACAGATCAGAGTGATGAGCAAGAAAGGGAAGACCCTGAAGATTTTGGGGCAGAGTGAATTACATTATGAATGAGCCTTTATCCATGAGAAAGTCTAGGGCTAAGAGGAAGGACCTGGCTGCAGTTCATGTAGTACTGTTTTGTCACAGGTGTGTAGTTTGTATTATTCCCACTAACTGTGTGGGTCATCCACCAGAGACCCCAGAATACTCATCCTCTAGCTGCACCGCTATCAGCTTCAAGTTAATTAACTCCAACTGTGCATGCAATTTAACCTGTGGTTCCGCTTTCCAGGGCAGCAACCACCCAGGAAGAAGATCTGAATAAAGAGGAACCATCTGCATAAGGAATCACCCAGGCTTTCCTTCCTTTCCAGAAACCACAGATGTCTTTTTCCAGTGGTAGGAATGAAGGTCTTTGATTCCTCTCATAACTAGCACAATACCCTCCCTGTCTTTTATATTGATGATGGATGTTTAGTTCACCCTTCATTGTGTGTCATAGATAACTTCGTAGTATTTCATACACCCTCAACACAGCTTTGTTGGTGGCTGACCTCTAACAACTCTTTCCTCATTGTGTGAATACAGATCTCTGCTCATCGTTCTCAGAGCATCATCCTGCTTCTACCAGTAAGGACTCACTGACACCATGCAAAACTTGATGAACTTAGGAAGAGGTAGCCTGGCTGGGTAACAGCTGCTTGACCTCCTGCAGAAGGAAGAAGATATGCCCTCTGCCAGTGGAGCACTTTTGTGAATGGTAAGCCACAGCAGTGCAACCACTGGAAGGTGAGAAACCTATCAACTGCTAGAGGTAGCTCCTGCTCCTGATTTCCAAAGGAAATCTGTTATCCTAGGCTAAGGAGAGGATGAAGTTTAAGGGGGTGCCATGGACCTAGTCCTGTTGTGTGGTTTTGATTCAGAGGGGATTTTCATCATCTTCAGTCTTTGAACAAGAGCTGCATTAACCAAGAGAGATCTTTGTCCCGCCAAATGTGTAAATAATAGGAGGTCATCCTGGACTGAGTACATTCAATGTTCAGATGCAATATGACTTAGGTTTACCTTAGATTTGCACCCAGGGCAGATTCCAATTGGCATAGACTTTGAACCTAGATGCTCTGCATCTATCTGAATATGACAAGAGGAGGTGGAAAGATTGCAGCGCCCTTGGCATCTGCATAAGGGAAGGATTCATCTTGCAAATTATACAGATGTCATTTGTAGAGCTCAGTGGTTGTGATGAACTTTGACAGGCTGCAAAATGGATAGGTGAAATGGCTCACTTAAAAGCAGCTCAGAGCAAAGGCAGGAGCTATGAGCAACTGAGAGAGGTCTCTGGAAGGAGCAGGATAGACACAGCTGAGCTGCCTTTCCCAAAGCCTACTTAGTATAGGACAAAGTCCTCATTTACTATTGACTGGTGGGATGTTTTAGAAGTGCCCCTTCTGGTTTAGACAGATATGAAATCTGCCTATAATTAAGTTAATTTGGAGCTGGACATGGGCAAAGATAATGGGAGAGAAATAAAAAGAGTAAGAAAGGAGGGAAGATGCTGCTAAGAAACAGATCTGTTGCACTAAATCTCCCCTCACTTTGAAATCAAAGATTTTTAGTAGCTGGGTGGCTGAGTGATGGGGCAGACAGAGCACAGACATGGAAATGATTGCTGTATCAAGAGCTCAAAGTAATGAAGGAGGGAAGAGGAGGGGTATGACTTGCAGAACTGAGAAAGGAAAAAGGGAGGGGGAAAATACTTTCTTTTGCATGTGACAGCTGTGGCCAGTGCAGTTTAGTGTCAGAACCGTGGCTTGGGATCTGCAGAGTGGTGTTCAATGCCTGACTTGCCCCCCAGGTTTGAAGGAACTCCTCCAATGCCCTGAACCTCCACTGGGTAATGTTCTGAGACAAGTAAGAAAGGACTAGCTACCACCATGTATTGCTTGTCAAAGATCAGCAAATTGCACAAGGCTTTTACCTTCTCTAGTACTTGACCCCAGTGAGAGTTCCCACTGGAGTCAAGCATCAGAGTGAAAACTGAAGACTCTTTCTCCTTGGCTTTTAGAAATGATATAAAACGCAAAATGTTCAAACCAAAAGGAGGACGGATAAGAGGTCTGCAGAAGGGACCAGAATACTTAACAGTCAGCAAAGCATAAGTAAATAGACAAGTTATGATCAATGAGTTTGTCTGAATTTGACAGAGCTTTCCTGCAAACAATAGGGAGGGAAAAGGGGGTGAAACATTCCCCACCAGTGTGAGCTGTAATAAAGGACCTGCTGTTTTCTGATCCTCACTCTCTGTGAAAATTGAAAAGGTTAGCCAGGTAATTGAAATCGGGACTGGAATACAAATATGGTGTGAAAATCCTCCAGCTGGCAGATGAAGTTGCAGCGAAAAGACTCAGTCCTTGGTGGAATTTCTTAGCAGCAAAAAGACAGGGTGGATGAGGGGGAGAGATGATTCTTCAATATACCTGTTCCTCATGAGAGGGGAGATAAGGGAAGAAATGAGTCCTAAAGCAATCAGATTGAGTTTAACAATCATTTGAGTGCTCCTTGCTGTTAACGCAAAAGGCACTGAGAAAAAGTGGAGTGTGCTGAGGCTGAATCATGTACAGCAGTCACTGCTGCCTCTTGGAGTAATGTAGTAAGTTTACTGGCAATTGCTAGGCTGCCATGTCAGACCCCACTTAGGGCTATGTCTTGTTACAGGCAGAGAGGGCAAGCTCCATGTGCTTTGGCCCCTTGTCTTGGAGCTGAGGTACATAAGCAAACTAAATGCAATTGGACCAATGTCAATTGCCTGTTCATCTTTGTTGTATGTAGGAGCACAAACTGATTTGCATTGTTTTAAGCTAAGAGCAGGGAGGGAGGTGGTTAATGCAAAGCAACTGAGGAACGGTTCCTTGTTACCCCACAGGGCGCTGTATGTGTCTAAGTCCCAGTGGAGGGTCCTGTTGTTGCTGTTATAATGTAAATTAATATGTGTTGCTGATCCTGTGGTCTGTTTTTCTGCACCACCAGGTAACTTGAACTGGGAGGGAACAGTGGTGCAGGGCTTGGGGGAGGCTGATGGTTGTTATTAGCCCTGTTTGTTCACATTTAAAAAACCCTATGCAGGTAATATTTCCCTGGCACCAAGCCAACTAACAGGAACTCCAGTCTGTACATGGTTAAATTAGCAAAAACTATATCTCCAAGTTCCTGCATTACCCTTTTATTTCATTACTCTTTTCCTCATGGAAAGGCTGGGGAGTTCTGTTTCCCCAAACCGTGACTCTTGTGGCTTTTTGCTGCAGTTGCTAAGTGCAGCCCAACCCACCTGCACTGCAGTCAACAGCAGCATGAAATACTTCCCTTTGGAGCCTTTCCATTGAGTTTAGGCAGCGGTTTAGCACACTGTGGCAGAGCTGATATCTTTCCTGCTCCCACAAGCACCTGTAGAAGTAAGGGAAAGAAAACTGCAAATTTGAAACAAATGCTTCGAACCTTTTAAGTGGTAGAGCTTTGTTTGAATTTCTCTGCCTTGTGAGTGCATGGTCCAGGTGTTCCAGAGGTACCAGCTGCAGATCAATGAACAAAATGACAGGTGAACCCCAAGGATGCTGTTCTCCTAGTGTTTTGCAGTGAGTTAGGTGTTAGCCATTTGTTTTGCTCATTTGGAGCATGATTTTCTTTGTGAGTCATTTCTAAGGGAGTCTCTTGGGCTCTAAAGAAACAACACAAATTGAAAGGGACTGACAAACATATCTGCTCTGCAACAAAGAACATACAGCATTTCAAGGTGACCTGTACCTGGCTGCCTAGCTTTGTTTTTCAACTGTAGAAGATATACATAAAAACTACCTGTAAAACATCTAAGGCAGGTGACTGAAATAGGTCAGATAAATTGGTTTTAGCACAGCTTTCTTATTCCTCTTTTGACTATAAAAGGAATCCATATTTCTTCCGATGGCGATCTTAATGTTGTAGATATCTGAGTCTATGGGTCTTTTGGAAAACCCACTTCTAGCCAAAAAAGCAAACAAAAGCCTGTTCCTCTGGAAAGGAGCTGTGCTGCATTTCACAGCATAGCATAAGCTGAGGATGCATGAATAAAAAGTTATTTCAGCTTTTGCAATAGAGACTTCAGTTTTTCATTGGTGAATTCGCTATCTTAGTAGGAAACAAATTATTCCAACAGCTCCCATACTCCTAAAATTAATCCTCCTTTAAAAATTAAGTGGATTTAAGATAATTTGCCTTAAAACAACAGCTGCAGCTTTTCAGGTTTTCACAAAGTCTAAACAGCAACAGAAATTCTTCTACTTCTGATGGCAAATGAACCTCCCTGCCTCTGTGTCTGAGGTATGGCCAAAGCAGTATATTTGCCTAGGTAAGATTTTGAAATGGAAGAAAGGTAGAAGAGAACCAACAACCCCGGACTCCCCAGCTGAGGATCTTGCATTATGGTCCATGCTTAGTTGACATATGGCAAATTCTCTTTTTCGAGTAAGGGAATCCAGGTCTGAATCATGCTCAAGATGGTCCCTGTCTTTTGGTGCATGAGCCCTTATGGCCTGTAATCTACCCTAACAACCTCAAAAGTGTTTATTTTCCCAGGCAGAGAAATCTACAAGGCCCAAATTGAGCGACTTGCTGCAGAGTTTCTTTGCAAACTCTTTTATCCCTCAACTCGCTCCGAAGGACATTTGCCATCGTTGGATCAGTTTGGACTAAATTCTAAACGTTTCTAAATGTTTTAATCCTTGCAAGAGTTCCTGGTTGTTTGATTTCTTGTCTTTTCCCATTATTCCTTCTCCGTCTATTATAGAAAGAAAAAGTCATGCTTACTATTCTGTTTTGTTAGCATATTTTTCCTTACTATAATATGCATTTGATATGGAAATGCTACAGCTCAGCAATTTGCTATAGATTACTCGTTTGTGGAACAAGGAACTTCAGTGGAGGCAATCCTAGCTAGTGTCGTAATGGACAGCAGAGAAAATGAGGCAACCAGTTGTAGAAAAACAGAGAGGGAGAACAGACCTGGCTGTTACACAGCCTGGGAAGCAACAGTCTTTGTTCTGGGGTCTTCTCCTGTCTGACAACCATGCAGCCCAGTTTTTAAACTCATTCACTGAAGAAGCAGTCATGTAAAGCACTTGGATGCAAGAAACCCCACTGAGTTTAATGCTGTATTTTCATGTGTATATACCAGCTAAATACTCTCAAATACAGAAATAATATGCATTTTGTTTTTCAGTACTGTGATTTGTAGTAAGTCCCCAGTGTCCTTAAGTTGATGCTGGCTGAACACCCAGGGAACCTCCATCTTCTGCTACTCATGTGAAATCATAGGGAGAAATACAAGAAGCACAAAGTTCAGTGGAAGATGGACCAGGCACAGGAAGGGAGACTCTAGTATATTTATTTTCACGTTACACAGATACATAAAACCAGCTCTACAGCTGAAGCGTACTTTAACTGATAAGCCATGGTTTAAGTACTTCAAAACACAGTAGTGTCCAAAAACTCTTCATATAAACTGAACAGAATTGTCCACTTGCTCTCACAATGTTTTTTTCCAGTACTGGACCTGGCGTTAGATCTGAGTGTCATTCATTGGCATTGCATGTAATTCTCTCCTTTAAGTGCTTCTTTGCAACACGTTTCAAACTGTCTAGTTTTGTTCACAGCGCTGGAGCATTGCCCCTCTCCACACTTTCTGCTTACATGCTTTCATGTTAACCAGAGGGAAACAGAAGCAGGGAAATCAATAGACAGTTCTGTCAAGAAAGTCATGCTTGATTGAAATAAATGTATTTTTATCACACTGGACTACTGAGAGAAAAGGAGTCTTTCTCTGGGGGTTTTTTTTTGCAACAGGAGTTTTCCTCCGGCAGTTGACAACATTTTTCAGCACTCAGCTATGAAAGCTGCTAAGTATGAAAAGAAGAAATGTCATCAGCTTCCATGACATCTCTGTTCATCTTCCTGGTATTCGGCATTTTTATGTTTGCATCCAGCTTCCAAAATCCAGCCAGGTAGACATTAGAGCAGGGTGGTAAGTAGCTGATGCATTCACCTTTTAGGAAGAAGAGCCTCCAGTGGACATCAACTACTTTTTAGGGACAAAGTGCATTGACTGCTCTCCAGAGATTCCCTCACAGAAGTAAGGTGGTGTTGAGCTGTGCTGTCACGGAGAACTCAGCCTCAAGCCAGCCCACATTTTTTCACTGCATTTATTTTGATTTTAGCAGAATTTTAAATAATTTTGAAGTCTCCCCCAGTAAGTTTTTCACAGAAGGTTTGACTTGGCACAAGACTGAATGTTTTCAGCTTTACTTTTGATGTTTGGTTACGGGTGTCGCTTGTTTTGACTTACAACAAACTAAATGTGATAAAAAAGTGGTTTTAGGACAAAAACAAACCCAGAAGTGCGTTCAGAACTGGAGATGAGATCCTGGTCATTTGCTTCTCACAATTTCTCTTCTAAAATTTCCCCATCCATGCACACTTGCCCCCTTCACCCTTTCCCCTTTCTCACAAAACCTTTTGTGGCTGTTTTGTTCAAGATGACACAAAATCTTCACCTTACAGCTTCTCATCCCAACCTTGGCTGCAGGTCTGCGTGCTCATCTGCAAGGCAAGAGATGCATTTAACAACAGCTAAAGTTGCGATTCTCCCAGGAAGAAGACAGCAACATCACTCAAGGATGGCTTTCTGTGCACCAACACAAGATGCTGCCTAATCCTAAATACAGGAGATGCATTCAAAAAGCCGCAAAATCTTGCAGAGGAATGTCTCTATCATACGGTGGATGTGTGAGTATGTCAAATATACTCTCTCCTTAGTGCTTTAGCTGGGTGTCTAGGATAGTGGAGAAGAAGATGCACTTCCAGTGCACACAGCTGGGATATAACCCCCTGAGCTCAGCTAGGGAGTTGCACAAATGAGACACAGGGTAAGGGAGGAAATCCCACTCAGTCTCTGCCAAGGTTGTCCCTGGGCAGCTCACAGGCAGCCCCACCAGCATGGCAAGTCCAGTGGGGAAACACACTTGAATGTTTGGTGGAGGGAAATGGGATAATTCAAACTGTTTAAAATAGGAAATGTCACTGGTAAGACGGAAGTGTCCACTTGGGGGTGGCAAAGTATTTCAGCTATCTCTTCAGGGAGCAAGAACTGCCTTTTCTCTCCAGGGCTTTGTGTGTCTGTTATCCTCTCTATAGGTTGTTTCTCAAGATTGCAGCTGGTAAAATGGGTTTGACAGAAAACACAGGCTAAAATTCCCTTTGTGCTGCAGGAAAAAGTGACTCGCCAGCTGCTATGGCAGGTCTCTCCTCACTCTGGAGTCCTGCAGTGAGAAGCAAAATAGACTTTGGGGCAAACAAGGTAAGAACCCTTTGAGGCAGGAGTATAACTCCTCTGTGATATAACTCTTCTGTGACGGGAAATGTCATCTGGATCCCCAGTGACTAGACTGCAATAAGCCTTTATGCATACAGTGTATAATGTTCTTATTCATTATGAAAACTCTGCGTACTCTCTGTAAGTCCCAGCCCCTTGATGACACACACTGGATGATTTGCTGGGGAATGCATGCCAAGCCTGACCCAGTGTGGTGGCTAAATCTCTATCCCTGTGTCATGACGCACAAGGGAGGTGTTACTCTGAAACACAACAAAAAGGTTTTGAAACTCAGGACACAGAGGTTTGTAAAATTCTTTGCCATGTACCAGATCCACCCTGGCCTCCCTTTAGAGAAATCTGTAGGGTCCTGACCTGGTCTGCAGTCAGCAGAGCTCAGCAACTCATTAGCTTGGATGTAAGTGTACTGCCTTCAGGATCTGTTTGCATGACTGGGATGTGGGAGAGTTTCTCAGACCTTATGTTTTGTGGCAAAACCTCAATTCGGTAGATGCAATATCACTGCAGAACTCCCTTTTTTATCTCCTTTGCATCAGCTTCTCTGAGCCTGCAGGTTTGTCCTGTTTCCATATATTGTGAATGCTGTCCAGGCTTTCTCTTAGTGGTTGCTAACCCCATATAGATCTGACTTCTGTAATCCATCTGGTATGAGCAGGTGTGAAGTCTGCTGAAGCACTACCATAGGGCTTCACTGGTAGAAACAACATATAAGTATCTGAAGTTCAAGCAATGATAAGAAGTTCTTGCAAACTTGAAACAAAGATGGGCACAAAATTACAAAATGAAATATATAAACCTTTAGAATCAGTTTTAAGTAATGCTAAGTGTGATGGCTTTGTAACAGTAGCAATGGGAAATTACTGAGGTGCATGATTCATGGAAAAAAAGTAGCGTACAGCTAGAGAACATACTGAGAATTCTCGTATAAGATAAACTGTTGCAGTCGACGTAGTTTTGGGCCTTAATGACCTTAGAATATGTGTAAAACAAACAGGCTGGAAGAGCAGGATGTAAGGATATGGAGTATCTGGGAATGGCAGATGTCCAGGATGGGCTGTAGTTAAACCAGCTGATAAGTAGAAGGACAGGATGGTAGTTATGTCTGCGGTATTAACGAACCAATTAAGTTTGTGTAAGCATCTACTGCTCACGCTCCAAAGGCTGCCACAAGTGATGAAGATTGCTGGAAGAAGTAAACGACCCTCCGAGGCCACTACCACATTTCTGTATGCATGCAGGACACTTTCTAGAAGATGATGTAATCCATACATAGCCTCATGAATACGTATGAATGCCCAGTGGCTATGTAAGGATGGCTTGTGTAGGTACTGGGACACACGTTAGGAGGAGCTATCCCTCGTGTCTCCCGGCGCCGCAATAAAGAATACCTGCTTGTCAACTTGGAAACTTTGTTGGCAAGTTTGTTTCTGAAGTTTTCTCCGAATCAAACTTCAGGACATGGGGGGATATCCATCTGTACATGGTCAGAGTCTGTTTAGGCAGATGAGCAAGAATAAAACTCTCTTATGCACAGGAGAAGCCTGAAAAAGGCTGCAGACTTTTCACATTCCCTGGACAGATATCCCTCACTAGTTCCCTTTTGGGCAAAGGAGGCAAAGCAGGAACATCCTCAGCCCCCAGTAGTGGCCATTTCCCAGGTAATGTAGGTGGATTTGGGGCATGCATTTGCCATGTCAGCACTGTGTAGATATTGTCAGACGCAGGAGATATGGCAATGACTCTCAGACTTGGAAAAATAACCCACTAGAGGGTAGATTTTTTGACAAAGTGATTCAAGGCTCTAATCGCACCCCCTGCCCTCAAATCTTCACTTAGCTCAGAAAGTGGAAGTTTCCTTTACATTTATTTTATAGTTATTGGCTCCCTGGTTCATCTAGCCCAGAAATAGCTATTGCTGGTGCTGTTGGCTGATGTTTTTCAGCCCAGCTCTTGTTCATGCCTACTCGGTCGTTGCCAAGAGACTCTTGCAACAGCCACGCTCTCAAGAAGGTGGTAGGAGAGAGAAATGAAACTGGCTTGCCTAAAGCTAGAATCGGATAGACAAGGCTTGTGCAGCAAGTTGCCCCATTTCAAACTAAATAAAAACTGTTTAGGCTACTGCTTAAAAAGCCATTCAGCAAAACTTGGATGAGCTGTGTCTACCTCCTGCGCTGGCAACTTTGGGAGTGTATCTCATTTTTCTAAAGCAGCTCTTTGCTGGCATAGCTTTCAGACAGTAAACTGAGATTTCCAGCCCTCCTATTAGCTTGAGGATAATACAGTGCTTCTTAATCACCTGCTAATTACAGTCTCCTAATTCATTCATTCAACAAGACATCTCTGTGAGCTCTTGCTGAATTCGGTTGTTTTGGAGGGTGCCTTCTCTTTTTCTTTCTTAAAGTAATTTTCTTTAACTTCTCACCTGGATCAAGACAGTCACAGTCCAGTGGAGAGCTGAGAGCTACTGACAGATGCTCTGTGTGTGCCAGGGAGACTTATGTCTTCAGCGGAATCCATGAGATTGTGGTCCTCAACCATGAAGATGTTCTGCTGGGCAGAAGTCTTGCTAGCGGAATGTTTAGGGGCCCAGTGCTTGCAGCAAGGAGAAATCACACTGAGGAAAGCCATCCTGAAGCGCTGGGACAACAGATTGTAAATGATGGGGTTCACAGCAGAGCTCAGATAGAAGAAAACACCTGGGAAAGAAAGGCAAGGGTGGAAGAGAGAGACACCTCATTTGTGTGTGAAATCTCAACAGAGGAAAAGCTTTTCATTGCCTGTACTGCTCCACCAAGCCTGCATGCAAAAGTGGAGGCATCGATGACAAAGGGATATCTCAGCAAGGCTAATGCAGGCACTGCATACAAAGGGAAAGGGAAATCGGAGAGAGTATTAGTTGGAGCTCAGTATCTCCAGCTGTTCAGAAACCAGCTCTTGAGCTGTACTGCCCGGCCTCCAGCATAGCCCTTATGCCCACAGCACATTTACACAGCTGGTGACCCCATCAAAGCTGCTGGAGGATAACTTCTAGTTGAGGGGAGCTCATTTCTTACAACACACCAGGACAATTGCATGACACTGGATTTGTCTTAGCTGCCTAATGGCCGCATTTGAGCGTTTTCCCATGGCAGACTGAAAATAAGATTCCTTTTTGAAAAAGCCTTCATTTTATGGTTGGCAGGGCCATAAGCATTTGTTTGTATCACCCAATTCTGAGCAGCCTGTCAGTTTTTCATCTTGCTATTTGGTAAGGTTTCCCATTTGCCTCAGAGATTCTCTGGAGGATGTTGCCTGCTGCTGTATATTCACTAAAAGCAGCTGAATGACAGCAGACTTCCTTTCTTTGTGAATATTCAGACAACTGTACTGGACAACTTGCCCAGACCTTGAAAGCTGCGGAGACTTGCATGCAGTTTTTATTTCAGGCATAATTCTTATCACTGTCCCAAACCCCCAGAAGCTTTTCCATGCATATCTGATGTCACCTGTGGAATAAATGACTGCATATTTCCAGTAAACCACTCACTTAGAGGGTTTTTTTTTGCCCGCCCCTGTGCAAGTGGGAGAAGACAGCTTTACCTGACACCACATGGATTAAGTTGAATACGTTAGCCAGAGGCTCAGTCCATTCTACAACAAAGCTGAAGAAAAGTCTATCTATGTGGAATGGAGCCCAGCAGATAGCAAAAACCATCACAAGGACAGCTAGCAAGAAAAAAGGGGAGAAGAAAAACAAGTCTGTTATGGAAGTATATGGTTCACTAGCCTGCACAGAGCAGAGAGACCGTTCAGAATGCTGGAGGAAGACAATGTATTCAATTTTCATTCATAATTTCAAATCTTTTGCTATCCTTTCAGTCTTACTATTACCAGCTAAAAGAACAAAGTTTCCACTGATTTCTGTGTTGGATAACTCAATGTATGCACACACTATGACATTCAAACAGAGCTGGCAGCAGCTATGTAACTCTGCAAACAGAGCCTAATGTAGAAAATGATAGTGAGACATCAGGATTCATCTATGGTACCCGGAACTAACCAGCTTCATTGTGCCTTGGATTTAATTTCCTCTGCACACCATTTGTACATCACAGAGCAGGATAAGGCCATAGAAACCATGTGCTGATGATGTTTGTTTGGGTGCATTGCTCAGAATGAAAGGAAGAATTTGTCTCCATGCACAACTTGGCTTGTGCTGGATCTAGTAAGGGCTTTTGCAAACCCACTCCAGACTTGGGTCTTATGAATAATGGTGGCTCCAGTCATGAGGCATAGAAAATCAGGCTGACTTCAAAGTGAAATTTCCTAGTTCAAACTGTGACTTAAGCTGCCTAAAGAATAATGTTGTTGCAGGAAATATTGAAGGTGATTTATGTTTCCTGCATAAACACCATCACAGTAGGAAGGTGATCTTTGCTTTAGAGGCAGCCCTAAATCAGTAATTGATGTGAGTGCTTTCAGGTTGGTTGGAGCACAAATTTCTCCTGAATGCTGTACAATGTGCAGGTCTGCTGAGGTTCTACTTTTTCTTGGGAAGATCTAAGTGGTTAAGTCAGCAGTAGGTGATGCATGTGGCTTGGTAGGACCTTCCTTGTTCAGGAGCAGAGCTTGTGGTGTGATGCAAAGCAGATGTGTGGCCTTCTTTAAAAATGCAAAAGATGTGCTATTTGTATTCTGAAAAGGAGGGACTTTGCCAGAAGGCTGAAAAAGTCAGGCTTGGAGTGAGGGATATAAGAAGTTACCACTCAAGCATCTGCTGCATAGATTTGCTCAACCTTTTCTTGTGCTAGGGAGGAAAATTACCTTTCTAGTCTTTTGATAGCCATGGTGTTTCACTCTCATGCCCTCTAAGTCTAGATAAAACAGTAATAAGCCTTTTTTCTTTTTTAAATCACAGCTACTCATCTCGTAACTCTCGAATCCAGTGAATTTGCTTGATACCCTTCAACACCTGGTAACCCTCTTGTCCATGGTAAATAAAACACAGAAGGGCTCATTACTTACACAACATCTTGGTAACTGATTTCCTGGATGGTCTCTGAACATTCACGGCCATTTCCTCCACTTCCAAAGATTCGTCTCCTTTCAACTGGCAAAAGGAGGGAAATCAAAGGAAAGCTTAGACAGGAGATGACATCCCCACCAGATATAACCTGTCTGATACTTTGATAGCTGCAGTTTGAGAATACAAAATACGGGGCAACTCAGGCCTCACTGGAAAAAAGATATAAATCTACATTTAAATTTCAGTTTTAGTTTAGGGAAACATGGAAGCTTTAGGTTCAAAACAGTCTGCAGATTCTATGCATCTGAGACTGCATATTTACAGCAAATTTGTGTTTCAGTTTGCCACCTGTCCTTTTTCAATGAGTCAATATTTGGTTCACAGTTTGTGTTCAGCTTCGACAATATTTTGCTAGGCATTATTTTCTCTTCTACCAAAATATTGTTTGTTTTCCTAAAAGGGTTCCCCACAATTAACCACAAATCAATGATCCAAAAAATACTCAGAGAGGCCTCAGTGAAACACAGCTGTAATCACTAGGAAAATTTCTGTAGCATTCAAAGGAGTTTGTTTCATGCCCTGCATGTTTGAACTAATAGATATTCAATGCCACTAATGAGCAAAGCCTATATATGCTCTCTTGCAGACAGCCAGTGTGTGTGATATGCATGGATTCAGCCGCTTACTGCTCAATTACAACAAGGTGGGTTTTCTTTGCCAGTAGTTTTTCCTGGACTTCTAAAAAATGGACATAAAGAATAATAATCCAATCCTCCCTGAAATGCTTCCCCAACACACTTGCAGCAAGAGTACTGGTGCTTTGGTGATGAAAAGATCAAGTGCAGATAATCAGGACAATTGCTTTGATTATAAAAGGAATCATCTGTGGAGAGTGCATAATTGGACCCAGATTCCTGAAGTGGGAGCTTCTGATTAGCCAACAGGCTTGTAGTGGTGTCTTTTTCAACTGAGAGAAATTAGAAACAAAACTTTCAATTACATGGAAAAGAATATCAGGAATGAGGGAAAGGATAGAAATCAATCTGGATTTGTAAAAAGCTTGTGAAATCATAGAATGTTCCAAGTTGGAAGGAGCCCATAAGGATCACCAAGTCCCAACAACCTTCTCCTTGCAGGAGTGTAACTGTACATAACTTTACATAGCTGCAAAAGATCTCAGTTGCTTTTAACATGCTAGTTGTGCCATTTTCTTTTGCCTTTTACACTATCACTTTGCTTTCTCAGTTTTGATTCACAATACTTCTCTATAAGGATGATCAAATAAGACTTTCTTTCACTGTTCTACATATTCATAGAACCCATAAAAGGGAAACGCATGTAAATCAAATTATATTCAATTATAGTGCAATTCAGCCTCTCATGTTTTGCATCATTTCCTTTGTAACTCTTAGTCATAGTTGCTTCAGGAAGAGGCTCAGTTGATTTGAAACACATCTAGTGAGAAATGTCTGCTCATATTGATTTAAATCCTCAGCTTTCATTTAGTGGCTTCCAGTCTCGACAGTATTCTATTCCAGGCATATTCCAAAGCCTCAGAGACAGCTTGAACATAGCTGTGAAATACAGAAGTCCTAGGGGAGCACCCCTTGTCTGGTACTTGTCTCCTCTGGGATGGGGATTAGGAATATCTGCTGCCACAGATAGAAGCTATTGCAATTTTCAAGACCTTTTTCTATCAGTTTGGGGACTTCTCTTTTTCTTTTTGCAGCAGCTCTATTTTCAACATCGTTTTCCTCACTTCAGGTCTTATTTTGCGAAGTTTTCAGTGGAACTGTGTAAAGACCCCACAAGAACCACTGAGCAGTGGGGATAATTTAGCCTATTCATTGCTTTAAAGCTTGGCTGTGTGCTATGGATTTCTGGCAGTAAATCCTTGTGGCTGTCTTGGGTAAGAAAAAAAATGCTTCTGTGTAGTTTCAGATAACAGCAAATATCAGCCAGCACAACAGAATGATATATACACCAGCAGAGGTTTGCTTGAGTTTCTTGCACAGTGTTTGGTAAGTTCGTTTGTCTCTACTAGCATATTGTATCCCTTTCTTGCTATATGACCAGACACAGCTTTTTAAACTTTAAGTTATAGTCAATGTGATGTAATAAGATTTATATTTTCAAAATACATGTAATAGAAGAAAAAATTCACCAAGTCACTATGATGAGCAGTGCATTTTAGTGTGTTGTTACATAGATTTATAATACTATGATGCTGATTGTTTTATCTGTGTATTTAGATAATGAATACTTGGTAAAACTGGTCTCACTTTCTGAAGAGAGAGTGAATATGAACTCTAAGATAGCCTTAATGGATGGGGAAATTATAGTTATATAAAGAAATGATTGCTGAATTTGCTAGTTGTAGCAATAAGGTAGCATTTCCATTTACAACAGCTTTGTGAGTTATAACAACTGAATATTATCACCATCTCCAGGGAAGGAGAAAAATGAAGTAATACGAGAGAAATTCACGGTCACAAGAAGAGAGAAAAGAAATAATACACAAGATTCAGTCATTAGCCTGCTCCTTTCTATTCGTATTTTCCTTTTGGTCTATTTCCTTCTAGTCCCTACTGCAAAGGTGCAAGTCTCTGGGAGGCTGGAATCAGTATACTTACCTGGATGTTTCAGTAACAGCCAAATGTGAGCAGCCGTGATGGTGAGTTTTTTAGAAAAGATTGGGGTTAATTATTCCCCAGCATAGCTGTATTAATTTCAGAACAGGATTACGTCAAAAAAGGAGCTGGATCCACTGTTTTCAGAGGTTTTGAAATGCTTTTGGGGAGGAAATCAGGTGGACAAGAAAAAGGTGCAATCACTTAAAAGACACATACAGACACAGACACTCGAGAATGAGCTAAGGAAACACTGAGCACAGTCAGAGTAGAACTTACTCTTAGACCCATCAGATAGTACAGCACACTTATTACCCCCATAGGCAGCACATAGAAGAGAAAAGAAGTAATCTGGACAATACAGTTATAGATCCACATGGGCATGACTACGGTGCAGATAGCAGAGTCAGGGATCAGAGTGCCATTAGGGAAATACTGCAGCATGATGCCATGGGTGCCTGTGTTGGGGAGGGCGAAGAGGACAGAGAGAACCCAAAGCACCACGATGGTCCTGAGGGCACGCCTGCGGGTGCTTTCCAGCTTGGCACGGAAAGGATGGAGGATGGCAATATATCTTTCCACGCTGACTGTGGTCACACTGAGGATGGAGGCAAAACACACTGTCTCAAAGAGTGCTGTCTTCAAATAGCAGCCGATGGGCCCAAACAAGAAGGGGTAGTTGCTCCACATCTCGTAGACTTCCAGTGGCATCCCAAAAAGCAGCACAAGCAGATCTGAAACAGCAAGACTGAAGAGATAGTAGTTGGTCGGGGTCTTCATGTTCCTGTGCTTGAGGATTACCAAGCAAACTAAAAAGTTACCTAGCACCCCAACAACAAAGATCAGGGTGTACACCAAAGCCATAGGTAAGAACAGATGGCTCCTTCTGGGCCCACATAGGAAGGCTAAGTAATCCTCTGTGCTGTTTAAGTACCTCCTGAAACGTTCTTCATGTAAAGCAAGGTGGTTAAACCAGGAGGTATTACTGGTCCAGGCCATTACTTGATCTGCTGAAATGTCTCACAGCTGAGATCTGTTCTTCAAGTTTCTCTGTGCTAGTTTGCTCACTTTTTGCAGAGAGGAAGGAGTTGGGGGGGGAAGAGTTGTTTTGCCAGACCTAGATGCACAAAGCCACTGAGAAATGAGAGTTGAGTGTGTTTGCCTGGCTTCAGTTAAGGTTTTGCTGCTGTAACAGCTGTTCCCCTGCAAGGAGTCCCTTAGCCAGAAAGCCCCTCCTTTCACACATATTCATTGGCTCACTAAGTGCATTAGATTACAGAGCAAGAAGAGAGGTTCCAGCTACTTGTCTCCTGTAGCAGATGCATTTACAGAATCAGAAATGTAAGGTTTAGAGAGCTGGGAATAGATGAAATATATCTGAAATATAGGATGTGAGACAAGCTGCAAGTTGTTTGTATTTCTCAGAGGGTTGGAAACCAGACAAAATAACCCCCAAAACTCCAAAAAGCTTTTACAAAATGATATTGATGCTATATCCAGTTATGAGACAATCAAAAGAAAACCACCCCAAAATCTGGCATGATTGTATTTTCCAGATCTCTGCTGATTTTCTGGTTTTTACATCAGCAAATACTTGGAAGCAGAGTTTGATCAATAGAAAGCCAAACTATTTGTGTAGTTATTCATATGGAATTAGGCTGCTACAATATTTCACCCTTTTATTAAATACTGTGGGGTTTTTTTTTATCTTGCAATCTGACTTAGGATTTTAATTGTTCTCATTGATCTCAAAATGTTTTCCCATTTTCCTGGTATGATAGAATCTGATCCCATATTCTTAGCTACCCTTGTTTTGGGAATATTTCTGGACACTGTATTATTTCAAAGACATATTTATTGCCTCCAGGACTAGAGTAACATGAATTTTTATAAACTCTTATTTTTTCCTGAATTACAACCATTCTGCAAACACAACTTCTGAGCCAAGAATGTGTACCCTGCAAGGATGATAACTGTGTCAAAATAGATCATTTAGCTCCTTATGAATGCTTGATTCCGTACTGAATTTCTGTAAAACAAAAAGCTTCCATGTGCATGCATATAATTTTCTGAACGTTTTCCGTGTTCATGCATATAATTTGACTGTTTGGAATTGAAGAGGTGCAAAAGCTGAGGGTTAGTTTATAGGATTTTTATCAGCTTGATGTGCAATTTGTCTATCCAGTATCTCTCACTGTCGCTCTTGAGTACTTTCCCACTCCCCTCCTTTAAGCCATTTAAGCTTCTTACATCCCCAATAGCAGATTGAAAGGTTTTATTGGATTGGTAAGCAACAACTGTGCTCTTTTGACCTATTTCTCCTTTCATTAAGGATTCATTTTAAAGAGTTTCCTTGCATTTGAAGAATGTTGAATTTGATTTTGATCGACTGTCAGGGTAAGAGTTAGGAGCAGAGGACATCACTAGCAGAGTGCCTGGTTGCCACCCAGATTTACTGTTTCAGAGCACAGTAGGAAACAAGTATTTGAGCATCTGTGCAGCACTAAACACTTCCTGTACCTCTGCTTAACTTGCAGTGTTTTTCTCTCTGTAGTTTCTCAATATTTCAGTTCTTTCCATTTCTCCTTTTTCTTGCCCAAGTTCTATCTTAGTCTGTTTAAGGCAGAACTGCAGTTCTGTCTATACTGCATCTTAACTGAAGTGAGTAAACACTTCTAAAGTACCTACCAAATCGGTCTTCACTTTTCTTCTTACACATGAACATCTGTAAAGAAAGTTTAAAGGAAACTTGAGGTCTATTATGCGTTAACTCAATCTTTGAGAAAAGGAAACCAAAATGGATTTATTTACGAAAAAGACAACAGGGCATCCATACATGCCATGATCTCTATAAGAGGAAAGCAATGGGCTGTGTAGAAACACATCAGGTTACTTGTAAACATGGATGTGCCAACCTATGTCTACCTCCACTTGTTCTCACTTCCCAATCCTTTTAGATCCTTTTGGGCTTGCATGCTGACAACATGTAAAAATAGAAGCCCAGAAGAAAAACAGGTCTATTTGTCTAACAAACAGGCCACCCCTAGAACCATGTTAGTCTGACAAGATTAAGTGGCAAATGAAGAGCACAAGGAGAGTGGAAAATATATTTTAGTTCATTTCTTGAAGCTTTATTTGGTGTTCCTTTATGAGACCTGTCTCAGTAAGGGTAGGAGAGTGTATCCAATCAAAACTAGCTCTGGCTCTGTATGACTGGAAATATTTTATTTTTACAACTGAGACAGAAAATAAAACCAGATTTTCCATTAGAAAGTTAACATTAAAGTATTTGGTATTTTTTATTATAAAGCACATATAATTGATGTTAGCTCTTATATACTTGAGGGAAGATGATGGGCTGCATGCTAGCCTTAGAATTGTTCAGTTTTATATAATAGTAATGCAATTAATGTAATGTATTATTTCCATTAATGCAGTCTAATATTTGGCCACATTAATCCAAACAAGGCTTTTTGGCATGGTAAGGGCCACTACTACTTAGAGTGTGCTATTATCTCCTTAGAAGCTGACGGCGCCTTTATGCTGGTGGTCTGCCTTTAACCACATTTACATTGTGGAATCTTTCCCTTAGGCAATATAATGTGTTACAGCGCATTCCTGTCTTCCATTAAGGGCAGCAGAGAGCACATTCAGGAGGTAAATAAATTCAAGTACCTCCATATTTGCCGAAGCTCTTGTAAGAGCACCTATTAGCAACTATACATTAGGTGAGTACATGGTGAATAATTTTACATTTTAGGGAAAATTGGACACACTCATCAAAAGAGAACAGTGAAGGTAATCTAGAGTATAGCAAAGGGATAAATGTACCACTGGTCATGTGCACAGAGGGATGTACTTTGAAGAACTATGGGCTTATGATGGTGTGCTTTGAATACTTGCTTATCTTAGAATATAGTATTTTATTCATGCAGAACAAGCCTTTTTTGATATTTATCTATGTAGTGAGACAAGGAGGTTTCTCATCCAGTTTCTTATGCTCTGGTTTTGGAACTGGAAGCATATAGATGTGGTAATGCCATGGTGTGCCATGCTAATTAATTCTGTTGATTAGCTGAGACACAATATGTCACTGATACGTCCACTTGGCATCCAGGACTTGAGCTGACATCTCTTGAGCAGCCTTACGTGGGATGTGACTCAGGGTTTGCAAAGAAGTGCTGTAATGCTTACTCTACACACCCTTAGAAAGTCATCCTATTTTGGAAGGGCTTGAAAAGAGGTATTTGGTTTACATGGCAATCAGGTCCACTATTTTTTATCTTTCGCAATTACAATCTGGCCTTTCATTTCTAACTTCCTTTTGCAGCCATTAGATGCTGTTGTTTCAGTGGTTTCATCCTTTCTCCAATCTGTAGATACTGAAAGTAGGTGCAAAAGCTTTTAGAAACTCTGTGTGAGGGGGCTGCTATCCACCCTCTCAGAACTTGATTTACCTACTCCTTTCCTGGAGGCTTTAAGAGCTGCCCATGGAGCCTCACTGCTTTCTGAATTGCAAGTTCAAACTCCCTGTTTTAAGTCTTTGAGAACTTGGCAGTACCAAGTATTTCAGTCCTATTGCAATGCAAAGAAAGGGATGCAAATAAGAAGAAGCAGAGCCGTTAAGCAGAAATATTAAGCCATGCTATGCTGAAGATGTTATCACAATTGCTAGAAATACATAGCCCTGCTCCCCTTGTAAATTACTGACCTATAATTACAGATCATGGATTTGACTTCCTCTTTTCTCCTTTGAAAAGGTTTTTGTTTGTTTGCTTGTTTGCTAAAGCAGCTGAAAGGCGAGTCCTTGTTTTTCTGAGTATACTCAGTATAACATTCAATATGCCATCAAATGCATAGTTACATTTTGTATATTTTCTCTCCCCCCAGGCTAGAGGAGTGAGCTGCACTATAATAATCACTAGATCTGAAGTAGCCTTTCCATTCCCCATTGTAACTAATTTTGCAATTATCTGGGCTCTTCACACGCAGCTTTTCCATGGCTGTGCATACCTGAAGTCCCCGGGATCTCAATCAACACACTCAATAAGTGGATTTTGTGGCTACAGTACAAAATACTGAGAAGGGCACCTCTGCCTGGAGCAGCTGGCAACCTACGCAGACTGTACAGATGCAGACTGTACAGACACGGACCGTACAGACACAGACCCCTTCAAGAGTGGCTAACTTTAGTCATTAAAAACAACAAATGAGTCCACACAGATTTTCAGGCTCCTACTTTAGTCAATAATGGCAAGAGGAACCTCCAGAAAGGGATTTGTCCTAATCCATAGCACAAAGTAAAGAGACAGAAAATGGAGGAGCTTGTTTTCCCCTATTGTCTGCAGAAGAAAAGTGGATAATAAGGTATAACAAGCTTGTTAAACAGCTGAGATGAATTTAGACCTCAATTTTGTGCATTCTATCCATCCTCCTGCAACCATGGCTGGTCTTTAGAGGAGGCCCTGTATAGGCTTTGTCTCTGAAAAGCTGTTGGGACAGCTGAAAACACCCAGATAGCTAGGCAGCAGGTAAAAAGTGAAGACTAAAAATCACTCCCTAGTTCTCTCTCATTTAGCCAGGTGGATGTACCTATTAACATGTCCTTCAGCAATGGGTTGCTTTGTTAATGTTGATTCTGGAAATTAGTGGGAATTATGTTTTTTCTCTTTAGTAAGTGTTTTTTGTTGTGTGTGTGTGCTCATGCTTTGAATAGGCAGTGAGTGGGTGGAAGGTAAGGAAGTGGTTCAAGCTTGACGTGCAGGAGAACAGCAAAAAGAGCTCAAAAAGAACTGTGATACAGAAAGCCTTGTCATACTGAATGTGACCATCATGACAAAGTGACTTGGATTTACATGGGGGAAGAGGAAAAATTGTTGTGGCAGAAAATGTATTGAAGTCACAAGCACAGTACAGAATGAGTCAGATTGAGTCAGGAGGGATCTGGTACTGCAGGACTCATATGTACTCAGGAAGAATCAAATTATTCAGCATCTCTCTATGGCTTTCTGCATCTTATTACAGTATTGATACTTCCCTCCTTGTGGTGTATGTGTTTCTTGGGACAGCTCAACTCACTTGATTGTCTGACACAATAGAGACTTCACTTGTTTCCCTGACATGACTTACGAGTATTATTTTTCAGCGCACATCCATTTGGCTTCAGTTCTACATCTTGGGTTTTAGGCAAAGGTTTTTCTCCACTGGAAAAAAAAAAACCACATCCATATTGTAGAGTCTGCATAGTGCCTGGGTATGTATTAGGAATAAATATGTTCTCATGAGACAGAAGCAATCACAGCAACAAGTCTTAACATTTTTAAAGACAGCAAGAGATACACTTTAATATTAGAGGTGGTTGAAAGTTAGCAATTTGTTATAGAACTGAATCCATCAATGAAAATGATAAATGTGACACTTGGAATTTATACAGTATATAACATATATAAAATCATACATATATAGCATATATGAAGGAAAAGGTAAGAGAATTCTCTTTTCTGAACATTTTTTTCTTTAAGGGTTGATGTGGAGGTAACCTTGCTATAAGAATAAAGTTTATTTCAAAAGTTTTCATCCTATTGAAAAAGTAGATACACTCCATTTCCCCCAGAAATTCAGTGATGTGTTAGTTTGTACTCTATGAAATAGTTTGTCCAGGGCTATTTACATAATAATAATACAATTTAAGAAACTGGATATTGCGCAGCATTTTTTCCTCTTCTGATTTTAGAAAAAGCTTGTTTAAATTTTCTTGGCTCCAGTAAAAGCGTCATTCTATTGCTCATAAGGGTGACTCTTTGGCAAAAAACACTTGTCAAGAGTTTCCATTCCCTTCTGCCTCTGCTGCTGTTCAGATTGCTTTGTAAGTTGGATTGCAGCAATCACCTGTCTTTCTGTCACATTGAGAATCAATATTATTTGACCTGGAATTAAAAACCCCATCTTTATGAAGGATGTGCATGAATTGGAACATTAATATGCTGGCAGATTATGTTCTCTTCTTGTTCTTTTTCCTATTAGACTATCCCCAGGAGTCATATCTTGGTTTAGTTAAATGCAGCAAGGGATGGTGCTGTTCTTTCAGATGTTTCCTGCTACAAGATTAAAGTGAGAAAGAAAACTTTCATCACTGTTGTGTCTAGAAAGATACATCCCAAAGGGATAATTTTCTATCATTTTTAAATAACCTAATAGGCCTTGAACATGCAAAGCAAACTGATTTAAGTTATTAAAGATCTTGTTTCAAATTGTGATGTACATCTCAAAAACATTCTTGTGCTTTGCAGCCCACTCAGCAGTGAGATGATCCCAGGCACAACTGCAAAATAAGGTAGGAGAACCCATCCATGCCCTCTGCAGCTGAGGAGCAAACAAGGAACAGTCTGCACGCAATGAGAACAGCTCTTCTCTGCAGGATTGATGTGTGAGTTAGGTGGCCTGAGTACCCCTATGACCTGGTGATTTTGGATTCAGTGGCTTTATTAGATCAGTTCTTCACCACCAGGATTTAGATCCATCTGCCAGTTTAGGAGCCCTATTCCCCACACTGAAACTGAAGATGAGTGTGAGGGTCAGGAGCTTCCCACTCGGACTACTGCAAATAAGCAACGGAATGAATGTTGTGCCCTTTTTATTTCAGTGCACAAAAATGCTATTTGGACATTTCTTTATACCATGGTCACCGAGGCCACAGCTGCTGCAGCGCATTTCTCTCTGTTCCTCAATGCTAGTTTTACAGTGGCTGTACAAATTTGGCTTAGTCAACCTCCTTTCTGGGAGACCAGTTTAGCATCCAGACTGATAAGTATTTTGCTTAGCCAAGACACCTTCATTATCTGCTCATTTGCAAGCTCTGATCCACAATTAGATCTGAGATGACCCAGAACTCTATTGATTTGCTCTGCTCATACTAAATGCTAAACATATCTCATCTCAATGAACATCCAAATATATCCTGCAATACCTTTAATAAAATGAATTTCTGCATCAAAGAGAAATGACTCAAATCTGAGTCAAGTTGTTCTCTCAGTACAGCAAGCTCTATTTAAATGGGTAGCAATATGAACTTTGAAATGGCATCTGAAATAGATTAGGTAAGGACGACAGGATTAGAAAGTCTGATGTTTTATTTTTCAATTCTATTTAAAGATCAATGGCTAAAGGTTAATGTTGCTTGAAACAAAGAAAGCTTAGTGATGTCTGGCAAATTAAAGGAGGGACATAAAATGGAGGAGAAGACCTAACAACCTTGAAACAACTACCTCTTAAGAAGATTAACACTGGGGACTGGAAGTGAAAAAGGACAAAATGAACTTTAGACAAGGAAATTCGCAGAATACACCAAATAAACAATGTACATAAAGGTAAAGATGAAGAAGGAAGACAAAGAAAGGAAGCAACAAGTAATCTGTAAAGAAATAGGAACACCATCTAGCATTACTTTAATGTCTATCTTTCCAAGCATTTCTCTGCGAGGAAACTGTTACCACTAAATTTTGAGGAATGGCTCTTTAGCGTTGTTATTTCTAAGGTAACACTGTATATAAACCTGATTAGTCTCACACTGTTATTCATTATTCTCTCTTCTGCTGTTTGAAATAATTCAACCATCCCAGAAGAGAAAGGAAATGGTACCCATTGTCCAGATTAATGAGGTGTCTGGGAGCCTATGTCTCTCCAGTACTCATGAGACTGAATCTTAAAGGCTGTTCAGAGCCTGGGTTCCTAGCCTTATGTTACCAGTAAACTGAAGAGAAACACTATAACATATTTTCCCTGTACTAAGAATATCCTGCTTGAATATCTACCTTGCTATTTCTCTAGAGCATATAATGCATGATGAGTTAATACTGAATAGTCTGACAGCACTACTAAATGGCCTATAGAAAACAGGACTTTTTCTCAAGGCATGAGTTGCAAAGTTAGAACTGAAGGTTTCCAGGCTCCACAGTCCAAGTTTCTTTGTCTGCCCTTGCATTGCCACAGTGTTGATCAGTAAGTCTCCTAAAACTTCGGGGTGTCCTGTAGCTGCCAAACGCTACAGTGCTGCTGCAGTGGCTCTTCATTTCATCAGCAGATGCTATGCTTATTTTCTTTTGGTTGACTGTCACCACAGTTTGAAATGCATTGTCTTACACAACACCCATTTGTATTGAAGGCTCAGAGCTCATATGAAAGTGATTAACTAGTACTTTATGTGATTCTTATATTTGTTAATGGTTTTACTGGCTCACTAGAAAAGTGAAGGTGACTGGTCAAGCTG